>CAXIVR010000005.1:44980260-45337760 GCA_964035755.1 Teleogryllus oceanicus | reverse complement strand
TTATACTACATGTTTAGTTTCATGATCAAACATATCTAACATTGTTAGCATGGAGGTCTGAAGAAGAGCTGATGTGATAGATAAATTGAAGGCTTGGAAATTATAAAGCTACTTACTGCGTTTTTGGCAAGTTACAGCACTGTTGAAAACAGTTGGTAAATTCTGTATCTGTATGTATGTATCTTCTGGTATCTGTATGTATCTCATTGAATTCTCGTTAAAAATACGGAAGATGTTCACTGAAGGCCAAGTCTAATATATTTATAAGCAAAATATCTATTAAGGTAACTACCATCATAAGCTTTATTTGTATTTTCCAGTAAATATTTATATATACCTTGATTTTAAAAGTAGCGATAAAATACAAGATAAGCTTAAAATTAGAATGATTCTATCTGTACAAGAATTACACAACACAATTACACAAAGATATACATATTTTTTCCAGACTGATGTTTAGAAAATCAACAAAGAGCAAATGTACAAAGTATTAATAAAGAAAATTTGTTTTCATTTTCCATAGTTAGTAAAAGGTTAGTAATGGGTTCCTGTAGTCTCTTTGTTCTCCACAATCAAAAGTCCTTCAAAAGATTGTGGTTTTCTTGATCGAAAAAATTCCGTTTCTTTAAGATCTGTCTCATAGAATTTTCTTGTTTGTACTACTTCACAAGTGCAGGGAGAATATGGGGCTGACTAATTTCGCAAATGTTGTTTGGATAACTCTCCATATCGGATTCGGTGGTGTAACGATTAGCGTATCGGACTGTCGTAACCGAGTTTGCGGGTTCAAACCCGATCGAAGCTGTGGATTTTCAAGGGGGAAAAATCCTTCGTACGCCTTCCTTCGGAGGGGAAGTAAAGTCGGCTGTCCCATGTAGATTTACTGCATGTAAAAGATCCTCAAGCCTAAATGAAGCCTCTGAGCAAAATTGAGTTCCGCCTGTTTCGTCGCCCAAGATAATACCTCCTTTCTCCGCTAGGTGGTGAAAGGAGCGTAGCGAAATTTGTGTGGTTAGACGGAAGAGCGGGCCTGATGGACCGAGTCTCGCCATGTAAAATAAGGCATTAACTAACTAACTAACTAACTAACTAACATATCACTGTTTGGACACCTGAATAGCAAAAATTTGAAATGTGTCGGATTTTTGTCTGCAAATCCACACTGGATTTTATCAAAGTCTGTGATGAATTTGATCAGGCTATGGTTCATAGATTGCTCCCATGTTGTTGATGTTAAAAAAGGTCAACACTGATTCTTTAATTCTTTCTCAGGAACTAATTTACATTCACTATTTTGTTTCACTATATTTTTAGTGTTCGCCATCTATCTTCTAATAATTTGTACTATCAGGGGTTTTTTATTTCTTGCAACTGGTGATTATATGAAATAATCCAAGCTTTTAATTGCTTGGCCTTTCTAATGTTTTCAATCAAGGAATGTTCTAGATTATTGTCACATTTGACAATATGAGAAATATAATAACAGAAAACCAATATGCCGAATCCATTTTTACACCTGAGGATTGTTAGCCCCGGGGGATGAAGCATGAGATGATAATGATAAAGGCTGAATGTTGGACAATAAAAAAATACACACACAAAAACACAACCATGCCCAGGATAGGATTCAAACCCACGATCCTTCCCTCTCTACTGCCTTAGCAATCTCAGCTACCTGGACCGAGATTATTATTATTAACATCATCGTTATTATTTTTTATTTTTCCTTCTTTCTTTCTTTCCTTCTCTCTTTCTCTTTCTCTTTCTTTCTTTCTTTCTCTTTCTTTCTTCTTTTCTCTCTTTCTTTCTTTCTTTCTTTCTTCTTTCCTTTCTCTCTTTCTCTTTCTTTCTTTGTTCTTTCTCTTCCTTTGTTTGTTCTTTCTCTCCTGCGAATCCGCCATCATTGGGCCACGTGATACGTGCATGCCACCGGGGCTTAGACTTTAATATTGGGCTAGGTGCACGTTACTTTTTTGTCAGGAGGAATCTTGCAATTTAATGCAGCTTCCATTTTGGACCCCAGGGTACAAAATGGGGATGAGGTGAAATTAAGATGATTATGAATGAAATAGGCATATACATACAAAGACGTGCGGGACTCGAACTCGCGATCCTCTGGTCTGAGAGGGTTTTTTTTTCGGTTTTCCATGCCTGAGAATATAAATTTTCCAGGTTCTCTTTCGCACGCTACAACATTTTTTGCATTGTACCGCTTATGCAGTAGAGAGAGTGTTATGTAATGCTGCGGGAAAAAAAAAAAAAAAGAATTTTCAGCAGAAAAACTCTTATTGCCGGGTCATGTTAAAGAAGAAGTGGATAAATCCGGTACCTAAATTTTGAAAATTCCTCTAACCAATGGTGTATGTGTCAATGTCCATGTATCCACGTTTTGTGGGCCATTGATTCCGAAAACTCGGTTGACGGCACAACGTCCGTCTGACAATAAACAACCCTAGCGGCTAAACCGTTCTGCCAATTTTCTTGAAAACTGATATTCCTTAATCGATCTGGCGATGTCGCGGCTCCTTAAATTTGAAACCAATATTTTAATTTTGGGGGTTACTTTACATGAAGCGCCTGGGACATTTTCAAAATTTTCAAAGAAATGTCTCCATTGTTTTTTATTAAATTTTGTTGTTGCATAGTGTCAAGACCGTTTAAGAGAATAGTGCAAGCCTAATGTTCGTTGAAAACCCTGATTTTTCGAAAATTGAAAAAGTTCAACTTTTTCCGGCGTCTTCCCGCAACTGCAATTATAACGATAGAGGTTTTTTCCTCCATGGAATCTCGTCCTTAAAGATAGATTTTGGAATACGGTCATCGCGTAATACGGTTTTCACGTAATTTTGCGAAATATATGCCATTTTTGGTTTTGTTTAAACAAATTTTTTTCTCAAAAACGGCATCAACAATTTTCATTCAATTTTCACCTCGAATAGTTTATAGGTATTTAAGAGTGTACATCTCATGTTTGTTGAAAATTTTGATTTTTGAAACATGCAAAAATTCATATTTTTTTTCTCCGTCTTCCTACAACTACAATTATGAAGATATTTTTTTCGTAGTGAAATGTGTTCATCAAAAACTGACATTTAAATAATGTTATGTTCAATTTTTCCAAAATATGAGCATTTTTTCAAATTTTGTGTCAAATTAAATTTAACATTTAAATTTCCAAAAAGGGTGTTAAGAGAATGGTGCAGGTCTCATATTGGCTGATATGGTCCATTTTTCGAAAACTGAAAAAAATTCTGCTCTTCTGAAAAACTGAATTTTGTTTAAACAATTGTTTTCGAAAACAGCATCAACAATTGAATTTTTCTGCATATTCTTATAATTTCAATTGTCAAGATACAGTTGTTTTTCATAATGAAATATCCTTAAAAACTGATCTTTAAATAGGGTCATATTGAATTTTTCGAATATATTAGAATTTTTTGTGCAATTTGGCATCATAGTCACGCTTTCGAATTTCATGCGCTTCGTGAACACAATTTGGGAGGTGTTTGGAAGTTATTTCTATTCTTATAAAAGAAAGTAATTGATGGAAAGTAATAACATTAACTTCGAATTAACAAATTTCTTCTTTACTTCAAGAAATTGTGATCTCTTATTATGGTATGTTTCATTTGTAAAAGTTTCAAATTACTACTGTTTCTGGCTATTGAAATAAAAACTGGTATGCACAACTGGCGCTTCGTTTGAATTGATTGGGTATGGATTTAGCATTATTAGATGGATTTAGGATATTAGCATTATTTCTAATACTTTACATGAAAGAAAAAATGAAAAAATTGAGTGCCATAAATTTGTACCAACATTTTAACTTTGCGCTGCTTTGGGGAACAAGGCGGCGACGGAAGTAGGTCTTACTCGTATTTCCTGGCGCGCAATCCCGTGAAGATCTCAGCATGTTCATTTTCTTTGTGCTCCATGACAATTCGGACTCTGTCAATCTTAATATTTGTATAGACTCTAAGCAAAGATAGCTTCGACTGCACGACTGCACTTGCAATTTTTTAAAATTACAAAAACGCACTCTTGCACGAAAACGACTAAAATGCACAAAAAAAATTTACATGACCATAATGCAAGTACTATTTGTGGACAACAGTTTTAATTTAAAGGAAAAATTCTCTATCTTCAATATTGTAGTGGTAAGAAGTTGCAGAAAAATATTCATACATTTACAATTTACGAAAATTCAGAGTTAATCCTGAAAATCGGACCTATGCCACCTTTAGAAGTGTATATAACTATTCTTACAAGAAATTTAAAGAAAAAAATGGTGCCATATTTAGAAAATTTTGAATATGTCCCTAGGGCTTCATGTAAAGTACCCCCGCCAAAAAAATTAATAAATGTTTTTCTCTCTCTCGCAAAATGCTCTTGCAAAAACGACAGGGATTTCTTCAATTTGGAAAAAGTCCTATGCATCGTTTAGACACTAGGTTTTTTCACATACACCAGACCATGAACGGACGGACGGACGAACATTTTGCTTTCAATTGTTCTTTGGCATCAAAGACCCACAAATCAGGTATTCTGGCTAAACTACGTGTTAGAGGATGCTTCTCTCTTAATTTAGCAACTTGTTTTTTGCACTTTTTCGTTACCAGAGCTCAACAATGAATTTTTTCCGCCGAAAATCCGCCGGTTTTTCGCGCAGCATTACTTGACTTTCACTATACTACGTATATTATTACTCCATATATACGTACGTATACAAGAAAGTAAAAACTAATCGAAACTCTGCTATTGAGTTCCCAGTCAGACATTTGTTACAACAAATATATTGCTCAGGGACATGCAACCCACAGGCAGCCAAACAGGTGCCATGTAGTGCTTGGTACCTTACCCATGTTGATACAAGCAGCAGTGTTTTTGATTTGATTTATTTGATTAAAAAAAAGAGTAAAATCTGTGTATGGCGTATGGGGGATATGATTATCTGCGCACGTTTTCTTGAGTACCAGAATCCTATCCCAACAGTTTAACGATAAATAGTTGAAGGATTAATGAAAGTTAATATTTTTGCACTTTTTTCAATTTTCAATGTTTGAAGTTGAGCTACGCGTGAGTTATGGACATCACAATCTTCAAGGAAACTTGTGACACCTCATACATACTCTATTTTAAGACTCACCATTATCATGTACTGAGATGAATTCTGCTTACTGAATACGATGCCATATGTGAATTTGTGCTATGTTGGGGGAAATCTGAAAATTACGAAAAATCCAGGTTTATAAATCAAATTCCCGTTTTTTCCCCATTTTTTCCAGGCTTTGTCATATTTCCGGTTTCCAGGTTCACTGGCCACCCTGTATTATTATTATTATTATTATTATGTTTATTTTTATTTTTACAGGACTGGCAATGAATTGCACGAACCAAAATTCAGTGAAGATGAAATGGAATTCATCTCGGAGGAAAGAATAAAGAAGGAGGTGAAAGAAGGTAGGCTGAGGGAGGCAGAGGAAACAGTTTTACGTATTTCCAGTGAGTTTCTTTTCAATAATCAGCACGTTTTTATAGGTTGATCAATGTAAGTGCCTGATACATGTTTGATTTTAGATTTGTTTTTCACATCCTATGGATACTCTCATTTATCTGAGTACACGTAGAGGGTAGAGTGCATCAGTTTGCATGATACCTTTCAGCATGTTTTTTTTGTATTTATTTTCAACTGAACCTATTGTCTAATGGTACAATCCTAGAGTCTGTCTTTATTAGATCCAAAATAACTGAGTACAGAAAACATGTAGACAATTTGGAGAAAGATGTTTCCGCAAAGATTATAAAACGAATTAATTGGTTCCTGCAGATCAAGTCATGAGAATAAAAATTAATTATAGGTTTATTCCTGAATCGTTTACTCGAAGTTATTACTGAATCGTTCGTACACGCTAATAACTGAGATGGTTGTCATTTGTTGTTGTGTCTCTGTATATATCTATGCCAGGACATATGGCAAGATCAGAAAATCATATGCATATCACAAAATCATAAAACAAAAATGAATTGTGAAAAATGAACCAAATCTCAAATGGAGAAAATAGTGTGTCTTGTTTTCATATAACATGATAATAACAGTGGAATCAGGTGATTACCTTCAAATACCGAATCAATTAAAACAATGACATAAAACAATACATAACCAAAAGCAAAATGAGGTCCCAGCACAATCAAGGAAAAGATACAAGCAGAGTTTGAAAAGTCAGTGATTAGAGAACAGTAGAATATGTGGGTTTAATTATTAAGGCAAGCTCTTTGGACAAATTCCTAGAAATACAGAAAACAAAACCAAGAAATACAGTAGAGTAAATCAGGTAACTCGGGGGAAAAATATGACAGAGCAAATCATAGTAAGAATATATGCTTTAAAGCTGATATTACTGTATAATGTCAAAAATGTAACTTTAAATCAAGTCGTAGGCTTCCGCGGCCAGAGTCATGTAGATGATCTTGGCTGTCCAGGTGACGCCGCGTCGAAGGCTGTGTTGCTGACGTTTCGACCATCTTATCGTGGTCTTCTCACGCAACAGCCCTGAGGAAGACCACAATAAGATGGTCGAAACGTCGGCAACACAGCCTTCGACGCGGCGTCACCTGGACAGCCAAGATCATCTACGTAACTTTAAATCCCTGACAATCTCTATTTTGAAGCCATCGCCATTTAAAATTTTCCCAGTAAAATTACAAAACGTATCAAAAATGTATTAAAACAACTTTTTGCTTAATATTTCTTCCATTGTCAATTAAAATGTTCATATGTATTACTTTTTGTTGAGAATATCCCTTTTTCTGAAAGGATACGAAGTTTACAGCAGTGAGTAAATTTTTTTTATCAACTTTCGGGATAGCTCACTTTTTGTATATTAAAACACATTATGTTGTTTTTTAAGAGAAAAAAAATTTTGCCAATGATACATGCTTAGTTGGAATGGTCACACAGGAATACACCAGCCTCCTAATAATGCCTACACTGAAGTTTAGATTGCCAGGCTTCTGACCCATAGAGTGTAGGCAACCGTGTAGCCTGATAGCTAGATTTTACTAGGCAAGTGCCTGTGACAGCAGGGTGCCCGCTCACCCAACCAGCCTCCTGGGTGCCTGCTCACTCATGAAAGTTTCATACAGGTTTACTGGTTAACAAATTACTCAGCAAAATTTGAAAATTGAAATAACGAGATTAAGTTTCATAGATTCTAAATTAAAAACATGTCAAGAACCTGCATAGCTACATTGAGGGTGCCATTATTGTTTCCAGGATGTTCAGAATTTTATTGATGTAACTTAATATGACATCTTATATTCATTTACCTGAATGTAAGACAGGGACTCTTACGTAAATATCTCAGGCAAAAAATATAGGGTCGGAGATTAAGCCTTGTTGGTTAGGGTTTGTTTTTACATTGCCTTTGCATGTCAAGAAACTTGTAAATGTTTACGTAACAGTAAACTGCAAATACGTTAAAAATATCATGTGTATCTACAGTATGTACTGAATTTGTGCTCGAATTCTCAATATTTGCCATGAATTTGCCAGGTAATTCAGACTGATAAAGACATAACAAAGCTCGCGATTCGATGATAATGTCCCCCTCCTTCCAGTTTGGGCCCTTAAGAGGACTTTCTGGTTTAATCGAAGTATAAATCCAACCACAGAAGATGATGATAAAAAGTATATCTTCTTAGCAAAATCTTCCCAAACTTGGACACTTGCTCCCGCCTCCCACTTTACCCGTGAAACAGAGGAACAAATGTTCGAGTTCAGTTCACAACTCAATCACAGGAACAGTAAATGATGCTAATTTCAAGTTTATTGTATTAAATGTGAAAGTGAATGAACTGAATGTGAAAGAACTATTAAAGAAACAGAGGTCCATCAACAAGTGTGGGACATAGAAAATCTGGTGACAGAAAGGAATGTTCTTGTTCTTGTGGTGTCTAATGAAAGACTAAGAGCAATGCAAAACTTTCAGATGGGTCGAGAAGTCAGGTGTCGCAGCATCGAAAAGGACCAAAAAGAATGAAACATTGATACATATGAAAATGATGACGATAGAGACAAAAACCTTGATTATGATGATTTTAAGTAACAAGAAAATGATCGTTCTGGCAATAAGTATTAACATTCTCACCAAGAAGGCAATTTTCTAGTCAATAAGACAATTTACAAGTTTATTTTGACTTCACAGTAAGAATTAGGTAAAAATTCTCAGGAAACCTCTTCAAAACTAGACTTCTGTTCAGAGTTGACTTATATTCGGGTAAATATGGTAATTCATTAGTATTTTCAGAAGTAATTATGCATATGTTTTGAAGTATGTTTTAGAAATGTCCCCTTTCTGAGTCATGTGGCTCAGCAAAGAGATGCTGCTGCTGATTTTCATTTCTTTTTATTCTAATTGTCTAGTATATTGTTTGAATCTAACCAAGTCGGAGTTCCAAACTTCATGTAAATGAAGTGTTTTGTAGTCTGTATGTTTAATTTTTATGGCTTGAGATTTGGAAGTTTAACTTTGTGTAGCTGTTGGATTCTGCAACCAGTAATGCAAATACTTTTGGCTGTCCTGGCGACTACATGTTTAAGGTTATGATGATGTTTTGAGAGCCGTGACCTGGTAGGACTGGAGTTCATTTTATTCTGAAGACCAGAATGTGTTGGTTGAAATGCGTATCAGAGCCTTCAACATGGCATCACCCAGGACAACCGAGAGCATGCATCTTCAACTTAGATTAAAATAATTTTGTAATGTTCGAAACATTCTTCTTGGACAAAAGTATAAAGAGGAACTAAACAAAATTCATTTTTTCAAACCAGACCGTGCCAGAAGTTGTATGCAATGGTATATCAGTATGTTTTGAATTTTAAGTCCAAAAGATCATGTGTTAAAGTTTGTATTTCCCTAATCTGTTGATTGAACACTGGATCTGATAAAATAGTTACTATACTTCTGTTAATTGCTGTTCATGTTTTTGTACAAATTTCAATCAACTAGCTGGACCCCATGTAAATATTCCATTCTTTGTTAACCATTCATTTAAAAGTACAAACGGCTTCTTGCACCTTTTGAACTTGGAAGAAACACAGTCAGCCATATTGAGACCAATCTCTTCCAAATTGAAGCAGTATCAAAGTGATTAAAAAAATCATGAAAGTTTTGTTATTGTTTTCAAATCATGTGTATGCGTAGAAGCAGCTTTATTTTTTGAGTAATCAGAACTTGAGGTTAGGATGCCTTGTAGAAAAAAAGTGAAAATGCAAAAAGTGAAATTTTTGTTGCCCGTAATAATTATTTTGATTGGAGAGGGTTGGCAAACTCTGGACACCAGGAAATCAATTCCATATCCGTTGGTGAAAAATAAAGATAAAAAACGTTATGGAGGATTAAAATTTCAGAGATACTTCAGATCTTTATATTTCAATATAACAAAGAAAATCCCAAGAGATAGAACTGAAACATGAAGGATGTAGCCGAATAAGGAGGTGAAAAGTGCCCCCAAACCAAATCAATAATCCTATTACTCATATGAAAGAGGGAGGGAAAATGCCATAATTCCCAAAAAATTAGTCTTCTAGGGCAATCTGCAGAGATACAATGAGACATGTTTTTCAAGTTTTTTTCTCAGCTTCTATTGCATGTATCAGGATGAAAAGAATTGCAGAGACGGGGGAGAATAGTTGAATGTGAAGGTACTTTTGTCAACCAATTTTAGCACCAAATTCAAATAGAATAACAATAAATAAATTTTTGAAATCGATTTTCGACATGATAATATTGGAGTAATGTCTCAGGTTTTTTTTTTTTTTTTTTTTCTAGAATATGTGTCATAACATTCTATAATATATGTTTTTCAGATTTTTAAACAATGTGGACGTTAGTGAAAAACAAATTTGAAACTAATTTTATTGGTTTAAAAATTTAAAATTTGCACAAAATGTCCGTGGGAAACATTTTTTTACCAATGTTTAAACAATGTATGCAGTAAAACCTGACTAAGGCACAACCTGGATAAGGCTGAATGTGGAAGCTGGATAAATATGAGTTGTTCAGGAACCCAAGAAAAGCATCCTGAGTATGTGTGAGCATCTTCATTACCAAGTGCAGGGTGGCTACTTTCTGGAAAACCAGAAAAAATCAGGGAATTTGTAGAATAATTGCCAGAAGGCGGGGAAAATTTTAAGAGAGTTATAAAATAAAAGGTTATTTCTTAAAAACATTAGTACATCGTTACTTTTTGCTTAATTTTTATTTGTTGAGTATATATTGTTATATTGTTCTTTAAAGTGACAAATCTTATCAGAAAAAAATTTTAAATGCGATGGAAAAGTTTATTTATTTATTTATTTTACATAAAAAAAAACAGTTAAAAACTGCGTATGACATGCTATGGGGAAAAGTGAATTGTGTGCACATTTTCAAAATTCTGTGATCCCTACACTAAGTCATATACTACTTAAATTTTGAATTTTTGAAAGGGAGAAAAAAAAACCTCCCATGTAATAAAATCTATTTTCAAGGATAAACAAGCAATAAATTTTGAATTTTGAATGGGAGAAAAAAACAAAACAAAAAAACTCCCATGTAATAAAATCTATTTTCAAGGATAAATAAGCAATAAATTTTGAATTTTGAAAGGGAGAAAAAACAAAAAACTCCCATGTAATAAAATCTATTTTCAAAGATAAAAAAGCAATAAATTTTGGCTCTTATTACTTCCTGCCGCGACAACATGGAAACGATAATTTGAATAATTGTATTTCCCACTGAATTCTAGAAGATGTGCACAGAAAATGAAGTTACATTTATGTCCAGAAGCAAAACAAGGGGCCATCTCAGTATTTGCTCAATGGATCAGGGAAACTGGACGAAAAACCTGATCGATGGAAAACCTGATTGATGGAAAAGTTGGAGATATTTCTTCCACAAAATGAGTGGCCACCCTGCAAGCAGATAAATTCCTCATTGAAATATGAATGTATTTAAATAAAATACATTTCGGATTGTTTATTTCAAGCCTGGAAGGATGTTCAAAAGAAAGACTCTACGTAGCTTCATAACAGCAGGGAGCTATCGGGCCAATAGCCATGTTATACGTTGCATAAGTACCATGAGATTCATTTATAATCAGATTAGAAGAGTTAATGTTTGAAAGGAAGGAACGCTCAAAGAATGTGTGCCTACACATTTCTAAATCTGTACCAATTTGTTTGGTGTTTGAGTAAATAATAATACTCTATGTCACTGTGATATTTAACCAAAATTCACTGAAGAAGGATTTAGCAACCATTGCTTACTTTACAGCCCAATATTTAATTCCATCAAGAATGCCTGTTCCAGTGTCAAAGCTGATGTTGATAGTGTGCAAAATTGTCTCAAATTTTAGTTAAAGACTAAAGTAGAGCAAAGTTTTGCCTATATCATTTAGAAGACTTTATAAATTAAAATATTCAAATAATAAAGAAGTGCAATATATATGGTGGTCATGTACAGATTCATTCCTGGTGTATTCAATTTAGCTGATAAGGTTACAAAATGATTAGATTTTAAAAAAATTGATTTAAAGTAATGTTTCTTAATTTTTATTTGCCTTCAATTTGCTTGATATGTGTGTAGATTATGGTTAAAAGTTGGTTTTGAATAACATGTTCAGAATTAATTGATGTAGTGAATTGATATATTTATCTACTTTAGACCTTTACTTAATTGTTTTCCTTTTGAAATTGCTTGGTCTTTAAGTTGAAAGAGTGCTTGGTCCCAATTCTATTGTGTTCATTGTCAGAAACTGAAATGATATAAAACCAAACATCAAAAGATCAGATCAACTGAGCTGAACTGAACAGAACATTACATAATATTTTATAGGCTCAGTACAAATAAATTGATAAACGTTCTTTTATTGCTAAGCAGTTATTAACAAACAAAAATCATAATCCTGTGCTATTAATTAGCATATCTAATAGTTGATTTAATTTAACATAATTTAAAGACTTTGCTGGTTTTAATTTTGTTTAATACATTATTATTATTATTATTATTATTATTATTATTATTATTATTATATTATTATTACAATGTTTATGGAAGATTTTGGTTCCTATTTCCTCATTCATTTTTATTAGTAATTATTAATTTCAATTTATTCAGTGGTGAAATATATAATGAATATCAGGATATCACTTTATTTGAATTAATCAACACATTCAAATCAATTTATTATTATTTTAAATATAATTTTCATTTTCAGTTCCACCACCTGAAGAACACATAGAGAAACCTCCACTTCCTCCAGCACGACGGCGAGGTCTTACGCTTCTTGCTGGCTATAGGCATAATTGGAAATCTCGGCACAACCACTATGTAAGATATAGTGACGTACGGCCAAAAGATGAGCGAAGGCCCACTGTGTCAGAACTTGCTGCTCAGAAACAAGTTCTCCAGAAGCTGGAGGGCTGGAAAGTTCACCATTTGAGCACGCAGATGGAGGAATTGGTTGGTTTTGTAAATTAATTACCATTTTTCTTATTTTGTCTTTTAAACAAGTCTTAATGGAATGTAATTTATTTATAGTCTGAGTTGGAGCAGCAGGTGTCTGAAAGACTAGCTGGAATTCTTAAGCTCATGGAAAAGAGAATGGGAAAGGAACTTGAGAAAGACATAAATCGAATAAATGAACTTATTAAGGTAAGAATATAGAAAAGCGATGTGCCTAAACAGTATTAATGATTTATTTTGAATGTATCTCAACTTTTTCAAACACTTTACACTAGAACTATAGCTGGTGTAGATAAAAATGGTTTGAATTTTCTTCCCAATGCTGTCACATAGAACCACTTTCTTTTATTATCTGTTTAACCAAAGAAAAATTCCAAAGAAAACAAATACACATGTATTAGGATGATTCTCATTGGTTTGCAGAATGTTCTTATCTAGAGAACTAGTTACAGTGAAACTGTGATAATACGTTTTTCACTTTATGTGTTGGTTTGTTTTTTTTTGGTAAGTCCTGGATAAATTCCTATAATTTCCATGTTAAATTATTTCAATTTTGCGTTTTAGGTTTATACGTTTTTCACACTTGTACGTTCATAATAAAAGTCCCTTTAAGTCTGAATAACATTCAAATGATCCCGATGAGGCACGAGGTGATCTGCGCCGAGAGCCCGGAAGCTTTACTTACTCAAGTCGGCATGCTCCAGAGCGCTCCCAGAGAGCGACCTGTTGCTCGGCCTCTGAGGCGACTTCCCGTTAATGAAACTTGCAATGTAGAAGCTCGACTCGGCCTAGCTAAGGCCCCGCAGTTGGTAGTGCAAAGTCGGCTTCCGGGCCACCTCTGTTGCGGAACTTTGAAAAATATCATACAGAGCTCTCTGACAATCTCAGGAGGCGACGGCTAGCTCCCAGGGAAGATCAAAGGAAGAAACTAATGGCGTAGATGACCAACAAGTGAGAAAGTTTGTGCATTGACTATCCCTCTCTCCAAAGACCCTTTTGCTTGCTTTCACTGTGGGGCTGTGACAGTTGTGTGTTTCCTGTCGCACAAGTAGGACACCGTGCTTCGACCTGTGGAATCTCGAGTAACATCAAGCTTGAAACCGAAGCAAACTGTTGCGAGTCGCCGCCACCAGTTGTAGCCCATGCAGGACATAGTGAAAGAGTGGAAGCAAAAGGCAACCCGCCCTTCAATATCAGATAAAATAAAGTTTTTAAAAGTTGATAGGGAGAGTGGCAACAAAAAAAGAGTAGATACTGCTAAATAACTGTGAAAACTGATAAAACAATAGTGCAAAAATATTGAGTTCTTATTTTGCTCATAATAATAAATTTCAGTTATGCCTTTTTCTCACTTATATGTTTTTTCCCTTCAGTCAGAAATGTATAAGTGAAGTTTTACTGTACTTTCGCGTCAGGATCCTGACAACAGCAGAGCTCACACTACAAACTAATGAGAATCATTCTAACACACGTGTGTGTTTACATTAGAATTTTTCTTAGGGTGAATGGAAAATAGAGTCAGATCTATGGATATTTGTGTGCTTCTTGCCTTCCAAATTGAATTTGGCATTATGCAGTCAAGAAGTGAAATTACACAGTTAAGATAATTATAAATAAATTACAAGTATAAAGTTGAATTATCTGTAATTTTTCTCTTTCCTCTGTAGGGTAATATGCAACGTAGTAAAGTGACTTCTGATCAAATGCAGGAAGCAAAAAGTCAAGTAATGAAGATATTTGAACATAAGAATCACGTTGCAGATATAATTAATCGATCAGGAAATAAACGTTCTTTAAAAAAACGCGAAAAATCATAAAAATAAAAACTATAGTAATATTGTATGTAAGTAGCTATGATTGTTAGAAAATGTGTTGTTGAATGTACTGGAAGTGATAGCTTTCAATATTTGAACGATTTTAATCAGAAGACTTAAGAAAGAGTGAAAAAGTATATTCATCGTTCTGAAGAATACAAGACTCGTAGAAAGATTATTGAAAATTTGAGTCAGTATTGTGCAGAATCGACACCTAAAATAGTGCAATTTACGAAGATAATTTGTGTTAATACATTGAAAGGCTGTCTGTAAGATCTGAAAATCATTGTTCATCAAGATTTAAATTTATTTACTTCTGAAATAAATTGTAAATAAACCTTAAATTTATTGTATTGCAAAATTACAGAATGTGTGCAGTGACGACTGAACACCTCAGTTTATTGTTTACTATGAGCAAACTTAAAGAGGCTGAAAGGACATATAAACATTTCACTGAACATATCAATCCCACAAGTTTTCCCACAGATTCAAGAAATTTGTGTTCATTTAATTTCCTTTAGTACCCGTAGGAGTCTCCAGAAGTTGTACTTTAGAGCCTACTGTTAATTGCAACATAATGCCAAGAAGTTGCATTTGCTTATCTAAGTTTGTAAATAACCATAGTATTCTGATTTGATGAATGGAAACTTGCGGTGAATGGCTGTTCCCAAATGGCTCAGAAAATACTCAAAGTAATCTAATGGGTTGTACAGTAATCAGACTTCCTAGACAACGTGACAGTTGATGTTGTGACATAGGTATTTACTTTTTACATTGTTATTGCCATAGAAAATTAATGTAGGAATTGGGATCTGGATATGAAGGGAAAGCATTTCACCTTAAGGAAAAGGGAACTGTGCATTCCCCCTTCCCCTCACCTTTGAGGAAAAAGTTGAAGTAATGGATTGTGAGAGACTGTTGATGTTTGACGTGCATAATTCCCAATCACATTGTGAATAGTAAAAGTTTTACTAATACAGAGGACAAATATCATACTTTTTCTCTTCCAAACTGTTTTCCTTCATGAAATCACATCTTTTTCAGAAGTAGAGTTTATGAATTTTAAAGTATTTAATTTATTTATTAAGTGGAAGACTGCAATATAATATCCTACAGTTAATATGGTGAAAAAAAAATATTCAAAAAAATGCTTTGTTAAATTTGTTATATTACATATACAAATATTTCTGTAACAACCATTTAAAGATTTTGAGTCAATAAGAAGAATACCAAATATTACTGTAGAAAAGTGAAAAAATATGATGTATGACAAACTTTCAACACTCTTTTTTATAAGTTGAACATAAAATATAACACTTCCGATGGTTTATGTTTTAAATAACATTGTGATGAAAAACCCAAATTATAGCACAGTTGAATAGCTATTTTTCAGACTTGAATTGTGGCATTTTTCCAGAAATAAGACTTAATAGAGACATTTATACTGCAATGTTTCCATAGCTGCCTGTGACAGTGCCATCCAATCGGGACCTTGCACACCACTATGGTGACGTTCAACCTTCCAATTGGATGACACCGTAATAGCTGATTTACATCACAGGTAGCTATGAAAAAATCCAAGTAGATAAGCACCAACAACTCAAAACTGTTTTGTTTTGTTTTTTTTGTCTGTAGCAATCTTCCATCAGGAATACAATATTTTGTAAAATTTTCATGACCATCCTTCTCCCAAGTCGAAGGTAAGACGACAGCATTTCATTGTAACCTTTGTATTGTAGTGACTTACAGTGAAGGAGCTTAAATGTATAAAATACATTTTAGTGGATAGTTCATTCAATGCAAGTACTGTTCTGTGGAACTAAAAGATGTTGGCTTGTGATTTTGTGTCTTACGAGTATTATGTAGGGTGTCAACATCTGAACAAACTTAAACAAGACGTTTCTGTATTGCCATGTACTGAGTAAATTAAACTATTTTTCCATTTGTATGTATGTCTACTTGATATTAATGACAGGATGTTTGATAGTCTGTGGACATTTCCTGTTATTTGGATACAGTGTGTACTGCTTTCCTTTCAATATTTCATTGCAGAAGATTTTTCACAATTTAATAAATTGGAAGGGGGAAGAGAAATAAACCTTCCCAATACCATTAGATGTGTACATACATGCTAAGAGTGGTCAGCGACTTTCCTTCCCTAGTGGCCACTTTCTGGAAAACAGAAATCTCAGGGAATTTCGCTCTGGAAAAGCCAGGGGAAAATCAAGGAATTTGTAGAAGAATCGATAGAAGTGACAGAAAATTGTGACACTGTTATAGAACTAGATAATATTCCTTAAAAACATTAGTACAGCATTATTTTATTTATTTTGGTAATTTTTTTATTTGTACTTTTGTATTGTATTTGTAGGGTTGTTTGTTTGTTGTTGTCTTTAAGAAAATATTGTATATTTATATTTTGTCACAGTGGAATCAGAGCTGACTAATTAGCATCAGGGCTAACTTTAATATTTTCTTTAAATATAGTGAAATTACAAATCTTACCAGGAAAATTTAAAACCAATTGCCTTGGAAAACCTGTAAAAGTTATGGAAATTTGTTCCAGGAATTGAATGGCCCCACACTAATAAAAAAACTGTTTAAGGAATAAGAGAAGAAATTTGTAAGTTAAAAACACCAAAACAAATGGATTTCAGCTTTTGTGCTACTTTTTTAATAAAATGCTAGAAAAATAATGATTCACAATTTAAAAAATCAATCACATGATATTCATTTTATTTACTATTATGTCTAATTTTCTCTGCGTGCTCACTATCCACATATTTCTTGTCGTTTTCATTTCTCAATCACTATCACCATTGCACTACATTATTATCAGCACAGGAAATTAGTGGTAGTATCGCATCAAATTCGAAAAGATGATTGGAAGTAAACAATCAACCACATTAGAAGCAAAATGAATCTCAAAAACATGCTGTAACAATAATTGAAATAGTCCTGATGAAGGCTTAAAAAAATTCAAAACACTGGCAATTTAAATGATTTTTTTTATGACCAAAATTCAAGAAAATTCCATACTATGTAACAATAATGTACTTGAAGTTGCTTCTTTAAAATTATTTATCATTAAATGAATGACATTAAAGAGGGAGGGTGGGGGTCAGGGCAGACCCCCAATAAACAATTTTTTATATTTATATCTAAACTTTTCCTTCACACATCCATTGATTTTATGATGAATATGGACAAAATTATCTTATGACAGGGGCTGAGATATAAGTCGGTAAGTTTTTCTGCAGCAATGGATTACATGTCCTTATATGTATGTTATCGATATTTAAGTAATGGAAAGGTAACTGTAGCAACGTGATCTTGCTGAAAGAAATGTAAAACCAATTGTGTTGCTAATTCTTCCAGCATTATAAACTTACAATTACACTAACTTCCTTGCAAACGATACAACTGCTGGAAACACCATATCTACTTCCTACTATATATAAGATAAATTTTATTAATAATTTTGTCTTGTGTTGCATATGGACCTACATTATTTTGTTTCTAATAACTGTTAATCAAGTTCATTGCGTAAAATGTTCTTAACGAAGAAAATTTTCACAAGCACATTTGGTGAGTTTCATTTCGAAAAACAATCTTCGATTCATAGTGACATTGTTTTATCGTAATAGTCAACTAAGTCCCAAGATGTTTTGAAAATAGTCTACCTTAAATTAAATTTCATAAAGCAGCCGGTGCTTTATGCACTTTTTGTCTCTACAATAAACGTACACGATTCTACTTGCGTTAAAAACTTTTCTGCAAAATGTCAGTTATTGGGATGTTTCTTGTGGCCCTTACATAGTGAAAAAAACCCTTGACAGTATTAAATTGCATTTAATATTGGGTTTCCCAAACAAAATGTTTCGTCCGACGACATCGCCTACCGTTTCATGAATCCCTGCCTAAAAAATATCAGTACTGAATAGAAGTCTTTCAAAATATTCTACGTAAATACACGGGTAAACACATATCAAATACATAATGTATCCCATAAAAGCTTAATCAAAATTTTAAATAGCATACGTTTTCTTTTGTTTAAACGCATCGGAAGTAGAGACATTGGCTACCACGAATTCAAGAAAACTTTATTATATAACCAACCGCTGCTAGCGTAATCAGTGATGAGATTCTACACACTGCGTAATAACCAATAACGGTCACTGGTACAGTTCGCATTTACTGTATCATTCCGCCATTAAAAATAGTTATCCCACAACTAAATTCATTTCAATCATAAGTGTGTGGTAATAAAAGAAGTACCTAATTTTTAGAAAACACAATTATTTTATTTTTCGGGGAATCTATTAAACTCTTTCGAGGTTCAAGTTATTTCCCTATAGTAGGGTAACGATCAGAAAACGAGCGTCCCGTCGCAGGTTAACAAGGAATCCGAGCGCGTGATGGCGAGTGAAGCGAACTGAAGCTGATCAGAACGAATCTTGTTGAACTGCGTGTGGTACAGTACGTGAATCTACAAGAATCGACTCACTAATATAAATTTTGAAAATTAATTTGTGACGCAAGTTGAAATAATTTTTACAATGGACTATACTCCTAAAACGGGAAAGAAGCGCAGTGCAATATGGCATTTTTTCACCCCGTCAGGAATCAACAGAGCAAAGTGCGACACTTGTACTGCTGCAATATCTATAAGTGGGGGTTCGACCGCGAATTTAATTAGACATATTCGCAAAAAACATCCGGAATTTTATGTCTCAACAATTCGACCGAAAAGCGAAGTGAAAAGTGAATTGGCAACAATCATTCTTGCGCCTTCAGATGATAAAGTTCCAACGATTTCTCACATTGAGGAAGTGCACGACGGTGTACAAGACGTTGTTCAAGAAGTAATTCATGGTGTTGTAGACGAGCATAGAACTGGGAGCCCGGGACCGCCTTCCCCAGATGGGAACCCAACAGGTCCCACAATAGCAGCAGTTTCCCGACCAAGTTGGATTTACAATACTAAAGGTCCAGAAATTGTAAGAGACATACTTGTTGTGTTGTTTGTTCTTGATGCACCTGCAGTTGTGGCTGAAGCAAAACTTAGACTATATAATTTTGGTAATATGAATTTTGGGAAGAAACATCTTGCAAAATTGCTCATTGACATGTGTAAAAGCAGTAATTTATCTTCCCATGAATTTTCTGCATTTGGCATCAATGTGATACGACAATTTAATGCTTGTGAATGTGATGGTGGGCAACGCATTTTAAAACATGATTGTGAGTTCCTAAGATTCATGGAATTCTGCAAAATGATCAGAGAAAGTGATGATGAAAATTTTGTAGAGTTAGTTAGTAATTATTGTTGGATTGAAGCAGAAGATATGGATTATTTCATTTTCAAGTGAATATTCAAATTAGTTGTTTACAGAATCCATGGAGCATGTGTTTGTTGTGCTATAATAAATCATTATGTAATGAACGTTAATGTTTCTAAATTCTAATCCCTACCTGAATAATTCCTATTGCCAAGAATTTGGTTTATTGTAGTTTTCTCATATTAAGATAAATACCCCAAGCTCTCACACTAGGAAGAGCTTCATCCACAATCATCTTTGTCATTGATGTAAAGTAAACGTAAATAAAAGATAGCAATGTTCACAGAGTAAACTTGTTAATATATTAACACACTCAGAACACACAAGAAGTATCCTTATTTTGACATTTATAACTTATTAGATCGTGGTTGAAAAGCCTAGAGTCCCATTACTTTGTCACTTCCTCACGTGTTTCGCCCGTTACAAAATTTGTACCACTCTTGAATAACTCACTAAAATAGTCATCGAATTCGTGTCACCTGCCGGTTATTGCCAATCGACTTCGCTCACTTTGCTTCCATTAGCTTCTGTTTCTTCCCTTTACTACTTCGGAGTTCGCAGCCATGATGCAGGGATCGTTTTGTATTTTGTTCGTCGATTTCATTTTATCGAAGAAGATCGCTGAGTTGTCACGTAGAAATGTAATCGATTACTTAATCGATCTCTGTGTATGTGTGTATTAGTCCCGCTATCAATGCGAGTTTTGAGTGAGCGGCTCGCTTTAATTTATTTTAGCTTTGTATTATACATTTCGTAAAATATGTAACTATCGTTTTCGGGATGCAGTTTCCGTCTCTTTCTATTATTTTCTCCGGGTTATTTATCGGATATGTTTTACATTCCATTTGGACTTTAGGACAGTTATTCATACCACCATCATGTCAACCTAAGGACAATTGCATTAAATCTTATCTCAACAACAAACCGAAGTTACAGGTATGTTCATTTTTTTTTAAATTATAATTTAAGTAAAAATAAATTTGATTTGAAATTTCATATTTTAGCTTTATCTCTATACATCCGTTACACCACATCCTAATAGAGAACGAGATGCAGTTTTCATTGACAGTATACAAGAATTTGATTATACGAAGTCTACTGACAGGTATCACTATTTGTGAAGTGAAGTGTTGTATGTTGAAGTTGTTTGCTTTTTACTTCAATTCTTTTTTCTTACCTCCACATCAGAGAATTGTCAATTGTTCTACCTGAATCAACAAAGAAGAATGGTACTTTATACCTCCATCTATTTTTAACCAGTAAACACCATAACATGCCAAAATATTCCAATCATTTTCAAGATGCATTGACAGTCCATACAAGAGTCCGTCTCACTCAGTATCATGTACCTGAAGCAGCTACATTCCAATTACTTGGCGGACAAAGGATTGCAGTGAGTTCACAAATTCAGAGATCATACATTTTTATTTGCCTTTGTTGTAAGTTTTGAATATAATTATCTTTTTTCCAGGACACTGAGAAACATACATCCAATAAGAGAACCTCCAAACAACCTCCAGTTACACATATGAAAACACATGTTACTTCAATATTTTAACTGATGATGTAGCCTTCCCTAGATCTAATGTACCTCCTGAACTGATGCAATTTCTGAGGTACGTTTCCTTGATAATCACATAGAGATTTTAATGTATTTGTATTTATTTGTGCTATATATTTTATAAACATATTTCAGTATTACTTCATCTGGTGAATTTCTTCCTATTGTGCAGTATGATTTTCTAAATAATAGATTACGTGATCTTGTACCTGTGATTGATCAGTCTGTTAGCAATGTTACATTGTCCTATATGCCAACAGGAATAGGAAAACTCAGGTAACACATAAAATAATTATATGGGTCTAATTTTGAAATGTTTAGTATTATTTTAATTAATGAAATTATTTTCAGGTTAATGCAGCATTTGGAAACTGCTCTTCACTCATTGATTTCATTTGGTTTTTCCCCTAAAGACATTGATGAAGTCAAGAGTATTTTTGCAGATACTAACATGTATCTCCTAGGACTTACTATTTTTGTGGCAGCAATCCATGTATGTTTTATTAATAATGTATATCTAGTTCTTAAATTTTATACTATGACAGTATAAGTTATATAATACATATAAATTGCTTTTTCTTCAGTTGCTGTTTGATTTCTTGGCCTTTAAACATGATGTAAATTTTTGGCGTCAGAAAGATACATTTGCTGGCCTGTCTTGCTATACAGTTGCCTGGAGAGCTTTTAGCCAAACAGTTGTTTTGTTATATCTTTTGGATGAAGATACATCTTTGTTAGTTTTAGTACCATCTGCAATTGCTACTCTAATTGAAGTAAGTTACAATTTCATTTTTATTTTAAAATAATGATAGTCAATGCTTTCTTATGAAAAGTTTGAAATCACATATACTATTAAAAAATCTCCATGATGCCACCAAAAAAAAAACAACAAATAATTGTAAATTATACCATATGATCTTGTATACTATATGACTTGCTCTTCATCAGGTTTGTTTGTTACTTTATATGATAGGATATCAGGCGGAGATGATTTATGGTAAAGAAGAAATCAGATTAGTGTTGCATTTTAATTTTTTTTAAAATTGGGATCCTATTATTGATACCTTTTTTGTGTGTTTCAGATTTGGAAACTCCAAAAAGTTGTTTGCATTAACATCACTTTCTGGTTTTCTATACTTCCTGTCCCTAAAGTTTCATTTCGTGGGTCAACTCAAGCAGAGCAATATACCCAAAAACTTGATGCTCAGAGCATGCGTTATTTGAGTTACCTATTGTATCCTCTTTGCATTGGAGGTGCTGTGTATTCATTATTATATCAACCTCATAAAAGGTAATTTTAAAAATTGAATTAATTAAACTTTAGTTTAGATAGGCCACTCTTTTTGTGGGTGGTGTGGAAAGGGTGGAGAGGTAATTTTGAGAATGCTGTTATAATTTTGTTTTGGCAGACTAAGATTCATTTGAGTAAAACATGGAAGTCAAAGCCATACATTTGCCTTTGATGAGTGAAACAAAAAATCTTGCCTATGAAAATATTTTGGCATAAAAATCTGTTATACACATAATTTGCGGAAATAAGGTTTGGTCACTTGTATTTACTTAATGAAAAAAACCTCCTAGAACAGCAGAGAAGCACTCATAAGCATTTTGCAAGCTAAAGTAAAGTTTAACAATTTTATTTTAATTAAAAAATTAAAATATATCATGAAAATGACGGCTTCCAGAGCCAGAGTCACTATCTATTTGGCTGTCCGGGAAACACCATGTCCTAGACAGGTGCAAAGATTTCAGCCATCATGCTACAACCTTTCTCTGGGAGGAAGGTCCCTGGGTATGACAGCTGAAACGTTAACATCTACATCTAGGATGCAGTATCTTCTGGACAGCCAAGTAGATAAAATATATTCCATTTATCCATTTGTATCCATTTTAATTGTCAGTATATTAAGAGGCATTTGTCAATATCAATGTCCACATTGTGTGAAAGTTAAGAATTAATCCTATTATGCTTTGAGGTAAGACTTGCATTGATATTAATTTCAGTTTTTTTCTGGGACAATTGATCAAAAGAAGCCTCATCATGCATTATGGGACACGAGAAACTATTTTGTTGGTTCTTGGCATGAAAAATACTGCTGAAACTTTTTTGAAATACACTGCAACACTAAAGATGAATAGAATTCACTTACTGTCACTTGTAAAATCACCACTGAAAGGAACTAAATGGCTACAGGAGTTTTGAGGCAACATTAAACCACTTTACATAAGGGTAGCAGATGTTTGGTTAGTTTTATGTAATGCAATGTTCTTTATTTTCTTAATTTTTCAATATTTACAGAAAAAATTCCTATTATTCAGTCTTATAATAAGGCAACAAAAGATAAAAATGTATTTAAAAGTATATAAATTAATGACTTAAAAACGTATAAATTAATAAAAAAGTTATGATTAATACATTTTTATAATGAATTGAAAATATTTTTTATTAATGATGTGTTGATTATATGATATAATCTTGATATGATTGGATTAATTGATTAATATGATTGATATAATCTATCTTATAATCTTATGATGAAAGTATTCAAAACTTATTTCCAATATATTCTAGAATGTTTTTAAATTAGTACTGGAGACTCCCACCCATGTGTCATTTACATTGAGATTGCCTAGCTTGTTGGCAGAAATTTTCTAGTCCTTGTCAGTGTTCACAGAATTACATTTTTCATGGTAAAACAGAAGAATTTCCTACCTCCTCCCCTCCCTCCATTCACTCAGTGTCAAATGAAGCTAAATTCAGCATTATTAAAACAAGTTGTTGGCCCGTGTAATAATGTATTTTTATTTATTATAAATAGGACAAGGGGGACCAAGCATTACATAATTTGGTGGGGAGGGGGTATCTAAAATACTCCAAATTTGCTTTATGCAAAACTAGACATCAAATGTCTCTTAGTTACCTTTTCTGCTGAATTTTATTTTGACACTTATGTTCACTATATGGTGAAATATACATTTTGTGTGGGTGTAGTAGGTTTCTTGCTTATTTGTAAGTATTTATTTTCACATTTCCTGCGCAACCACCAGATACTTCATTTTCTTTTTATGATGTACCATAATTACATTATTTTGGATTAATCTTTTTTCATGTTCTGCAATGATGAAATAGCCTTAAGAAATTTAAATTGTTGTTCTTGACTTTTAATATTCTATTATAGTGTACTAACTTTCTCGGTGCTGCTTCCATGTCATCACATGTGGGATTTAATGATTTATATTGCTAATTCAAAAGGAATTATTGCTTTATCCACAGCTGGTATTCATGGAGTGTACATAGCCTTGTGAATGGAGTGTATGCCTTTGGTTTCCTATTTATGTTGCCTCAGTTGTTTGTGAACTACCAGTTGAAATCTGTAGCACATTTACCTTGGAGAGCATTTATGTACAAGGCAAGTGGATTCTTATTTTGCAGTTTATAAGAGATCGTAACAAATTTTGTTTTAATTCATTTAATCTCGTCTTGCAGGCTTTCAATACATTTATTGATGATCTGTTCGCTTTTATTATTACCATGCCTACAGCACATCGTGTGGCATGTTTTAGAGATGATGTGGTCTTCCTAATTTATCTCTATCAACGATGGTTGGTAAAATGTATTGTGAATACTGACATATGAACTAGACAACATTTGTTTTTTACTAATGCATAGATGAATTCTTTAGGTTATATCCTGTTGATAAGCAGCGTGTGGATGATGGTGTTTCTGAAGAAATATCTGCTAAGAAACATAAATGAAATGCCTGGATTTTATTGATGAGTTGCGTAGGATTGCATACCTTCAGTTCAGTGTATGTAAAGTTAGGTTTTATGATATGTAAAGATTATATTATAGTTAAAGTGAGGAATGGAATAAAATGGTACCAGTAAGAATATGTGCTACTGTTACAATGCAAAAGACTGTGCCTTTGTTGGCGGTTATGTTATTCGTTTGGTAACATCAGTGTTTCATTCACTACAAAGTTTGTATAATCACACTGTTGAGACTTCATTGTTACATGAATTGTTGTTTATGGGCCTGAACTGCAAAAAAATTCTATTTATGGTTGTTTGTTCCTTAGTAATGCATATACCTGCCTTAATGGTGTTGTTGAAAAGTGGGTAAAGATGATAATTAAATATATTAATCAGTGAAATGTGATGTATTTTACAATCTCTATAATCTGGTAATCAGTATTATATGTGCAATAAAATTAGAATGCAACCTTTCAGGAGAAGTAAGAATCAGTGAGAAAAATTGAATGAATGGTTGTTGGGAAGTTGTTCTTTATAGCGTAGTTGAAACATTATTGTCACTAAAATTGGCTACCATAATTTACTTAGTTTCTTGAGCTTTATTCATAGAAAATGCAATTTTTTAAATGATGTGTGAAATAAAATATAATACATGTTCACTATTAAATACAATTTTTGCAAAACTTACGTTTTCAAAAGTTAATTGAATACTTCACAAATAGATCAGATTTATCTGCATTCCAGCCCTGCAGAAAAGAAAGAACATTGCTCTGCAATTTCAGCCAATTTGCCCCCAGTGAATGTTGTCATTGGGCTAAATATTGTAATTGTACTTTGGAAATCAGTGAATTTTTGACAGAAAAACATATTGCCAGGCCCCTCAACTACTCATTTTTTTGAATAATTGAACAGTACTTTCTTTAAAGAACTGATTGTTTAAAACAATGTCAGTTAACAAAAAATCTCTATCATTAATTTTATACTTTTTCAATGTTTTGTTGTTGTTTAATTTTGCTCGTTTGCAATTTTCGAAAATTGACATCATAGTAGCATCTCATAAAAGTTATTTTCTCTAATTTCTTGGGTCTAGTCTAGTTTTTCGGTTTTACCTCACCCTCTTCCCAGCTGGCATCTATTGCTGCCCAAACTACATTTTTTCACTTTTTCTCGATTTTATGGTCCTCCTAATGGTAGAACTGAAATATTACCTTAAGAATTTTAGAAGAGTAAAACGTCATCCTATATGTAAAGTTTTGTTGAATTTCCTTTTGGGAAATTTAATTCCAAAAAAACTTCTTTTGAAATAATTTGAAGCACTGCTGCTTACAAATGCAATAATGTATACAAATTACTAATACTGTAAATACAATTAAAAGCGTGAGAGATATTTAAAAAAATGTAAGTTTGTGTAACTTTTGAAAAGAAAGAATTCATCAATGTGGCTTATGCATTTAGCACTATCCGTTCAAAACATGTTGAGCCATTTTTGAGAAAATGGTGTTTAAGTGTTTCTGAAAATATAGAATTTACACATGCACATGCACTCAAAGATCCAATAACGTGTACAAATTGCCAGTAATGTAAATATTATTGAGTGATAGAGAGGTCAAAAAAATTACATTTACATTTGTGTAATTTTTTTAAACAAAATAATAGACCAATTTAAGTTCATGACATATTAAATAGTACATTCAGTGCTATCCTTACCAAAAGTTTAAAGAAAAAATTTGGAGCCGATTTTGAGAAATTCTTGGTTTTGATATTTTTTATATTGCATGTACTTCACTCAATATTGTGTGAATCCTATTAAAATTTTCAAAAATTTATACAATGTCAATGAAATAATTAATTGTAGAGAACAAATTTCATTTAAACAAAAAGTATCTATCTTCAATATTGTAATAAGATGCTGAAAAAATGTGAACTTTATCAATTTTCATAAAATCAGGGATTTCAATGAAAATCAGACCTGCATCATTCTCTTAGGGAAACCGGAGGTGCCCAAGTTAAAATGAGGATTTTTTTTCAGAAACTATTAAAGGTAGAGCTTTGAAATTTTCACAGCATGTACATGAGTCTTTCTTATCACTTTAATGTGGAAATTTTAATATTTAGAATGTTTTTTTTTTTTTTTTTTTTTTTTCCTTTTAAACAAATTTTTTTGAAAATTTTCAGCCTTACAAAATACTAGTGTTTGTTAAATGCTTGTATTAAAATTAAGACTGAACCATTGGCAATAAGCTATAAAATTCAGTACTCCTACCACCCATAGTTTTGGAGTAAATGTTCCTTAAATATGAAAATATATTACTTCTGGGAAATAGCTTCTAAAATTTCATTTCCCAAAAAATGCTCATATAAGCAGCTGTTGGTGCTTTGTAGCACTCTAGTAGTATCAATTAGCAACTTAACAATGGATTAGCAATATAAGCTGCAAAAGCATGCAACCAAGGATCTCCAACAATGCCTGCATGCATGGACGCAACAACTATGTGCGAACGCTATACATCGATTTTCATATTCCTTGTGGAAGAACAGTCCATACTATTCCCTTCATGACTTCAGCAGACAGTTCAGGAAAGTATTTTTGTCTCATTACCATAGCCATAATATTTCTGCCACCAGTCGATTGCTTCATCGGTCAATGAACCTCAACTCCCAATAGTTTTCCCATCACTTAGTGTTGTAGTAGGTACCAAGTGCTTGTTTCAATTTTCTCAATTTTACCACATTAGCTTTTGTATGTAGTTTATGCATTCAATTTTTTGTACAGTAACATTTGTACATGGTTTTAATTCCCAGGGTTGGGCAAAATACTTTGTAAATAAGAATTTAAGTACATACTCAAAATATATTAGGTTTTGAATAGCTAAATTCATGTGAATTTAAAATACTCAAAATGCAGTATATCAAATAATTTTTTATTATTACTTTTTATTGCAACAATTTATTGTAATTGTCAATTACAATAAATTACTAATTGGTAGTAATAAATTTCTGAACAATAACTTATAAGTCTAACACAAATAAGCGGAATTTCCTTTTAAAGCCATCAGTTTTTCAAACAAATCGGACCATAAACCCCTAATTGGGGAATGTATAAAAACAGCAAAGGAAAACAGTCGTTCAACTGGTGCAGATGAATGTCTACTAGTGTTATAAATAAGTGCATTTTTTGTTGGATAGTTGTCCAGCATTTTGAATGATTTAGATTTATAATTTAAAAAGGAGAATTCAAATCCAACAGCTGAAATGGGTTTTTATTTTTGTTCCAATGAGGCTCATTCACTACCAGAATCAAACAAAAAGAAACTATCATCATTATCTTCATCTGTATTTTAAGTATTTTCTTTTTTAAATACACCTATTTTATGTATTTAAATGCATCTCTAAAACATGTCCAAAATTCTCAAATATACAGTTTTTCAAATACAAGTATTTAAATACTTTCCAATCCTCTCAATTCCCCCTTACACTTGAACCCTTTAGAGGAACTATCGCCAAGATAAACATACCATACACCAAATCGTGAAAGTCGCAGAGAGTGCATATACCAAATATGTAAATTGCATTTTAAATAGCAAAAATGACGTTTTTAAGCAAAAAACAATAAATATTTTTGGGGGTAGCCCTCCTTGGCTTCCCGAAGCGCCCTTCACACTCTAACAAAATTTAATCAAACAATTTGGTGCTCTGTTTTTGAAAATTTTCCAGGGACGTCTCGTAAGGAACCGCAATTAACATATCGATTTCAAATTCCAGGGGCCGGAACATCAGCCAGATCGATTGGGGAATATAATTTTTGAAAAAATCCGACTTATGGTTTACCTGCTAGCGTTGTTGACGGATAGATGCTTTGTCGTCAATCGATTTTTTCGTTATCAAGGATCCACAAAATATGTATTCGGGTTATGCCAGGTGTTAGGGCAGTGACGAATCCAAGGGGCATGCCTAGAGTTTTCGTTTGTGACCTCCCTTTATTTGGCAAAATTGATTTAAATATTTATGTTGGAATTATATAATTATTTTAAAAAATAATATTGTTTAAAGTATTATCTACACACTACAAAATATGATTATTATTTACTACAAATATTATTTAACAAAATTCTATGATGCCTTTCCCCCTCAATGATTGACGATCCGCCCGTTAGGGCAAGTAAATTACGGTCAATAGGAACAGGATTTATTCACTTTTTCATTACCAGAGTCTGGCAGTAAGAGTATTTCTGTAAAAAATGCGACGTTTTCTCCCACAGCATTACAATACTACTCTAAATACTACATTGCGTAAGCAATAGCGAGAAAGTAACTAGTGCTGCAGTTAGCAGTGACAGATTTACACAGATTTGGGTGCCCCTGAGCACTACACTCCTTGTCGCCTTACTTTGTCGTATACATACGTATAAACGGAGTAATAGTATAGGGAAAGTTATGTAGTGCTGCGGAAAATCGATTTCGTTCTTTCAATGGAAATACGCGTTTTCAGTTCCCCTGTTACCGAAAAAGTGTTTTTTACTTTCTCATATACGAAGTAATATACGTACTATAGAGAAAGTTATGTAATGTTGCGCGAAAAAACGGCGAATTTTTCACAGAAAAAAAATCATTGCTGGGCCTTGAAAACAAGAAAGTGGATAAAACCAGTTGCTAAATTAAGAAAAAAAAAACTCTAACACGTTATGAAGCCAGAATCCCAGTTTTGTGGGTACTTGATGCCGAAAAACAAATTGAAAGTAAAACGTCCCCGAGTCTGTCTGTGAACACTACTAGCGGCTAAAGCATTCGTACGATCTTTTCCAAATTGAAGAATCCCTTGTCGATCTGGCTACAGTTGAAGCTTTGAGATGTAGAAAAATATTCTTTAAAATTTGGGGGTACTTTACATGAAGCCCCTCGGAACATTTTCAATTTTTTTTTTCAAAAACGGCTCCAATTTTCTTCTTTAAATTTCTTTCAAGAATATCGTAAATGTGGCATAAGCCCCATTTTCACGGTTAACTCTTGAATTTTCGAAAATTGCAAACGTTTGAATTTTTTCGGCGTCTTCCTATAACTATAAAATTGAAGATAGAGGTTTTTCATTCATACGAAATTTGTTGCTCATAAATAGTTATTTAATTAAGGTCAAGTTCATTTGTTTCAAAATTTTAGTAGTTTTCGTGCAATAGAACGTGAAATAAAACAATGTAGGCTTTCACGGCCGGAGTTGTAGTCAAAGATTTCTTACGGGCTGAAGGGCCGTGGTCCATTGGAAAACATATTTCCAGACCTTCAAGGAGGATTCTTCGTCCGAGACCACATCGCCACTGAGGATGTCTGCCGTAGTTGCGGACGAAACGTCTGGAAATATGTTTTCCAATGGACCACGGCCCTTCAGCCCGGAAGAAATCTTTGACTAGAATGTGAAATATTTGTAATTTTAAAAAATTACAAAATTTTTCAAAAACGGCTCCAAATTTTTTCTTTAAATTATTGGTGTGATTTGTCCCAAACGAACCCTATACGATGACATAACGTCATATTGATATATTCTTTTGTTTTTTCAAAAATTACAAAAATTTAATTTTATAAACTTGTCTTTCACGTCAGTAACATTTGTATTATAGGCAATTTCTTCACGTTCTTGTAATTATGAGTACAAGTGCTTTAAATAATGTCTTACATAGTTTCTCGAAATCTCAACAGTTTTCTGTTTAAATTTTCATGACATAAAATTCATTTGGTGTATTCTTTTATTTTTCAAACATTACACAAATGTATTTTTTTTAATATGTCTCACGCCATACATGTGCACATTTCCATCGATTTGTATTCATTATTGCATTTGTGAGTGGAAGTGCTTCAAATGTCTTTAAATTAAGTTTTCGAAAACTCAATAAATTCCTGCGACAAACGGCTTCAAATTTTGCATTTACAGTAATGTTTCATCGGCATTTTCTTAAAAACGGCTCCAATTTTTTTAATGAAAAATTCTATTAATGGCGAGGTTTTACTCTTCTTTAATATTCTTGAAGTCATATTTCCGTTGTACTATTAGGAAACCAAAACGTTGAAAAAATGCTAAAAAAACACGTACTTGGGCGACGATAGATAACAGCTGGCAAGAGAAAGGGGCAACACCGTAAAGCCAGTCCACACCAAGGAAATTAGAATGCATTACTACGAGAAAGTCTGTGCCATTCTGTAACACATCTAGTTTACTTTCTCGGTTACATACATATATACGGAGTAATATACGTAGTATTGAGAAAGTTATGTAATGCTGGGGGAAATCGATTTCGAGAGTTCAACGGAAATGCACGTTTTGGGATCCCCTGGTACCGAAAAAGTGGATTTGTTTCGAAATGTCCATCTGTGAACACTACTAGTGCCTAAACTATGCGTACGATATTTTCCAAATTGAAGAATCCCAAGTCGATCTGGCTCTAATTAATGATTTGAAATCATTCTTTAATATTTGGGGGTACTTTATATAAAGCCTCCCGGACATTTTCAAAGTTTTCTCAGAAACTGCTCCAATTTTTTTCTTTAAATTTATTGTAAATATAGTTAGTTCCACTTATAAAGCTAGCATCCGATTTAGACGGTTAACTCAGAATTTTCGAAAATTACAAAAAATTCCTTTTTTCGGCGTGTTTCTACAACTACAAAATTGAAGCCAGATTTTTCCTTCAACTGAAATTTGTTGTCCATAAGTAGTTCTTTCATAAAGGTCACGCGGACTTTTTGAAAATTTTAGTCGTTTTAGTGTAATAGTGCGTGAAATATTTGCAATTTAAAAAATAACAAAAACAAGATTTTCTCAAAAACAGCTCCAAATTTATTTCTTTAAATTTTTGGGAGGGTTAGTGCCAAATCTACCCTATACGATGACATAAACGCCATATTGCTTTATTCTTTTGTTTGTTTTTGCGAAAATTACAAAAATGTAATTTTTTTGCCTTGTCTTCCACGTCGATAATATTTATATTAGAGGCAATTTTTTGACGTTATTGTACTTATGAATATATTAGCTTTAAATAATGTCAAATAAAATTTCTCAAAAATTCAAGTTTTTTGTAAAAATGAACTCAAAATTTCGCATTTTCAGGTACGCTCAAATGCAATTCTCTCAAATATGGCTCCAAATGTTTTCTTCAAACTTTTCCAAAGAATAGTGGTAATGGCACTATTTAATATGATGTAAAGTTTATTTTTTGTATTCTTTTGATTTTTCAAAAATTACACAAATGTAATTTTTAGCGTGTCTCCGCAGTTAATATGTTTTCATCGATTTGCATACATTACTGCATTTGTGAGTGGAAGTGCTTCAAATGTCTTTAAATGAAGTTTATCGAATTCTCAATAGATTCCTGCGAAAAAGAGCTTCAAATTTCGCATTTACAGTAATGCTTAATCGCCATTTTCTTAAAAATGGCGTCAAATTTTTCAGTGAACATTTCTATTTGGGACGAGGTTTTACTCTTCTTTAGTATTACTGAAGTAATATTTCGGTTCTACTATTGAGAATCCGAAAAATTGAGAAAATATAAAAAAATGTACTTTGGACGACGATAGATGGCAGCTGGCCAGAGAATGGAGGAAGACCTTAAAACCAGTCCACATCAAGAAAATTAGAAAGAATGTTACGAGAACGTCTGTGCCATTCTGAAGCACCTTTCATTTCTTTCTTCAAAACGTCTGTCCGTTTGTGAACACCATTAGCGCCTAAACCTTTTCTTGCTATTTTTCCAAAATGGATATTCTCCGATCGATTTGACTCGACTCGAAGCGCCGTGAGTTTGAAAAATTAAAATTTGAGGGTACTTTACATGAAGCCCCTGGAACATTTTCATTTTTTTTTTCAAAAATGGCTCCCAATCTTAAGTTTAACTTTCTGATGAGAATAGAGTGATATATAAAGATGGCATAGGTCCGATTTTCACTGTTAACTCTGAATTTTTTTAAATTGCATGAAGTTTGAATTTTTCGGAGTCTTCCTGCAACTACAAAATTTAAAATAGAGATTTTTTTCTTCTTATGAAATTTCTTTTCCATAATCAGTTCTTTCATTAAGATCGTGTACACAGTGGCGTAGCGTATGGTGGTATATTTTCTGGGTAGGCTCTAGAGCAGATTTAATTATTCTTAATTGCGATATCTCAAAATGACAATTATTGTTTAATTTCTCGTTTATTCGCTATTATTATTATTATTATTATTATTATTATTATCACCATCATCATCATCATCATTATCATCAGTATCATTAGTGCTTGGTTTTGTAAAATTTTAGGTCCCGGAACGCGACCCAAATTAACCATTCATTTTATAGGAATAGTTATATATTTAGAATATAATTTAATAATTATTCCCGAGGTACCGGAACGCCGTTCCGTCACGTTCCACAACAAATTAAGTTCTGATTATTATTATTGCAATTACATGGGTACCCCAACTAATAAAATCATAGTTCCTAGCAACAAACCCCTGAAAGTATGATGATATTTAAGATACGTTCTTGAAAAAGTTGTCTAGCGTTTTTAGTTGGCGGCCGTTGATAATTCGGGCCAGGACATTTTCTTAATGATGTTAAAGCAGTACTTATTTTACTGCCTGAAAAAAATTTATTTAAAAAAATTATAGAACCAAATAGGTGAACAACCGGTTTAGTGTAATTACTAATTGATTTATTTCGTATTCTTTTGTTCATTTCATTCACATGAGTCGTTTAAATATATTTAAATTTTTATAATAAATAAGATAATCACAAATCACTTAATTTATTTATCTGCCTGTAAGATATTGCTCCCCGAAAGTGTGAGGTAATAAGGTGTATATTAACGGCACCGTCATTTTATTACAATTCTAGCGGTCTTCTGTTCCTGTCACCTCTTTCAAGTCTTCGGATTCAACAGGAGGATAGTCATTCCGATAAGCTGAATTGAGGTGTGTGTGTGTGTGTGTGTGTGTGTGTGTGTGTGTGTGTGTGTGGCGCGCGTGCGTGCGTGCGCGCGCGCGCGTGGTGTGTGTTAGTGTCTATGGGTGGGTGTGGGGGTTGCGTGGGAGTGCGTGCGCGCGTGTGTGCACGTAGAGAAATGTTTAATCCATGCTATTGATCACGTAGTATACGGAACTAAACGGTTTATAATTTTCGTAGAAAAAGTGTGTAAAAAAAATTTGTTAACGAATGGCGTATTACGAACGTAGCGATGTACTAAACAGGTCGCAGTGCGCGTTACTAAACCATTCGTCCTGTAAACTGATGCGTATATAGTAATATTCAGTACACGGGTCACGTAAATATTAATTTTAATATTAAGTGAGAATTTTGTTTTACTTGAATAAGGAAACTTACTATATTTGCTGGGTTCTGCTCTAAGAACCAAGTACAAATGAAAACACACATCACGAGTTTGGGTTGCTCATCTAGTATTAGTACTTATAATCTTAACCTATAAACTACACAGCTAATATTTGATGACTGTATAATTTCGACTTACCTTCGAAAGCTGCAATATATTCAGAAAATCCCCAAATCTTAAGTAGATCCGAGACTCTATTTATTATGTGTGCCATTATGTTAAAGTAAAACTATAATATAACCCAAAGATAGAATCCTCGCCGTTCATGAACACACCAGCTGGGCTCCACCAGGAAGAGTAATGAATGAAGAGAACTTCTCAGGAATTTCTCATTGAGAAGCGATGAGAAGGAAACGAGGCTCTAAAGATTCTTCCGCTGCACGTGCTGTATGTTCAACCATTCCAATTGGTCAGATTTATGAAAACGCAGGAAAGCTGAGAGAGCTGCACAGCCTCGATGCTAACGCTCCTATGCTTGCCTCCTGTACTTTGAATTTACTAAACAGCGTTTAGTGACTGTTACGACTCGAGATGTAAAATCACAGAATAGTTTTATCTACGAAACACGCATAGTAAAAGTGAACATTCAATTTGTACATTCACTTACGATTTTGAATTGTCTGATGTACTAAACGAAACCAAAGCCTGTTTAGTAAATTTACCTCACGAATAATTGTATTTACTGTATGAATGCTTACTAAACATGTATTGTTCATGTACCATAACATTTCTCTCCGTGTGTCAGTGTGGTGTGTGTCAGTGTGTGTATGGGTGGGTATGGAAGGTGCGTGGGAGTGCGTGCGTGTTTGTTTACCAGTTTTCACTGGTAAAATTTCTAAGTCAAGTTTTGTAACTTCACCGCGAAAATATTCTAAGTTCACTTTCCAGTTCTTTCATGAAAATATTACAAATCCGAGTTTGCAATGGTACAACACGTACCGTACCATTGGCCGTGCCGTCGTCGGCCTAGTTGGCTTGTCGCAGGCGCAGTCGCAAGGCGCGTGTAAGGAAAGGGGGGGGGGCTGCAGCTGGTAGCTCCGACCTCTAGAGTGAGGTTCTGTAAATAATTCATGTAAATAAATTGTATATACCCACTCGTGTCTGTTCCTTTGTGGTGTAGATCCCTACCCACAACGTTACAGTACATTCTTCTTAGCTGTATCCTTAGTGCACAATATCATATATTCGCCCATTGAAAGTTCTTTTTAATGTTTCTCGTGGATTTTGATGAACCCAATATTATCTTGACAAAATTTGAGGTGAAAGGTCAACCTGATACTCCTTTTCGTACGTTTATTTAGTATTTTGATATTTGAGTTGTTTTCTTCAGCTTCAAATCTGTATTTCTTCTGTTCACTTTCATCCAGTTGCTTGGACATTTTTGATTATATTTAGGGATGTATTTAATTAATCGACTCGGGCTAATTTTTATCATTTGCTAAATATGTCTCTCTTTCAAAGTGTCGATACTAGGTTCTAACGCGCAGCTGCGTGCTGTAGGTCGACAATGGTGGCTCTATGTATTGTTACGTTTTTAGGTGGTGAATTAAAAGTCTCGTATTATTTTAACAAAAACGTTTATTTTGTTTCTTAACACAATCACTGAAAACACGTGATTATTTATTTACACTACACTTCTCTTGATTATTTATTTACACTACTCTTCTCTTGATTTATTTACACTACACTTCTCTTGATTATTTATTTACACTACTCTTCTCTTACACACTCGCACAGTCCTAAGCACTGGCCACAGTTCACTGCACTGATCACAGTTCGATGCACTTGGTCACACCAGCCCTGGCTTACTTCACGAGCACAATCACTCACAGCTATTCCAGACTGACTCGCGGCCGTTCTGCTATACAGCACAGTTCCGTGTGGCCGCTAAGTGCAATGCAGCCACACTTCCCTGCTGTGGAGCCATCCCTATCCTTGCGGACATCTATGGCTGATCTGAAAAATGGAAGAAACATGGTCAGGAAAGACACTAGCCGTTCGGCGCGCTTGTGGCGTTGTATACCGCAATTTTCTTGCCAGTATTGGCGTTAAGCCCGTTTTATTCTAGCATATCTCGCGGGCGTTTGTACGTTGCCGAAGTGTCCCGCTCGTACAGGGCTAAATTAGCAATATTAACTGGCACGTATTTTGAACTATTTGCAGCTTCTGTAAATGCGCATGCGCCGCGATTCCCCAACTTGGGCAGACGTAGTCCATAATGGGCCTAATCATTACTTTATAAAGAAGCAGGCTGTTCGCTGTGGACAATTTGCTCCGCTTATGAAATAAGCTTCGCAGCATGCCCAGGCGTTGCCACGCTTTTTTAGAGATCGCGTCCGCGTGCTCGCGGAAAGTTAAGGCGCGATCGAGCGTGATACCTAGATATTTGGTACTTGCGCGCCATTCAATACGAGAATTACATAGCGCGAGTGGCCGCGGCGTAGCGTATTTATATTTACGCGTGAAGAGCACCGCCGTGCTCTTCTCCACGTTAACTTTCACGCGCCAGCGCCACAGCCACTCCTGGATCTGGAGTAAATGTTGATCCAAGTATTTCACGAGCAGGTCGACTCTTTTTGACGTGGCTATTACAGCCGTGTCGTCTGCATACATGGCGAGTTCGGTCTGAGGAGAGGTTGGGATATCTCGCACATACAGGCAGTAGAGTACCGGAGAGAGAATACTCCCCTGTGGCACTCCCGCCCGAATGCGGCGAGTGGTAGATTTTGCGTTCAGAATCGCCACTTGGAACGATCTGTTCGCGAGGTAGGAGTGGATGATGTGGACAATGTAAGTTGAAAAGTTTGCGGAAATTAATTTGGCGAGGAGGCCGTCGTGCCAAACCTTGTCGAAGGCACTGGCGACGTCTAGGAAAACTCCGCCAGTGAATCGCCGCTCGTTAAAGTTGCGCCGAATTCTATCAACTATGCGCACTAGCTGATGGGTGGTGCTATGGTGTGCCCTGAAACCAAATTGTTCTTGATTAATTAAACCGTGCTTTTCTGTAAATTTTAAAATTCTCTTAAGGAGAATTTTCTCAAAGAGTTTGCCGAGCGTATTTAGCAGGCTAATAGGCCTATATGACTGCGGCAGCCTCTTATCCTTTCCAGGTTTGGGAAAGTTAAGCACGTGTGCATGTTTCCATTGCGCCGGAAATATCTGAAACCTGAAAATTGCGTTAAACAAGCACACGATGTTGTTAATGGCACTACGCGGGAGCTTTTTAAGGACATCGTTTGTGATGCCGTCCGGTCCTGGTGCTTTTCCGCTACGTAGCGCGGCGATGGTTTCCGCTACTTCCGCGGCGTCCGTGAGCTCCGGTTCGTCTGCGGGGGCGTGTAAGGCCGCTGCTACGCTGCAATGCACGCTTTCGGCGTGCTCCGCAGGCGGCTGCTCCTCAACAGGCCGGAATTGCGACTCAAGTGCGTCAGCGAAAAGCTCCGCTTTGTCCTCGGTCGCCTCCACGTTGTCGCCGTTCGCGTTGCGCAGCGCCGGCACTGAAACAGATAACCTTGTGAGAGCTCGCGTTAGCTGCCATAGCGAGCGATCCTCCGGCGACAGCTTTTTAAGTAGGTTTCTCCACTTTGTGTTTCTGTAGTCAGTTAAGGCGTCGTCTACACGCCGCCTTAGCTGATTCAGACGAAGCTTGTCGGCCGAATGTCGCGTGCGCTGCCACTTCCTGCGCGCCCTGTTTTGCGCTGGATGAGCGCGACTATTCTTGGGGGGAGTTCCTGGGTTCGCTGCTCGTGTCGCCCGGCTGACTCGCGGTCGCCGGCCATCGCGTATTTATACTCGTCAAGACAATCCAGAACCTTCCGGACACCGCGCACTTTCTGGAGTAATCCGCCGGCAGGTGATGCAACCCGTGCTCACCGGCAGCTCGTGGTAGCGCCGGCAAATGACGTAACCCGCGATCACAGGCTCGGGGTGGCGCCGGCGGATGATGCAATATTCGTTACAGTATTTATTCCTAGTAATAAACATCTATCAGTCGCGACCGAGGACCTTCCACAGACGTAGTATCGCGCATGGCCCGGCGGCAGCAATGGAGCGGTTGGGAAGGTGCGGTCGTAAGTAGCGGCGTTCAACGTATTGAAAAAACAGAAAAGGTTTGCTCGTCGCGCAGTGGCGGGTTGCGCGCGGCCCGAAGGTCCCTGGGGGGATGGGGTCGGCTCGGAGCTACGCTGTTGAGTTCTCACACGCGCACAAAGGAATTGCGTGTTCTTTTGCAACTCTTCTCGATTATCAAATAAAATTTTCTTTTACATCCTTTTGCATTCATCTCTCAACTCTGCGCCGCGACATTAAAGACGTACAAAATCTCAATAAATTTTCAGGGGATTACCACACTCATGAAACATTTCTTATATTCTTCGAATTACTAGATATACCATCGGTATATCCTGTGTATCGGAGAATTCGCCACTGATAGAAATATGAATGTTTTGTTCGACTTATAGTAGTTAGCGCTATTAGTTAAATCGTTACATTCAGTCTACATATAAGAGAATTTAATGTTTTTGGTTAAAATATCTGATTATGAAAAAAGAATGCAAAAAGCTATTGAGTCAGTCAATAAAGGTATGTCGAAAAAGAGAGCCTCAATAGATTATAAAGTGAAAAGAATGACATTACAGTACAGTGATATCGTAGGCTTCCGTGGCCAGAGTCATGATCGGGGCTGTCCGGGTGACGCCTCGCCGAAGGCTGGGGTGCCGACGTTTCGACCGACAAATCGCGGTCCTCTTCAGGCCTGAAGAGGACCGCGATATGTACGTTTTTGATCTATTTACAGGTTTCAATTTACATTTAATACCAGAATATAACATTCAGAAAATATCACATTTGTGAGTAATACATTTATACAGTTTTTACAATCATATATAAGGTTTATAATCATAATACCGGCAATTCATGGTTGCTTTAAGCGATCTTTTGGAAAGCGTGACAATATCCTCGATGGTGCGTAAGCTGTACGGCCAAAGTTGAAAGTTCTTTTGCTGGGACAAGCTTCAAACCTTAAATAATTTTTTTCGATATTGTTTTTATGTATACTTTAATGCCACAATTTTTGCATAAGTTTTGTTTGCAATATCAACTATGTGGTCTTTCCATGTTAATCTTCTATCTAGTTTGACTCCTAGGTATTTGATGGGTTGGTTATTGTTTAGCCACACAACCGGATTGTTAAAACTGGAGGGGTTATACATCTTTTAAGCGAGAAAATATTAGCTTGTGATTTGTTAGGGTTTATCTGGATCCTCCATTTATCAGTCCATTTAATTAATGTATTTAAATCATGTTGAAGGTATCCCAGGGCAATAACCAGTTCATGTTGTGCAAGGATGGCAGTGTCATCTGCGAAAAGGGTTGTTTCGGTATCTAATAGTTCTGGAAAATCGGAAAGGTAAATTTTGAATAAAGTCAGGGACAATAGAACCATTGGAACTCCAGCTGAGATTCTATTTATCTGACACGATGTCGTGTATTTTAATATTGAATGACCTATTGTAAGAAACTTTTAATTATACCTTGAAGTATTTGGGATGCCTAGATTTCGAATTTTGTATTCCAGTCCTGTGCCAGACACGGTCGAATGCTTTAGTTTTAGATCTAAAAATAGAGCTGCCGTGTACTTTTTCTCATGAAAACCCTTCGCAATCAAATCCTTAACTCTTAAAATTTGATGTTCAGTCAAGTGATTTGCTCTAAAACCGAACTGGGCATCAGGTATGGCCTTTGTATCGTATAAGAATTTATTTAAACAAAATAAAATTAGTCTATGAAACACTTTATCTAATGAAGGTAATAGGCTAATTGGCCTGTAATTGTCTATTTGTTGTGGACATTTATTAGGTTTGTTAATTGGAATAATTATTGCATGTTTCCAAACGCTTGGGTAATAACCTAATCTGAACCTGCATTTAAAATCGCTGCTATGCTGCAATTGTTGATTTGGTAATTCTTTTGATATCTGACTAGTTATTTGCTCGTGCCCAGCCGCTTTTCTGTTTTTGAGTCTGTTTATTGTGCGTTTAAGTTCTGCAGGGGAAAGGAATTTTGTCCGTACCTCCGCGGAGTCTATAGGTTCCTTCACGTTGTTTAAACTTTTTCATTAAAACAATGGTTTACTATTGGATTGGGTTTAAAGGTATTTAAGAAATGAACAAAAAAAGCCTCCGCTTTTTCTTCATCTGTATAGAGGGTGTTGGAGCCCGATTTTAATGGTAGTATTCTAAGTTGGACTAAGGTTATGTTTTACATTTGTAAATAGAGAATATAGATATACTAGAGTTCTAAAAGACAGGGCCTTAGAGTAACTACATTTTTCCTTAGTGAACAAAGTGACAATTTGAAGTATAATATGGAGATAAATGCGACTTTTTACATCGCGGGTAGCCCAACAAGAGCCATTCAAAAACGTGTGCTCAAATTGCTGCGACAAATTCTTTCTCATGCAGACTTACCTGAGAGCGATTTTATTTTTAATATGAAAACATACTGTTCAGACAAACCTTGGTGGCTTAAAACAACCGTGTTGGGAAACTCTAAATTTAATTTTACATTGTGAATACAAATATAAAACATAACCTATATCCAACTTACAAACGTTTCAAAATATCAGTTTCTTTACAGATGGAGAATTCAGGGCACTGTACTTACGACGACGTTTACACATTCTCAGAAACTGCTCACGTGACCGAAATTGCGTCAGAGTATTTTTTTGTTTGAAAATAACGAAAAGTAGCGAGACGCGACGTTTTCCTCTACATTTACATACGCTTGTCGGCAAGCTATGACCAAGAATAGCGTCTGCGTATACCTTCTTTTCAGAACTCTAGTAGGCGCCGCAACCCGGCCCAAAGTGAGCATGACGTTGTTCTCCATCTAAATACATTAGGCAGTTCGCGCATCTTGACTTTCTGGAGCTCCATTTGGTTGTATGCAGCACGCTGGTATCAACGATTTTCCTAAGGATGAGCCAAAGTGACAGTTCGAAAACAGTGAACATCGCATGAAATTTGGGAAGTATCCCTCCGCCAGACAGCTGTTCAACCACGCCTCTTCGTAAAGTGTTTGGTAATGGCTTCTGTGAAAACATCCCTATGAAGTCTAAGAGTTTCGCTGAAGTACATGCACGTACGTGAGTTCGGGAAATATTTAAATTTAATTACGTATGTAGAAAATCTCTTAACATGTCTCACAATCAGTAAAAAACTGCCACGAATGTAAATAGAAAGTAAAATGATTTTAAGCCGGAAACACGTGCACCGGTACGCATCCTTTCACGTCTCGTTTCAAATAAACATATTTTATCACATAAAAGTAAATCAATGTAATATATAACAAAAAGAATTTTTCAGAAGAGCACATCACTGCACTTCCTAATATCATTTATTCTCCAGCGCACTATATTTTTGTCGGACAAGAACCACGAAAGGAAGTGTCAAGCCGTTTACAAGTTAGCGACTGCAAACGAATGAATGCGGGAAGGGAGTCTAATGGGTTCATGGCACAACGATCACAACTTCAGTTATGTTGCCATGCACTGCTGTCTAGCTCATCCCAGAGTATACTAATAGAACGGCACTCAATGTTAATCCCAACGCTCTTATTCAAATTTCTAATTTTCATGGAGGAAGAGCCATCTCGGCCCCGATTGAGCCAATAGCGTCGAAGGGCGTTCTACCAATGAGGTGGCGCGTATTGACGACCGGGACATTTAAAATGAAGTTGTTTTCAAATGGCGTCAAATGAATACATTATTTTTATGTAAAATACGCTAGGCAATTAAGAAGACTAAAATATTAGGATTTGGAATCCTAAGTCATGAATGGAATTATTGTCCAGGTAGTTGAAATAAAAGTTATTTTATAAACAATATTTATTTCTAAATTATGTAAATAGTCATACACAATATAAACAATAATAATTTTTACAAAATAAATGTGAGCAAGTAATCAGACATAAGATTATTTACTTTGCCATTGACTAAATATTGAAACCATGAATTTAGACAATTGTCCAAATATAACTAGTGACCATTACTTCTTTAATTTGCATCATTATTAAAATGACATTCCAGCTATCAACACCTGTCAAATTTCAGCCTATTATCAAAAATGCTACTAACGTACAATACAAATGAATATTATTGATAAGTTTTATAAATAAACAGAAACTTGCATCTGCACAAATAGTCCACAAAATCTGTCTTTTTACTTGCTTTCTTCAAAAAGCAATATTACATTAAACTGCATTATAAGAAACATGTTTTACCTCCTACCTAGTACAAGTGATGAACAAGTAAAAAAATTACATGATTCTACTTCAATTTCATTAGTCTCAAAGCAGAGTTTTGGACTTGGTAGGTTTCACTAATATTCCGATATCACAGGCTACATATTTGTCCAAAGCATGGCTAGTTGCTCAATGGATCTGGATGAAAATCCAAAGGTCGATAATATATCAGAATTACTCAACATTTGATACAGGTATTGAACAGTTTTCAATTACTAAAAAATATTTTCATGTCTTTCCAATCATTTTATGTGACTACTTGCACAATTTCTGCAAAACAATATAACTAAATAAAGCACTTATCATACTCAGGAATTATACCAACAGACATCTCAGAACCATCAAATATGTTTAGAAAATAGCTAATGCCAAACTGTTATACAAAGACTTATACATAGTTCACAAGACAGATAGTGGGCCAAAACACCTGAGATAAAAAAATTACTGCAACAGAAACACCAAATGATTATCACTCAAAAATACAATTTTTATTAAATTGAATCCCAAAAACTTCAATTTAGTACATGTCTCAGAAAGTGGTCCTGCAGTTTGGATTTACTAAATTACATATAGTAACTGGAAGTGCTACAGAATAGCTTTCTCAAAGTTAAGTTTTCTAATTTCCTTTGGTGGACCGGCTCTATGGTCTTCCCTCATTCTCTTGCCAGCTGGCATCTATCCTACCTTAAAATACACTTTTGCCATTTTCTCAACTCTTTGATTACAAATAGTAGAACCAAATATTATTTTAAGAGTATTAAAGAAGGCTAAAACCTTGTCTTAAATAGAAGTTCATTGAAAATTTGACCATTTAAAAAATGGGTTAAGCATTACTGTAAATGCAAAATTAAAGCTCTTTTTCTCTGGAATCTATTTGAGTTTTCGAAAACTTCATTTCAACTAATTTGAAGAACTTCACTCAAATTCAATAATATATCCATTGAAATGTGCATATTACTAGACACGAGATATTGAAGAAATAAAAACATTTGTGCAATTTTGGGAAAACAAAAGAATACTCAAAATGAACATTACATTATATTATATTAAACAGTACCATTACCACTATTCGTTGAAATAGTTTAAGAAAAGAAACTGAAATACCTTTGAGAAAATGGTGTTTGATATTCTGAAAATGGTAATTTTGAGCTCATTTGAATAAAAAGTGTTGAGTTTTCAGAAAATTTACTTGACATTATTTAAGCGCATGTATTCATAAATGAGTATAATGTGCAGAAAAAATAGGAGCCGTTTTCGAGAAAATCTTTTATCATTTTAAAATTCCAAATAGTTCACCACAATTGCACAAAACTACTAATATTTACAAAACAATCTTCACACATAAATGAAGAACTATTTATACATCAAATTTAATTCAGAGGAAAAGTCTCTAACTTCAATATTGTAATTGTAAGAAGTTGATCATAAAAACGCACTTTTAAAATTTCTGAAAATTCAGAGTTAATCTTGAAAATTGGACCTTTACCACCTTTATAAGTATTTACTCTGTTCTTACAAGAAATTAAAACAAAAATTTGTGTCATTTTTGAGAAAATTCTGAATCATTTCTTACGGCTTCATATAAAGTTCCCCAAAACTAAGGAAGGTTTTTAAAATTCTAACCTTCTACTAGATACACATATGACAGGGTTCTTCAATTTGAAAAAATTCTAGCATGGTTTAGGCGCTATGTTTGTTCATACTACAGACGTTTTGCTTCAGTTGGTTTTCGCATCAGATCCACAAAACAGATTTTGGCTTCACCCCGTGTTAGAGATTTTCTCTTCATTTAGCAACCAAACTCAGGAGAAATGTTGTCACTACATGCTGAGCAGATCCTGCAAATGAAATAAGGATGTTTAATTAAATTAAAGAAAAAGTTTTCTTATTCACCTTCTAGTTGCTAATATAATAATAATAATAATAATAATAATGTAATATATAATATAAGAGCTACAGGAAATTAGGAGAGGAAACTCTAATACACCTATATAGTTCCTCAGTTGAAACAGAGCGGGTACAAACGACAAGCACTCACCCAGGGAAGCAATAGCGACCACTGGAATCACTAAGAAAATGGATGTGGACAGCAAAAACGTCCTTGGAAGAATCCAGTTGTTGAAATAGCTCTGGACTGGACAAAAAGCAGAAACACTCGACGAAATTACAAAAACAACAATCGAGACAGTAGTAGGCTGCATGCGATGCTCCTCGATGCCTATGACGTCATGGCCTAGAGCAAACAGCAGGTCTATTGGTGGACACAGAAATCAGCAGCAATACGTAAGAGATGCATCAAGGCGAGAAGGCAAGCGACGAGAGCTAAGACGAATCCCATTTAAAGAGCATTACAGACTGACTCACAAACTCCTCAAGAAAGATTAAAAGAAGTAGTCATATGTTGGAAGGAGGCTCATCAAGAGGTCGAAAGTGACCCGTGGGCATGGTCAAATAATTATGACCAGAAGCTTAGAATGGAGGAGGACGCCTGGACTGAGCAGTCCAGACTGGGTGAGAAAGCGCTAAGTGACCTCATTCTCCATTAGAGAGTGCTGACAAGACAAAGACCGAGCGTCTTCTCTTCGACGAGGAGTCCTGTTTGACGGACGAACTACGGAGGGCGCAAATAGCCTAAAATGTGGAAAGCTCCGGGATTCGATGGGATTCCGAGCGAAATGCTCAAGATTGTTGCAGAGCAACATCTGACTATCTACTCTCCGTGTTTAACTCATGTCTCAGGAACGGAATATTCCTCAGAAGATGGAAGAGGCAGAAACTCATCCTCCTCCGGAAGGGTACAAACCGCTCGACAAGACCTCGTCTTTTAGACCGCTTTGCCTCCTGGACACCATGGGAAAGTTACTGAGGACTAATTATATCAAGGCTGGAGGTATACCTATCGGACTATCCCCTAAAACAGTATGGCTTCCGGAAGGGCGGACGACAACTGACGCCATTCTCAAGTGGTCAGGATTGGGAACAGGCCAAAGGGGTGAAGGAAGAAGAAAGGACTCTGTGCTCTGGTGGCCATAGACATCAGGAACGCGTTCAATAGCGCCAGATGGAAGGATATCATGGAGGCTCTGATAGAAAAGAAACCCCTTAATACCTTCTGAGAAGGGTTTGGGAGGCTATCTTCATGAGAGGGTATAGTTATCGAATCTCTTCGCAATGGGGAAGACTGACGTGTGACGTGACATGTGGAGTCCCAGGTTCGAAACTAGGCCCATTCTTATGGAACGTCATGTATGACGACCTATTAAAAATCGACCTACCACAACATACCCAGCTGATTGGATATGCAGACGACACGCTGATTACTAGCTACAGTGAAAACACAGAACTGCTGAGATGCACCTAAATGAGTCTCTCTTCAGGGTTAAAAGATGGATGACCAAGAGGCCTGAAATGGCAGCTGAAAAGACAGAGGCAGTACTAGTAACGGACCGAAGAGCTATCCCAAATTTCCCGCATCACTTTGGACAGGTAAATATCCCCGAAACGCCCAAAACATACTTAGGTGTCAGAAATAGACCATGGCTGAGCTTCGGGCCCACATCAGCAAAATGGCAGACAAGCACTTGGAGCAACCCCTCAGAATTATGCCCAAATATAGGAGGACAAAGAAGCGAAAGACGTATGATTGCCAGCGTAGCCCACTCACAAATGCTTTATGCGCTCCGGTGTGGGCTGACAAACCCAGTAAAACAAGCGTAGGACGGGACGCCAAGTGGCGATTGGGTGAGAATAGTGTCGGCTTATCGCACATATCCGACAGCGCAGTAGATCTGGCCAGAATACCCCCATTGATATGTTGGCTAGAGAAAAAAAAGCGGTGTATGACGAGGGGAAAAGTCTGCTGACTCCCGCGGGAAACAACCGGCGAGTAGGACAAAGAAGACATTAAGAAGAGCGCCCGAACATCACTACTGGCGGGAAAGGCAGGACAGGTGGGATGGGGATCCCAAAGGAAAAGGGGGACACACCTCTTGATACCGCATATCGAACCATGGTTCAATAGAATGCACGAGAAGTAAATTTCTACCTCACACAAGTGCTCACAGGGTCATGGTTGTTTTAAATCCTACCTATTTAGATTTAAGGCATTGACTCAAATGTAATGTGGTTACGAGATGATGACGCCATGCCCCAATATTTGCATCGTAGCATGGGACACATGGAGAAGAAGATTGAACGAGTATTTGGAGGCAGACATTTCTCCATCAAACATAGTTCCATGCTTCAATCGGGGGAAAGGTGGACAACTACATGAGTTCTTGACCCTTGTGATGAAAAGGAAAGAAGAGCGACTCGAACGTAAAATGAAGTAAAGGCTCAGCCACCTGCCTGCCTCTCCCTGAAATAATGTCTCGCGACGATTCCGTGGAGGCGCATGGGCATAAGAAGAGAGGTTTTTAGTGGGTATACCACTGAGAATGGAGTCCCACACACCAGGATTATACCATCTGAATCCCTGAAGGTGCATAATGCATTTTCCTCTCACAAAAAACAAATAATAATAATAATAAAAATAATAATAATAATGTGTGCAAATATCGAGGAATACTTAAACACTATTATTATGAACATCCAATTTTTGAAGTCATGAAAGCACTGGTTGCTTTAATAATCATGTAATTGATAAGTTATAATAGCTATATTAACATTAAGTGATTTTGATATAACTATAATAGCTCAATAATACATTACTAATTTTATTCAGGTGTATGAAATGGTTAAAGGCAATTGGGGACTGACTTTGGCATCTAGCCCTTGCAGGGAAAATTTTCATAAAGGGTTTAGATATGATGTATGGAGCACTTCACGCTGGAAATGTTCACTGCAGCAGGCAGACTAGCACATAATGCAGGCCATAATTTTTTGCTGATGTGCGTCCTGAGTTTCCGGAGGTGCACTCAGGTCATTTATGAAGGCTTACCACAACAAAGGTGTACGTTTCTATTATTATTATTATTATTATTATTATTATTATTATTATTATTATTATTATTATTTATATGCAACTAGAAGGTGTAAAGAAAACTTTTTCGTTTTTAATTTAATTAAACATCCTTATTTCATTTGCAGGATCTGCTCGGCATGTAGTGACACATTTCTCCTGAGTTTCGTTGCTAAATGAAGAGGAAAAATCCTGTAACACAGGGGTGTAGTCAAAATCTCGTTTTGTGGGATCTTGATGCCAAAACCAACTGAAGCAAAACGTCTGTAGTATGAACAAACATAGCGCCTAAACCATGTAAATTTTTTCAAATTGAAGAAACCTGTCAATATGTATCTAGTAGAAGGTTAGAAATTTTAAAAACCTTCCTTAGTTTTGGGAACTTTATATGAAGCCGTAAGAAATGATTCAGAATTTTCTCAAAAATGGCACCAAATTTTGTTTTAATTTCTTGTAAGAACAGAGTAAAATACTTATAAAGGTAGCAAAGGTCCAATTTTCAAGATTAACTCTGAATTTTCAGAAATTTTAAAAGTGCGTTTTATGATCAACTTCTTACTTACAATATTGAAGTTAGAGACTTTTCCTTCGAATTAAATTTGATGTGCATAATAGTTCTTCATTTAAGTGTAAGATTGTTTTGTAAATATTAGTAGTTTTGTGCAATTGTGGTGAACTATTTGAATTTTAAAATGATAAAAAGATTTTCTCGAAAACGGCCCCATTTTTCTGCACGTATTATACTATTTATGAATACATGCGCTTTAAATAATGTCAAGTAAATTTTCTCGAAAACTCAACACTTTTTATTCAAATGAGCTCAAATTACTCATTTTCAGAATAGCTCAACACTTTTCTCAAAGGTGGCTTCAGTTTCTTTCTTCAACTTCTTTCAACGAATAGTGGTAATGGTACTGTTTAATATAATATAATGTAATGTTCATTTTGAGTATTCTTTTGTTTTCCCAAAATTGCACAAATGTTTTATTTCTTCAATATCTCTGCAGTAATATGAAATTTCAATGGATATATTATTGAATTTGTAGTGGAAGTTCTTCAAATTAGTTGAAATGAAGTTTTCGAAAACTCAAATAGATTCCCGAGAAAGAGCTTTAATTTGCATTTACAGTAACGCTTACAGCCATTTTTTTAAATGGCTTCAAATTTTCAATGAACTTGCTATTTAAGATAGGTTTAGCCTTCTTTAATACTCTTAAAATAATATTTCAGTTCTACTATTTGGTAATCAAAGAGTTGAGAAAATGGCAAAAAGTGTATTTTAGGGGCGATAGATGCCAGCTGGCAGAAGAATAGAGGAAGACCATAGAGCCAGTCCACTCCAAAGGAAATTAAACTTAACTTGGAAAACTATTCTGTAGCACTTCCAGTTACTATATGTAATTTAGTAAATCCAAACTGCAGGACCACTTTCTTGGAGACATGTCCAAATTGATTTTTGGATTCAATTTAATAAAAATTGTATTTTGAGTGATAATCATTTGGTGTTTCTGTTGCAGTAAATTTTTATCTCAGGTGTTTTGCCACTATCTGTCTTTGAACTATGTATAAGTCTTTGTATAACAGTTTGGCATTAGCTATTTTCTAAACATATTTCTGATGGTTCTTGAGATGTCTGTTGGGTATAATCTCCTGAGTATGATAAGTGCTTTTATTTAGTTATATTGTTTTGCAGAAATTGTGTGCTTAGTCACATAACATGATTGGAAAGACATGAAAATTTTTTAGTAATTGAAAACTGTTCAATACCTGTATCAAATGTTGAGTAATTCTGGATATATTTCGACCTTTGATTTTCATCCACGATCCATTGAGCAACTAGCCATGCTTTGGACAAATATGTAGCCTGTGATATCGGAATATTAGTGAAACCTACCAAGTCCAAAAACTCTGCTTTGAGACTAATGAAATTGAAGTAGAATCATGTAATTTTTTTTACTTGTTCATCACTTGTACTAGGTAGGAGGTAAAACATGTTTCTTATAATGCAGTTTAATGTGTAATATTGCTTTTGAAGCAAGCAAAAAGACAGATTTTGTGGACTATTTGCAGATGCAAGTTTCCTGTTTATTTATAAAACTTATCAATAATATTTCATTTGTATTGTACGTTAGTAGCATTTTGATAATAGGCTGAAATTTGACGGTGTTGATAGCTGGAATGTCATTTTAATAATGATGCAATATTAAAAGTAATGGTCACTAGTTATATTTGGACAATTGTCTAAATTCATGGTTTCAAAATTTAGTCAATGGCAAAGTAAAATAATCTTTATGTCTGATTACTTGCTACATTTATTTTGTAAAAATTGTATTGTTTTATTGTGTATGACTATTTACATAATTTAGAAATCCTATCAATAATTCCATTCAGTGACTTAGGATTCCAAATCCGAAATAAATATTGTTTATAAAATAACTTTTTATTTTGCACTACCTGGACAATAATTCCATTCAGTGACTTAGGATTCCAAATCCTAATATTTTAGTCTTCTTAATTGCCTAGCGTATTTTACATAAAAATAATGTATTCATTTGACGCCATTTTGAAAACAACTTCATTTTAAATGTCCCGGTCGTCATACGCGCCACCTCCATTGGTAGAACGCCCTTCGACGCTATTGGCTCAATCGGAGGCCGAGATGACTGCTTCCCTCCATGAAAATTAGAAATTTGAATAAGAGCGTTGGGATTAACATTGAGTGCCGTCTCTATTAGTATACTCTCTGACTGCCACGACACGCCGCGGCGCGCCACCCAGGCTGGCTCTGAATTGAGCCGCCTGCCACGTAATGCCACGGTCTTTCTCTTGTGGATTTCTTTGATCTGTGCGAGTTATTCACACTGTGCATATTATTTTTGTGTGCACTGTCGTTTTGTGCTACATAACGATAAGATACTGTGCTATGGCAGAAAATACATTTATAATTGAGGATATAAAAGAAATATATTCAGTTGTACTTTTGTGGAAAAAGGAAATTATTCATATAGGAAGGCCTGTTCCAGAACATGTCTTCATGTGTTTGCGCAAAGAAAAGGGAAGGGAGCATGTCCGCTACTTTAACCCCTCAAAATATGAAAACACCAATTGGTTCATAGGAAACAGGAAACTAATAATTTATTTTGCTGGGCCATTATCAGTGTTTTCCCATGTTCGTAATGTGAGGAATAAAGAGCGCTATAACAATTTGCACAATCCCTCAAAAACAATCACAAAAATGATCAATAACAGAGTCATTTGTGTCCACTTATTGAGCTGGCCAGTTTTAAAGTGTCAGCATTGAAACTTGAATTGATCTATCAGAAGAAACGCAACATAATTACTCAGAACGAATAGTGTTACATTAAAATGCCCATTAAGATGCCGAATTTTTTTTTCAATGCAGAAATTACGTTTCAGAAGGCATCGTAAAATGAGTTGGTTAGCAAAGGCTACGTTAATCGAATTTCTAAATTTGTTGAGTAAGTATGTTACGATCTTAACACAATACTTAAAATTTGCCAAAACATTTAAAGGCACTTCTAACAGAATTCAGAATGATTTGAGTTTTGCATTTTTTTTTTTTAATTTGTTGCGTCCACATCTTGACGCAACGCGTCTCCAAGCCCCTTAAGGGGCGTTGAGCGCATTTTTTGGAGTAATCCTCCGTTAATTACTAAGTCAAGTCTCGTCACGTCGCAGTCAGTCGCCTTTTATCCCTTCGGCCAGGGGCTCGACGACGTTGATCCGGGTTCCTGGGTCACCCAACCACGAACCTGCGAGTCTCGAATGCACTTAACCTTCGTGACTTCACGGAGCGTAGTAAACGCATTCGGCTAGCGCCGCCGGCCAATTAGTAATTTCTTGAGTAGATCTATTAAAGAAAACATTTCCATGGTCCAGCATGTTGTAATTGTTTTAGATGAAATATAAATATAGATAAATCTAGCTAAAATGTAGTCATTGATCAGATGCTATGTTATGGGGGAGAGGGCAGTGTGAAGGAAGCTTCTTAAGAGTCGTGAGTGTTGCCACATAAGCACGAATAATAGTTTCTCTTATACGGGATGCAGCGTTTATTACGTTCCGAAAGATAACTTACGAGTATTTACGACGTGGAAGCGTTAAAAAGGCAGAGGTTAATAACCGACTTTTGGTTCAGTGAAAATTGTGGGCGTGTATGGGGAGGATTTGCTATTTACAGAGCTTACCCAGTGAAATTGGTCACCGCACGCCCCTGGTGACGAACCACGTGAACGCACGGGTACTTCGTTTCAAGTCAGACCATACGCTGGCCGCCATGTTGCATGAGAAGTGTAGAGAAACATTTTGAAAGTTGTACAAAGTACCAATTTTCAACGGTAACCAACCGAAAGTAACATGCTGAAGGTTTACAAGATAAAATATTTAAAATAGATGCTTCATAAATATTTCAATGTCTTGTAAGGATGTGATAATTTTGGTATCTCACTGCATTAAAATTCCCGCTAATATTGTGACGCAAAGTGTTGTCTGAAGCTCATTGGTTGAGGTGGGATACGATCAGAGAGTATATGCGATGTGCAAGAGCCCTGCTCCTGCATAACATTCTCAAAACTGCAACAATATTTATCGTATCTTCAAATACTAAAATCAGCTTCCCTTCCCCGAGCGCGCCTTTGCTGGTGGAGCGCTGCGTGGCGAGCAGTTACATTCAAAATATCCGTTAAACGTGAGATGCAAAAAATCACTATTACTCAAAAATGCTAATCAAATATATATGTATATCATTGATTCCTCTTTCACGCTTGTCATGGTGGACTGAAAATTATGTATTGTTTCATTTGAAAAACATAGTTACCTCAAATATCTCGTAGATACAAGTTATAAAATATAATAAATACACTTATCAATTAGCATTCCCTCATGCCCTGTCGTGAAAATTGCATTGCAATAACTTGAACTGTCAAAAGAAATATATTTAAAATATATATTATAAATTGTTCTAAAGTTTCTGACTCACCTGTATATAATCTTAAATTAATGTCCCATCTTCATGGTAGTCATAATTTTTTCTGCAGAGAAAACACAATAAAGATTAAAAAAATAATTCATTTACACCAATTTTTTATGATGATTTGATGAAAATTTGGTTCTGAATCTATTTTGATACACAAATATTGTTAGTAACACAGAAATACTACTTAATGTCATGTGGTAGGAATTACGAGGTTGAATAAAAAAATGTTATTTAAATAGTTTGTTCTACTTTCTTTCTGACAATTAACTGAGGAAACAGCTTTTTTTAAAGACTAGGTTCATACATGTTATTTTTTATTGTTAACATAATTCTATCTTGTTATTGAAACTGTGATGTTAACTCATCATATCGAGAATTACTGGTGTACAATTTGGAGATTTAGATTTTCATTTTTAAGTAGTTCAACTTTCCTTTCAATTATAACATAAATACATTATACACATTTCTTAGAAAAATATACATTTCTTGTTCATCACAACACTGAATGTTTAAGATTTAGTCAGAGATGGAATTTTTCTAATAATTTTTTTCCACATCTACCTTGTTAGAAGTATATAATGACAATGGTAAGTTGTAATTATGTGCTGTATCCATGCCTATATTTAGTACATGCATTGTGAAAAACACTTTGAAAAGAGATTAAAATTTCAATAGTCAACTTGGTAATAAAAGATTATTGAAACATTCATTTTCTAATGTGGGTAATTGAGAAGTTTTTTGACTCCTCAGTATTACACTGGTTGATTTAATTCTCCAATTGTTTTGCATAAAAGGGTCTCTCACAAGGCCAAATATTTGCTGAAATATTCCAACACAAATATTTACTTGATGCAATGTACCACATGCCATTACCATAACAAGACCGTGAGCATCCACTTTTCCTCGAATTCCAGAATTTGAAATGTTCGGGTTGAAATACAATTTATGTTGCATTTGTAGGTCTCTTAGCATATTTACAACACTTTCTGAATTACTGAGAACATCTTGAACGACACTTTCTGATGTAGATTCCATCACTAAATGTAAACTGCAGTCATTCCAAAAGTGCTCTACACATAGCTTATCACTTTGTTGTCCAGTTACATAATCATTTAACATACTATAAAACCATGAGGTAAATTTTTCTGCTAGAGTTTGAACATCACCAGCTTGAATTTCTGGGGTACGTTTTCTACTGTACTTCTTGCAAGCTTTTCCTGAAAAAGAATTTTTAATTAAAATATTATTAAAAAAGGATGTTACAGTCAATACAATAATATTTACATAAATATGCATTTATTCAGAATTATTTACACTTGTCCTGATGAAAAGAGGCAGAATGGAATGTATTTTTATCACACACATGCACATTTTTACACACAAATGAACATGACTTGTAAAGTATAAACCAATATGCACAAATATTGATTCTGCAATGTTCAGTATCAATAAAGGTATTTTTGCAGAAAAAAACTTTTACCTCCACAAATTTCATGTTTATACAAAAGTTATCAATGAATCACTTCAATGGAATTTTGCCGCTTTATGATAAGAGAACTAATTTTCCTGTATATTCATGTTTTTGCATGTAGAAGTTACCTGCACTCAATTTTTGTTTTCTCGCATACATACGTATAACGTATACGGGGTAAAATACGTATACGTATATAATACACAGTCTAATTGAGAACGTTATGTAATGCTGGAAAATCGATTTCGAGATTTGGGGCCCCTGATACCGAAAAAGTATTTTTTTATTTTATTATTATTATTATTATTATTATTATTATTATTATTATTATTATTATTATTATTATTATTATTATTATTTCCTTCAAATAGTCCGTGTCGGTGTGGGTGTCCGTCCGTGAACACTACTAGCGCCTAAACCATACGTACGATCTTTTTCCAAATTGAAGAATCCCCGGTCGATCTGGTTCTAGTTGAAGCTTTGAAATTTTGAAAACCATTCTTTAAAATTTGGGGATACTTACATGAAGCCTCGACATTTTCAAAATTTTCCAAAAACGGCTCCAATATTTTCTTTGAAACTTTGTTTATACGGTTTTCAAGTTTATACATTTGTTTATACTTTTTTAAGTCCGGATAAATTTCTATACTTCCATGCCAAATTATTTCAGTTTTGCGTTTACTTTTATACGTTTTTCACACTTGTACGTTCATAAGAAAAGTCCCTTTAAGGCTAAATGTACCGACACTAGTTCCATTTGTCGCCACCACGTGGCAGCACCAAAATAAGCAAAATTTACTAGACTGATAACGTCTGAAAAAATTGTCCGATTTTCGATCTGTAAACGGCATTGAACTCCTTTTTAAAATAGAATTCACGCTACGATGCCGTTTCTTAAAAACATTTCCAAAAAAATTTAAAATGATTTCTATAGTTCCGGAAGAAATTAAAAATGTGGGCTTATAGCGCGATGACGACGTGCTTCCCGAATCCAACGCCGTGTCAATCATGCAAATCGGATGAATAGGAGCGGCGTAAAGTGTAATTTCGCAAAAATACCTGACCTCCCTCCCTTCGCTTCGCGCAGTTGCGTAACTCGATCCTTTCGGGGCTCCTGGACTGTCCCAGTGCCATATCGGATTTGAAATCCCGGAACCCTCCCCACGGCCACTTTAGCCTAGTCCTTCGCGGCGGGCGCTGAAAGAACGCCCGCCCGGTGCCTAGAGGTTCTCAGAGAGTAACAACTTGCTCCATGGTTTCACGATGGGCAAACTGAATCAGACTCGTAGAGAGATTTCAAGATTTTCACCGTGAAATATAAAGATGGAGTCTCACAATTGTTATAAATCTTGGAAACTCAGTCATTGAAGTGAAGATTCGAAGGATTATATAGTACGAGTATATACACTTACCTTCTGATTCCTCTCCATTTGCGTGATTATTATTATTATTATTATTATTATTATTATTATTATTATTATTAATAATACAAATAATAATAATAATAAATCCTAGTGTTCGTTCTTTTCTAGTATTATATTCTCTGCTAAGAAAGCAAAGGATAAAAGTCAGAGAACTCAGCAGGTATTCAGCGTAGACCAAGACAAGATAAAGAAAAGTTTCTTCAAGAAATATAGCAGTCATACACAGTTTTTAACTGGTATTTTGACGTTAAATAAATAAATAAAAAAATGCAAAGAAGTGGAAGAACATAACAACAAAAGGAGACCTAAAGAAATGTTCCGGGTCATCTGAAATATGACAGGAGTGTAAACTGGCAATGAGGAATAGGCAGGGACGGAAAAGGTAATAGATACGTAAATAGCGTATTTTACATACCTTTTCAAATACCTATGTTCTTTTATACCGGTAATATACCTCTATAGGATGTCTATAATGGTATGTACGTCCAAAGGTTATAAGGTATTATGCCTGTATTTTCAATGAAAACAATAGCTTACCATCCATAATGTCGACTAAATAAGTTATTTTAGTTAATAATATCTCACAAAATGTTTATTAAACTAATATACTTTTATAATTATTATTATTGTTTGAATTATTATTTTGTTCATATATAATACTCGGTTACTAATAATTAACGAAACGAATGATTCCACTAATTCTTGTATAGTAAATATAATCTCCACTTCGTCCTGCACAATGTTCTCGCCCACTGAAAACTGCTCATCGCCTCTTCCTACGCTTGGGCATATCGAATTGCCCTAGTAGCACGCAGCCCGCTGAAGAACGCGGCGAGATGTCTGCAGAGGTCAGAAAGTCACGCTATCAGAACAGCCAGAGGTGCGACCCTGCTTCCAGCTCAGAAGGGTGACTACACTTGAGCGCGTGCCCTGGCGGCTCTGGGCTTGATAGAAAGGAGCGCGAAATGAGGAGCTAACATGCAAAACGTGACATGTCCACTTACTCCTTTTCGAGAAAACGCAAAAATGTTATGTCATCAAAATTCTGCAGATGTTTTATTTGTACTTAATTCTGAATTATGTAATAATGATAGCTAAATATTATTAATATAAAATTTAAATATTCTATGAACTACATTTAAAGAAAACATTTATGTCAACTGGTAAAAAAGGAAGCCTGAACATCAACGGAGAAGTGATATACATGGCGGGCGAAGTTAAATACTTATGAATTACAATAACAAATTCTGGATACTGTACAGAAAAGCTAAAGAGAGGAATAATTTTAGAAAAAGCAGCGGAAAGAAAATTAACAAATTCTACAAAATATGAAGGCATATCAAGTGATTGATTTCTAAATTTTAGAGTCCCGGAACGCGCTCAAAATGATTTATTAATTTAAGAGAAATAATTATATATTTATAATATAATGTAATAGCGAGAATGAATCAGCGAGATACAGGAACGCCGTTCCGTCAGAAATCAAGCCCTGCGTAAGACTCAAAATCCAAATAATCGAGAAATGGTATTTTAATCCTGTTGTGTGGGTGTAAAAGCTGAACATTGAGATAGGCCGAAAAAGGAAGATGCTTTGAAGTATGGACACGGAAGAAAACATTAAACGTACAATGGGAGGGCAAAAGATAAATGCTGAAATTTTGAAAAGAAAACAGAACTTTCTAAAAGCCAAAGCCAAAATGGAAAATAAAATATTTTGGACGTTACTGTAGTCAGACAAAATCTCTAGAAAAGGATATTACGCTTGGAATGATAGAATGAAGCGGAAGAAAAGGGTGTAAGTGGCATAATTGATATGACTAATACACAATATCACAAACAAAAGGAAAAAGGCAGTTCGAGTCCGAGTGAGCAATGAAGAAATTGCTAGCATCCTATTGCTGTGTATATCCAGATAGGTCTAACAAGGGATGGCTTACGATCTATGTTCTAGTACTATTTCTCTGCGCGTTGAGACCCACGAAGAATGGGACCTGCAGATAAAGGAGAAATGCTCACAGCCGCTGCTTGACTGGACTGGAGCGACAAAGACATCATCGCACTGAACAGTGTGTTTGATACCCTCAGTCTTTCAGCATACATTCTGCCATTATTAGGGAAGAACTCGCTGAATTATCGGCGCGTCCCGTCCTAGTTTCGGATAGCAAGAAAAGCGAGGAATGATGCTCAAGTAATACATGCAAATATCAATGTTCAAAATTAAAACATCTTTCAAAACCTGGTTTAGAAACATCGATCAAGTTCGTGGAAGATTTTGTTTTGACAGTGGCGTGATTGTTAATTTATAATTCATGATTAGACAAAACGGCAAGAAGTAAAAGAATAACAGCGAAACTAAGCCTGAAAACTATCGCCGAGGGCATCTTATGGAGTCACAACTCTCAAATGGGCGGAAGGTGGGCAGAGACTTACACCTAGAGTGCTTACGTTGACCGCCTCTTTGCGTACGGTAGAACATAGTAGGAAATGCCAGAAAAATGGGGTCATTTCTTGGGCTGAAGATGGTCTACTGGATGAGGATGTTACAACTCACCGTTCGCTTTATTCGAACACATGTATTGACAGTGGAATAATGCAATATTATTTCATATTTTAACTTTTATAAAATTGTGATTATCGGTTCTTTTCTATGCACAACAACTCATCAGCACATCGATAATAAAACATCAGGTTTCATAAATGTTTCATTTTTTACGAAATATGTTCAGTGTCTATACAAAATCAATGTTTTGAAATAACATCAATGTTGCATCCCTATTCTCGAACCTAGATAAGGATCGGCGATTTATCGTTTGCATTCTGATTCCCTAATATGAGGTTTATCAGTGACAGGTATGATAGTTTACTAGTAGTATATAAATCTTATAAATTGCATTGCAACCGATTAAATGTTACTGATAAGCGTGTACGATGTTTAGAAAATGGTATCTTAATGTAGAAATGTAAAGTTACAAATTAATAACTGAATAACAAAACATAATTTATCCCTCATAGACAGATATTTCTTCTAGTGTTGTTGTTCCTGTCTAAGGGTTAAAGTTGATTGCTTTCAGACAATTTAATGCATTAAAAATACATATATATGTGTCACAATACAATGATTTAACTACATCCTTTACATTATCATTTACGTAGTTTGTATCAAATGACGCGCCGGGAATTACTTATTCCAATCTTCAAGTTTATACAAATATAAAGAATCATTTTATATCAATATAACTTACTGAGTAAGCTGGCACATGTCACGATTCTTAATTTATATTTTAACGTTTGTTACAGTGTTGGATTCAGGATGCATCTCGCCTGCGCGCTATTTTACCACTTCTTCAATTTTGTCCGAAAGTACGAAAACTGTTTTAAAATTTTACTTGGGAAAACAGATTCATCAGGTGACGTCTATCAAGGAAACAAACGCCGTTTTGAGATAAAAATCGAGTCGCGGATAAAAGAGCTCAGCGTAATTTCGGCTCGTTCTTTGTGGTAGGAATGATAACGGAAGATCTTAGAAGAAAAGTATGTAAAATAAGATGTTAGGACATGGAATATTGGTGATATCTACACAATTAGTTCAATTTTCTTTTGAAATCAGTTTCCAAATCGGAATCGATATTTTGAGTACGCTCAAATAATTGTTTGATTGTATTCGAAGGAAGACGGAAATATGCGAACAAGATATATAGTTTTATACGACTATTACAGATGATACGAGACCGTTTGGCTGTGTTACAGCATCACTAGTTTGACACGTGGAGAAAAATATATTGAGACTGAAAGGGACTGACTGCCCAGCTTGCCTGTCTGAAAGTTCGGCCTCCCGTGCCGCAGGCCGCCGAGTCGATGTAGGGCCCAGGCGGGTCGGGTGACGCAGGGCAAGGGGTGGGGAGGAGGATCAGGTATGTTTTCCGGAAATTTCACTTTACGCTCCTATTCATCCGATTTGCATGATTGACACAGCGTTGGATTCAGGAAGCACGTCGCCATCGCGCTATAAGCCCACATTTTTAATTTCTTCCGAAACTCTGAGAAAACGTTTTCAAAATTTTTGAAATCTTTTTGAAAAACGGCATCGTAGCGTAAATTCTATTTCAAAACGAGTCCAATACTGCTTTACAGATCGAAAATCGGACACTTCGTTCAGACGTTATCGATCTAGTAAATTCCGTGATGATAGTGCTGCGATCTATTGATTTTTCCTATAAGTATTTTTCGGTGCATTTAGCCTAAGGCAGTATAACGTTCAAAATGATCCTGGGAGACGGGATGACCTGCGCCGAGAGCCCGGAAGTTTTACTTCATCGAGTCGGCACGCTCCAGAGCGCTCCCGCGGAGCGACCTGTCGCTCGGCTTCTGAGGCGACTTCACGTTAATAAAACTTGCAATACAGAAGCTCGAGTTGCACTCAGCGTGGGCGAAGATCCGCAAGCCGGCGGGGAAGTAGCGCTAAGTCGGCTCGGGCCACTTCCGGTAGCGGAACTTCGAAAAATTTCAGCTGTGTGCGTACAGGAGCCTCTGACGATCCCAGGAGGCGACGCTAGCCCCAGGGAAGGTCAAGGCGTCTCCGGAAGAGAGAACGGCGTAGATGACCAACAAGAGAGAAAGTGCATTGACTATCCCACTCCGAGGCCCTTTCGCTCGCAGTAAAGCCACGTGATCCTTTCGGTAGCGGCGTGGCACAAGAGCTAGAAACCTTGATTTTCCGCGCGGTGCAGCGGGTGTCGCCAGGCGCACCCACGTAGGACACCGTGCTTCGACCCGCGGAATCTCGTCACATCAAGCTTGAAACCGAAGCAATATGTCGCGGGTCGCCGCCGCCAGTTGTATTTTTATAGCCCACGCAGGACACAGCGATTCGTTGGCGCAGTGAAACTGTCTCAAGGTCATCAGTAAGGTCCCCATTGCGTGTCCGTTCTAACGAAATAGGTTGGTAGGAAAAGGCAAACCCTTTCAATAACGGATAAAATAAAATTTTATTGTAATAAAAAATACAAAATATGTACAAATGCGAAAACTGGTAAAACGATGGTGGAAACATACTAAGTTCTTATTTTGCTCATAACTAGGGAACGGATTTTATTGTAATAAAAAATACAAAATATGTACATATACATGTGCTTATATTTTCCAAAACATGTAAGAAAAAATAGAAAATATGTCAAATAAAAATTCATTATTATGTTTAAAATTGTTTTCTACAAGCATTCTCCGACCATAAATCGTCGCCGGTCAGTCCTTAAAAAGGATTCGGAGTAGCTGAAAGTAGGTTCTATCTCTACTGAAGTAATTGTACAGTAGACTTCACCAAATATATGAATTTTATTTGAAATATAAAATACGTTAATAGTATATATTACAATATTTACAAGGAGCCGGTGTACAAGTGAATAGTAGAACCTTGTAGCGAGTGATGGATCCCAGAGGAAGGGGTTCAAGGGTATACACCCATCCCTCCAAATCGAACAACTCGATAAGACAATTTACTGTAAAAAATATTTGTTAGTTTTCGATCGAGTAACGAATGTACTGTTTGAAACAGAAGCATGAACGTAGTTGAAATTACTTTTGTTCATAAAAATCCAGCATCCTTTACTCCGAGTAAGCAGTAAGCAGGGTGACGGGAGGTAAGTGTGACAATTCATGACGAAGATATGGTGATCATAGAACTGTAGCAGCATTACATTTGATTAATAATGAAGATAATTCCGCAACATATATTGTATGCTGCATCTCTTTTGCGTATTTTGATGTATATATTAATATATAGCAAAATATGTAATTGGTAAAATATGTAAATATAAGTAATTAAACCAAAATATGTAAAATAAACATAGATTTAATTCATTCAGAGTGTCTTGTAAAATCTAAAAAGTGTAATTGAATGCTGGTATCTTGTTTGTGTAAAAACATGTAATTGCATGGAAATCCGTTCCCTACTCATAACAATCAATTTCAGTTACATGTTTTTCTCACTTATACGTTTTTTTCCCTTCAGTCCCCTGAAAAACGTATAAGCGAAGATTTACTGTACATATTTTGAGTTTTTATTACAATAAATCCTGTTCCCTGGTAATGATAGAAGATTTACAATTGGCAAAAGGAACCTACCTTTCTGCTGAGTTGTGTCAAAATTTGCATTACTTTACTGACTAATTCACTTTTATCACTGTTTCCTGGAATGTCAACTCTACTGTCATGCAAATATTTAAAAAGAATTTCTCTTGTTACTTTTTTCCTTGATAGAAAGGTTTGTAAATCAATTTCGTGTAAAAGGATAGCTTCTTGTGCATCTACAAAGAAAAAGATCACATAAACAATTGTAATGTTCTAAGATAAGAAGAAAAGTATTTTTGTTTATTTAAAGTTTCATTGTGGATCTCAGTAAGTCAGAAACACAAATTTACAGGAAAGTCACAAATGTTTCACCTGCTTGAATTGTAGATCTCCAGGCTACAAATACTATAATTAATATACTATAGAAACATGTAGAGACAATGTGAAATTGATAATCAAAAAACAAAATATTTTTTGGGGATGCATACTAAAAAATATAAAAACAAACAAAAATCTAACATCATCACATATTTATCTTTTACAAAAATTCTTGCAAAATTTACAATGTCTTTGTCACAAAAAATACAATACTTACAATGAGTTTTGTGTATATGGAAATTAAATATATATATATAATATATATATAACACACACACACACTCAATTTTTTTGTAACTAGATTTTTTTAAGACAGGAACATTAAATTCTATGATCATGCTAGATGTTTGTTTTTGTTTCTATCTAAAAAAAAATCTGACTTCAATTCAAGCCATTTCTTTTCTATACTAATTAATGGACCGCAGAACTTTACACAAATGCATGTTTTTATTGATTGCACATATCAAAAGGAAATGTACAGAACTTTACCTATCACCTAAAATAAAATAAATTTAGCCCATTTTTATTTTGTATATTTCTTATATATTTGTCTTTAACTGCATATTTTAATGTATGCAGCATATTTAAGTGCATATTTTACAGATTTTTGTGTAGAAACGGGTTGAAGTAAGATATTTTTGTGTATTTCTCTTTCAAAAGAAAAGTGAATTAAACCATGCCAATGCTACAATACCAACACAATATTTCTGGGAGTCTTCTGATAAGACTGTTTTCACCTGAATCGATTTACTTCCTGTAACTTTATTCATGCACAAGAACTTAGTGAACTGGGCTGAATGTTACAGAATCTTGTGACAATACTATTGGTTATCTTGCTTAATATTTTTTTTATTATGATGTTTCAAAATATATTTTTATTGTGGATGTTTTGTAATACAGTGTAAAGTGAAGATTATCTATTAATTAAAGTTAACTGTTATTAACTACATTTTTGTTTAACGCATATTGTTGTTAAAACATATATTGATTTATTACATGCATATTTCCTTTTTGGGAATTTTTTAAAATTGGGTGTAGCATTAGGGTAGAGTGCGAATTAACCAATGAAACTTTTCATACTCCTACGTTTTATGATATTGACTTTCTGAGATTGAAAATAAAAACTTTAAATGAATGTATGCGAGATTCAGCCACTATTACAATTTATCTTATTCCTAATTACCTTTGGCTGATTTAAGAGATGCTTGATTCTTTGTAATTGTACGTGCTAATGAAAAAACATCATGTTCTGACATGTGCGACAGTAGAATAAGTACTCCGTTTTTTTGGGCTTTACTCAGCTTCCTGGAACAATATAACACTCTTGATTCACTATATGGGGTAAAAATACAGATGTTAAATCACACAGAATTATATGTTTCTTAACGATTAAGAAGTAACTTTTCAATGATGAGTTTTGACAGTACTACAGAGTTGTTGCGGTTAAATAAATATCATGAAATAATACTTACATGGTTAAACAAATAACAGCACCGCTCTTAGTACACTGCCACTTACACACAGAACTGAGATGATGAAATTTTCTTTTAACGTGTGATTTTGTATAGACTAATTTTATATTTCGTTTCGGGTCCGATTGTAATATGCGTCAACAAAACTGTACTAGGTCTCTTCGAACTTACGTTCTAACAATAAGTAACCTTCATTCATGCTCAAAATCAATGAAAAAATTGGTGTTTCGTTCTATAATCTACTGTATAAATCAGTATAAACTTAACTCGTAACAGAAATAACATAAATTGCTCATTAAATTGACAGAATCGGATGAAATTGTACCTGATTTTGTGAACCATTGAGCAGTTGGTAGTCCTTCACAGTGCATCTGTCATACCATGCATGCCAAGTGCGACCAGACGTATAAACTCTCCCTCTCTTTCACCGTGTGAAGCACGTTGCGCATGGTTTCTTGGAGGTTGACGTACACGTGCTACAAGTTGTTTAATTATCCTATTCGTGTCTGCTAGTTTTTTCGGTTGTGAGTATTAATTATTTGGATCTTTCACAATGAATGACAAATAAGAAATATATTTTTTCGTACTTTTTTATGTTCTCCATATGCCTGTCTCGGTTGCCTTTCCGAGCTTATCTGTAGTGACCGTTAATTAAATACTATCGTTCTTCACAGAATTGTTTCATTATTTAGACGAAGATGGATAGTTCTTTGACAGCTAAAGAGATCAGAAAAATGTTTATTGATTTCTTTGTGAAAAAGAAACAGCATGAATATGTTCACTCATCATCAACCATACCACTGGATGACCCCACTCTACTTTTTGCCAACGCAGGAATGAATCAGGTACACTTTCAGTTGCCTTGAATTTTAATCTCAGTGTCTATTCAGCACTTACACAATATTTTTTGTTTAGTTCAAACCCATTTTTTTGGGGACTGCAGATCCCAATAGTGACATGGCGAAGTGGGTGCGAACAACCAACACTCAGAAATGCATTAGAGCAGGTGGTAAACATAATGATTTGGATGATGTGGGTAAGGATGTCTACCACCATACATTCTTTGAAATGCTGGGCAATTGGTCGTTTGGCGATTACTTCAAGAAAGAAATATGTACATGGGCATGGGAATTGTTGACTGAAGTCTATAAGCTCCCAGCTGACCGTTTGTATGTTACTTACTTTGGAGGCGAACCTAGTGCTGGTTTGGAGCCAGATAATGAGTGCAAACAGATCTGGATTGACTTAGGGTACGATTACATTTTATTTTATTTTATTTAAGGTTTTTGAAATGATTTGAGTTGTACATTCAATCCTCATCTTTTGATTTTATAGCTTTTATTAACCCTGCTTTTCTGTTTAGTATTCCAGAATCTCATGTACTACCAGGAAGTATGAAAGACAATTTTTGGGAAATGGGTGAAACAGGGCCTTGTGGGCCTTGCTCTGAATTGCATTTTGACAGAATAGGTGGGAGAGAAGTTCCTCATCTTGTGAACCAAGATGATCCAGATGTTTTGGAAATATGGAATTTGGTTTTTATACAATTCAACAGGTTAGTATTTAAGAAAGATATAATTTCAATAATACAACAATTGTTTCTATACGTGGATTTTATAACCTGGCGCTTGTTGTAAATCAGCTGTTACAGTATCATCCAATCAAGAGCTAAAACGTAATCATGGTGATGTCACTGTGGTGACGTTTAAGCTCCCAATTGGTCGAAACCATCAACAGGTGATTTACGTCAAGTGTCAGGTTTAAAAACCCAAGTATATATCTGAATACTTTATCCATGAATAAAATGACATGAGAATAAATATGTCTGCTTCTGCTGTACATTAAAGTGAATAGTTTGAGAGTTACTGAAAATGCATTTAAAACTAAAATTAGTGGTATTCATATATTGCTTAGAACATAAAATAATCCAGTAAATTTGTAAGATGCTTTCTTTCATGGTTTGAATATAATAAAATGAAAATGTCAATGTGATAATTACTTGTTACAGAGAGGTTGGAGGAAAGCTGAAATCACTACCAAAGAAGCACATTGATTGTGGTATGGGTTTGGAACGACTTGTGTCAGTTATCCAGCAGAAACGATCAAATTATGACACTGATCTTTTCATGCCTCTTTTTCAAGCAATCCAACAGGTTCATTAGAGCTTTTTTAAAGTTTAAGTGGAGAACATGGTACACCCTAGAGAAGTGAGCAAAGGAAGGGGAGGGGAAGATGGGGTGGAGAGGGAGTAGAGAACAAAAGTAGAAGGGATGTTTTCTTATATCCTCCCTCTAACATATTGAAAAGCTCTACGTCTTGAAGTGCTCTGAAATAAATTAATAAAACTTACCAAAATACAATTCTTCATGTTTCATAAAAATGGACATGCCCTCAAAGAAAGCAAGAAATTCAATTTGCTTCTCTCAAACCACGTCCCCCTTCGCTCACAACACTTACGCATGTGAATGGCCTCTTCCATTTCCATTCCAAGCTATCACACCAACTCCTTCCACTTGGTCAACCTTACAGAATACTTACAGTATACATAAATGCTGTTGCAACCAATGGTTTTGAATCCACTTAATCAAGGCCAAGCGCCCCTTTCAGCACCAGACATTAAGAGTCACATTTATTCTCACCATCACATCATAAACCTTGGTGATCAAATCAAAAAATATAAAGAAACAGGAGAACCAAGAAACAACTGTCGACTGAAACTTATCTAATCATGTTGACAGCTACCCTGACCTGTACAAAAAGTCAAAATAAAACTGCAAAATTCCCATATGCAACAATTCCGAATAGATTGTTAGCCTTCTGATGAGTCACTAGGACATTAAATGATGTAACGAAGAACTAGCCATTTACAAAATATTAGAATTATATTAGTAGTTTTGTTTTCAAAATTTATATAGATTGACCATGCCTTGCTTATTATAATGTAACATATTATGAAAAATAACTCCTCACTATTGAAAGATTTGCCTCAAAGCCCCTATTATCCTTCATCCCCTCCACTGTTGATTTCTCCCCACGTGTGGCATGAAGTGCTGGTTTAAACGATTTCCATAAGTTGTACGTGTTCTCTACTTCAGCCTAGAAATTTTAAAAGGGAAATTGAGTAAAAGAATTTCGAAAAGGATGACAATTCAATTTTTATTTTTTTGCAAGATTTTTTTTGGGTTCATGCACTTTATTGAAGAGTAAGAATGATATTCTTGAACTATGCTTTAGCTATTTTGGGAAAGAAACATATAGCTTTACTAAATATGCTGTATTACTTCAAAAGGCATATGCTTTAATTGGATATTTAAAATAAAATATATTTTTGTGTGATTGTAACTAGGGCACTGGCTCAAGACCATATGCTGGCCTTGTTGGAAATGAAGACTCGGATGGAGTGGACATGGCTTACCGAGTTTTAGCTGATCATGCTAGAACTTTAACTATAGCTCTTGCTGATGGAGGATATCCTGATAATACTGGTCGTGGGTCAGTTTGATCATCTAAAAGTTCTTCGTTTTGAATTGTTATTTTCAGCTCTCTTCAAATTATGTAGCATTAAAAAATTTTGATCTCTTTCATAGATACGTGTTAAGACGAATTTTACGACGTGCGGTGCGGTATGCTACTGAAAAACTAAATGCCAAAGCAGGATGGTTATCGTCACTTGTACATGTTGTTGTCGATTTGCTTGGCGATACTTTTCCAGAAGTTAAACGTGATCCTCAAGCAATCGTAGATATTATTAACGAGGAGGAAATCCAGTTTTTGAAGACCTTATCTCGCGGTCGCAGTTTACTAAACCGTACTGTTGCTAAATTGGAGGGGGCAGATACAGTGCCAGGAGATGTTGCATGGCGGCTGTATGATACGTATGGCTTCCCAGTTGACTTGACTCAACTCATGGCTGAAGAAAAGGGATTAAAAATAGATATGAACGCCTATGAAGAAGCTAAAAAGCAGGCCCAGGTATCATATTTCATTTTTAACACATTCTATAATGAAACCTCTGATACGTGGGCTAGAGAATATTGGTGTATTTTAACACTCTTCTGTTTAGAGCATCATTTCTGGATTACATTTTCTGTTTTGAGTAACTGAGACCTATGTAAAGTGCAGAAAATTTAGTTAAAAATATTAAAACGATTTTTAGTAATCCTGAATCGTGCTAGCCAGTTAAAATTTTGGCTTTTAGCCAGTTTTGTAAATCATTTTGTACGTTTTTGTATTTTCTTATGTATAGTATCCCCATTTTTGAGATTTGACAAGTATGAGCCTTTACCATTAAATGTGAAATACTCAGAAGTTTCTTAAGCAGACATTAAATTTAACTAACAGAAAAATTTAATAATCATCAAACTGTTTCCAGAACATTAGATTTACATTGTATCCAAGTGCAAATGTTCTCTAACAGAGAATGTAGCTTATAGTTCAAAGTAAGCTGGATTAAGAAACTGCCACTTAAGTTAGAAACTAATGCGGTAGCTAATAAAAAACTGTCATGAGGTCTTAAAAGTTATTATCAGGGAAAAAGATACGTGGAAATATACAGCAAACACAGTTATCAGAGTGATCTATTAAATTAAAAGATTTCTACATCAGAAATTGTTGAAGCAAGTTTTGATGATTTGTTTCTAATAATAATGTTTTTGTAGATTGCTTCTCAAGGAAAAGGTGGAGGTGTTGATATACAGATTGCCTTATCTGTTCATGATATATCAGATTTACAAAACAGAGGGATTCCTGCTACGAACGATATGCCAAAATATAACTACAAATCATCATCTGCAGATCCCAACACTCAATACGGTAGGACTCTTTCTCTTTTGGCCATTTATTTTCAGACCAACATTCAGTGGTTGTTGTCTGCCATCAAATTGGAGTAGCAAATTATTGAGGTTGGGTGAATTTTGGAATGAAATTTAAACAAATGATAATTTGGATGTTGATAATAGTTCAGATGTCAAATTTATAGGAATAATATTCTATGATTCAGTTGTATAACATTTCATTATATATTTAATCTACTATGTACTTGCATTGTAAAAAGAAAGTATTATAATGCTGCACTGGAAAGTGATGATTTTTCAACAAGAAAGCTCCTGTGCTCCAAGTGGATAGGTCTTTGATACCAAAAAAGTGGCTAATTCTTGCTTTTATATGTAGTGAATTATTTCATCTAATAAGTTGTGTAGTCATAATCCACAAGGGGGGATGGTTGTGGGTCCTTGATACCTAAACATTGGTTTATAACTATAATGTGTCTGCTTAACCATCTGTTGACAACTAGCATCTGAACTGTTCATAGGATTTACTCCCAAATTGAAGTTCTAGATAAATACAATTCGAAGTATGAAGTCCTACTGGTCGGCGATTTTAATGCAAGAGTTAGGAATCAAAACATCCCGAATATTGTAGGAATACATAGAGAAAAAGCAAAACCTTCAAACAGAGAAAAACTAACAAGGGACCTTTCAACAGGTTCAGGTCCAAATCGGGCCTGCTTTTTTTTCTTTTCAAAGATATCCACTATTTATAACAGCTGTAAAATAATTAGCTGCCATTTTGCATGGGAAGTTACTGAAAAAGTTAAGAATTTTGTCGGGTTTGGCCGCACTGTTTTTGCTGATGGCGTGGACAACCCTTACTGCGGAGAGCAGTGTGATCGCGAACGACTCAAATAGTGCTGTTATTCCTCGGTTGTGCAATGCGATACAGCGTCCTGCCGCGCGGTGCGGAGGGATGGGTTGGGAGAGACAGGACGGAAACCGATAGCAAGTGCACGTGCGTTGCGTTGAAGTCTGCGCGCGCGACATGGGATACCATCGCTGATAGCGCGTTATTAATATCGCGGCGGCGGCGGCGGCGGAAGCGATGCGACGAGCACATGGATGAAGGCGATAAGGCGCCCCCCCCCCCTATGGATCTTGGGGGCTCGGTCGCAGGCTGCGACGACGCATGCTCGAGGGCCCTTCGACTCCGACTCCGAGGATCTCAACGGTTGTGCCTGGCAGTTCTTGACACGCAGTTCAAGACACACTCACACATTCGCACACTCAATTGACACTGGTCATTTTTGTAATAACTTCACTGAATAAATTTGTATTGTATTATAGTGACTTCTGTTATGTATTTTTTAAGCATAAATTTAGTTTAATCATGATTACGTGGAAGTTTACAGGATTTACCCTCTTTCCTACGACCAAATTTCTTTGTTTTAATCCAATGCCTCCCGGGGTTGAATTCAGCCACAGGTTAACTGAAAGGGGAAAGAAACTCATTTTATTGAACCATCGTACATTGATGTATATGACAAAAGTAATGGAAGGTCGGTATACAATGTTAACTATACTTGCGTGTCGCGGAAACACGTTGGCATTGCATCAGGTTTCAATTTCTGAATGTCGAAGAACTACTGCCCGAAAGAACCGGCGCCTTGCCTCGCGTCAAGGGCGGGAGCAATGTGTTTCGCGACCTTGAATTGGGACTCGTGCCCGTAGGAGCCCTGCTCGCTCAGCGGATATTCTTACAGTAGGCAGGGCTGCACAAACCCCAGGCGACCGACAATTTGCGTCGTGAAAAGTGTGGAAATTTCTTAATTTTTTCAGTAACTTTCAGTGCAAAATGGCAACTAATTTTTTTTACTGATGTTAGAAATAGTAAATATCTTTCGAAAGAAAATTAAATCAGACTAGATTTCGATCTGAACCTGTTGAAAGGTCCCTTGTAAGAGAATTTGACACTTTCAATGACCTGTGTATATCCAATACTCTCAAGAAGAAAAAAGACATACATAAGCAGCTCGAGGAGTGTATCCTTGGAGTGAAGTAGAAGATTGATGTACTATGATCAATTTGGCCATGTTTAAGGTTCTGAGAAATTGAAATTGATATTTTGACTTTGGGGTACTTTGCAAGAAGCCTTAATGATATTTTCAAAATTTTTTCAATAATGGCTCTAAATTTTTTTGTTAAATATTTTTCTCAGATGTAGGAAAGCACACTTAAAAAAAGGGAAGATTAATTTCTGTTGAACTCTGAATTTTGGAAAGTTTAAATTTTTGCAGAATCTTACTTCTATTACAGTATGGAAGATTTATTTATATTGATAATTAATATTGAATATTTTTGTTTAATGAAATATGTCAAAATTAGATTTCAAATAAGGTAATTTTCAATTTTTTCAAAATACATATTGTATGCAAGTATATAATTTTGAGTAAATTTGAGAAAATTTTGAAGAAAAAATTTCTTGAAAATTTTGAAAAAAAATCTTGAAAATTTTTGAATTTTGAATTGACACTCTGAAAATGTGTCCGAATTTTTTCTTTTAATATGTCTTGAAACATTTTGACAATGACTTGTTCCTGTTCATCTTTCTTCTTAAAGTTTTGGAGAATATTGTTATGCAGCCTGACCTGTTCGGTAGAGTGGATGCTCATAACATACCAAACCTTAGTACGCGAGTTTGAATCTCAGTGTGGGCAAACATTTTGTGGGTTGAAGTAATATAATGTTCTGCCTCAAATAATATGAGAAAGATCATGCTGTTGTAGCACTTATTTCCATTTGTGCTGGTTTAAAGTTTCAATTTGGACCAATTTTTTTTTTTATGTTATCCAACATATATTTAAAAATTTAATTCTGCAATTTTCATTCAGATTTTGCACCATGCTCTGGATGTATTCTTGCAATTCGTTCACATGGAGCATTTGTCGAGAAAGTATCATCTGGAGAAGAGTGTGGAATTATACTGGATAAAACTTCATTTTATGCTAATGCTGGTGGACAGATATATGATGAAGGATTTATTGTAAAAACTGGTGATGATGTAAGTGATATTTGAATTGTCTTTATATATACCGGTATATAAAATTTTTTGTTGGATTTCAAACATATTTTGGGTTACATAGAATTTGAAATTACTGAATTGCTTGGAATTAGTAATAAGCTAAAAATATGCAAGTTTACAAAAATAATCAGAATTTTATTTTAAACATCTTTGTTGTCAGAGTGTTGAAGTGGCAGTGAAGAATGTACAAGTATCTGGAGGCTATGTTTTACATGTGGGTCGTGTTGAAGGTGAACTGAAAGTTGGAGATTCTGTAGATTTGCATGTTGATACTGAAAGACGAAGATTAGTCATGAATAACCACACAGGAACACATGTCCTCAATTACGCTCTTAGAGCAGTTTTAAAAGCAGATGTTGCTCAGAGAGGTTCTCTTGTTGCTCCTGATCGGCTGAGGTTTGATTTCACCAATAAGGTTTGTACAACTTTTTCGCTGTTGCTATAATAGAATTCTGAATTATTGGAAAATTTTGGACTTATTTTCGCCTATTTTTTTTTCAGAATGCCATGACAATACAACAAGTAAAAGCTGCAGAAGAAGAAGCTATTGCTTTGATACGGAAAAAATTACCAGTATATGCCAAAGATTCTGCCTTAGCTGTAGCAAAAACAATCCAAGGGCTCCGTGCGGTGTTTGATGAAGTATATCCAGATCCTGTTAGGGTGGTAAGCATTGGAGTACCTGTTGAAGAACTTGAAGCTGATCCTTATGGATTGGCTGGAATGAAAACTTCAGTGGAGTTCTGTGGTGGGACGTAAGTAATGTATTGGAAATTTCTTAATGTTCTATTCATATCTTTTTATTTATTGTATTATTTCTATTTATGAGTAATTCAGTTTTGAAAGTATAATTAATTAATAACGATGTTCATCATCAAATTGTTCATCAATAAATAATTGAGTTGAATTCGGTGTCTGTTAATTTTCTTTTGTCCTCTTTGCTCATAAGTGAACAGTTGCCCAGTGTATTACCTCTGTTTTGAACAATTGTAACTACTTTGTTTGATATTATATTGATTTAAAGCTATTTGGAGATTGTTTTGTGTTGTGTTCGTATTTTAATAAATATTCCTTTCAGGCATCTACAAAATTCTGCTCATATTGGTGATTTTGTAATAGCAAGTGAAGAGGCAATTTCAAAAGGTGTGAGGCGAATTGTAGCCTTAACTGGTCCTGAAGCTACTAAAGCTTTAAATAAAACAGCTTTATTAGAACGAGAGGTTGTGGAATTAAAGGAGAAAGTAGTTAAAGCTCCTCCCGGAGATGGTCGTTCTCTGCAGAAAAAGATCATAGAGTTGACTGATGATGTTTCACATGCTGTAATTCCATACTGGAAAAAAGTAAGAATTTGTTTTCAATGCAGTTAATACTAATTGTGATGCAATGTACTACAGATTTACTTGTCATATAAGTGAAATCATATCAATCTATCTTCAGAATATTGACAGACTCCTACCTCTTCTTTAACCATCTCTCAGATTTATGAAAGAAATGTACCTTACTTGAATCATAATGCATCACATCAAATTTTTAATGTGATTTATAATTGTTGGCCTTTGAAATACTGGATACAAAATCCTGCTTTTCTTGGAAAGCATTTTCAGCCTAAGAAATGATAATTTGAAGTTGGATAGTGTGCTCATGCACTTCAGGCTGAAGAGGGGTCTGAGACTGGGCTGGGAAAGACTAGGTGTTGGACTCACAGTATTGCTATTATCTAGTTGTGGGTTCTTTAGGAAAGGTAAGATGATTAAAAAATAGAACCCCTGTGTGCAAAAAATAACTAGTAGTTTCTGACAATCTTCAGACAAGATTGTACAGAACTCAAATACACAGTGATTATTATTTATATCCAAAATAGTTGTTACAAAAAGCAACAGAAATCTGCAACTTACCCTTTGTTGCATTTTCAGCAACTATTAATCGTGCAGTTTTCTTGAATGATGGCTTGCAGAAATGCGAATAGAGTGGGGGTATTAGTTACGACATTGGCCACTAGATTTTATGAAGCAATACCAATCTCTGAAATATCAGTCATGCCTTCGCAACTTTCTCAATAAATTGAGTTCTAATTTTTCCAGGAGTTCGAGGTATCTCCTGCAATGGTCCTGGATCTACTTTGGCCATTTCTTTAGGTATTGTTTAGAAAAATACCATCAGGAGTTCTGGGTTTCAACAGTTAATATATTTCCTTAAGCACCAATGAAAATATGTTTGGAATGTTGTCATCAGTTCTCGCTGTGAGCTTTGGTCTTTAACTGTTTATTGCTTTAGGAAAGGGGAAGCAGGGTCATTATTCAAGAAAAGTTGTGTGGGTAATACGTGTTGAACTTGAACCAAACTTTATTCATTGTTCCAGAGGAACTAAAGCACATTCACATCCTTTCCCACTAATGTGTTTATCAGAACTGCTAAGCACTTCTGCGTTTTTTAAAAATATCAGCTTTAGGTGCTACAACTCGGCGGTAATACTAGTAAAGTGATAATGGAACTAATTTGGCAGACACTTTTCCTAAGATACGTGTATTCTTTGAATGATTTGCTTTAGTCATTAGGGAGCAAGCACTAAAACAATAAAATTTTTAAAATAATTTTCTGTATTTATTGAAATATTGCACTAGTAAAGGATAAAAAACGCATTTATAATTTTTTTTTATTAGTTAATGCCAACAAGAAGTTGCATAATACAACTTTTGGATAATAGGGTATATTTATTCATCTTGACATGAGACAACTGCAAACAGTTCGAAGGAAGATGAACATTACTTTTGTTTTACATTTGTATATTATAGGGCTTTGCACAATCTTCACATCCTTCTGGCTTAGTTTTCTTCCTCTATAATCACTAGCTTTTCAGCTAGGTTGAATTCAGCTGCTGTCTGGAGGAGAATTCTAGCGGCCGGCTGCTCGGATCGGTAGTTTTCCATGGTTTCTCCGATCAACACCAGGCGAATGCCGGAGCAGTACCCTAACAAACGGGCCACGGACCGCGCACGATCTGTCCTTCCTCTTCCTTGTCCTATCCTCTCCCTTTACACACACTTACACTAACATGCACTACACTACCACATATTCCGGGAGACTGGTCGGGAGCTTAGAGCTTGTCCCGGCTGGGGCGGTGCCCCGCTGGTGGGAGAGTCCTGGTTAGGGGGAAACCCCACTAGCCGACGGTAGGTCGGCGCCGGAAAAAACGTGCACTACACTAACGGGAGTAATGACCAAAGCAGTTGACACGCCCGGAAACACGAAAAAACCAAACCAAACCAAACCTCTATAATCACATGCACTACATCTTGATTGATTGATTGGTGATTCTTGGCTTGTCAACTGCTAAGGTCATTAGTCCTGTATGTGTAGTGCATGTTTTTATCACGGGAGGTAGCTGTGATCATTCCCCACTGGATGCTGAGATCCGACGCCGACCTACCCATTGACTTATGGGGTTCTCCAGCCAGATTTCTCCCGCCAACGGGGCACCACTTTAGCTGGGACAAGCTCTAAGCTAAGTCATCTGGCATATGCAATAGTGTAGTGTGGGTGTAAGTAAGGGGTGAGGAAAGGACAAGGAAGTGGAAGGAAAGACGGAAAGATCACATGCAGTCCATGACCCATTTGTTAGGGTACTATACTGACATTCGTTGGGTGTTGATCGGAGAAACCATGGAAAACTACTGATATGAGCAGGCTGCTTTAAAGCTCCTTCAGGCAGCAGCTGAATGCATCCTAGGTATGTAGCTAGTGTTAAATCCCACCAACATTGGGGCTTGAACTCTACGGCCTTCCGTACAGAGAAATTATTGTGATATGAATTGGTGGCCTGAGCCATTTAAGCTGGTATCCTTACAACGTACTTCTCTAGGTAGGGAATTGTTTGTGGGTTGACCAAAATGGGATTTTCAGTCTCCTGTTTATTCACTGACTCATTATTGTATTCAATTTCTTTTGCAGTATTCAGATATCATGGTTGTGACATCTTTTCTTCATTTGCAATATTTATCTTTTACATGAGTTGACAATCAAGTCTTTTTCCTCCAGAAGATTATTATCAATATTTTCCTCATCAGTCAAGTCGTCAATATTAGCAGGAATCAATCGTATTGGAAGTGATGAGGTCTTCCTCCAATATTGAAATAAGGTCGTATGTTGATAGAAGCCTTCATATTTGTCTATCATTCCCAAAATTAGCAGAATTTTTAAAGAAGTTGAATAATTACTCTTGAAGCATTGTTTATATTGATTTTTACTATACAATAAACATTTGTACTTTGTTATTTTATTTCTAGCTAAATTATATTGCAAATACAAATTACATAGAAATTCAACTTTCCTTATATATAAATCACAATTATTATTTTAGCAGTAAATCTGTGTCATGTAATATTACTGAAAGCTAAATATATACTGAGCAGATACAGATGAATGTGATGCAACAATGTGGGATAAGACACTATTTCCAAGATGTTAGAAATATGAAACTGTTACATGTCTATTCTCAACATGTACATTGGAATTGCATTTGTTCTATCATATTAGGGGACTATCTATTGCATATCTATCATATCGAGGGACTTATGTACATGATAAATATTCTTAAATGATAATAGAACGTTCAAGTAAGTTCGTGTATGTATGTATGTATGAATGTATGTATGTATGTGTGTAATGTATGTAATGAATGTATGTATGTGCGTGTGTGCATGTAAAATGTTGGGTCTTAATGGGTTAACTTGGGCCTTTCCAGAAGGACCCCTCCCCTGTCCAGTGGTTTGTCAGTACACCAGATAAATTCAACTAGTTGAGAATTTTTTTTTTAAATGTTTCTTTTTAGGAAGAATTACGAAATGTTTTGCGAGATATGAAAAAACGCTTGGATGACAGTGATAGACAGGCAAAGGCTGCTGTTACCACATCTGTGCTTGAAGAAGCAAGACTTCTAATTACCCAAAAACAAAATCAGCCTGTTATTGTTGCAGAACTGAAGGCATTTGCTAATAATAAGGTAAGCAACTGGAATCATTTTCTGTAGAATTACCTTGAATTTGTACCTTGTGTCCAAATGTTTTTGATGTAATATAAGATATATTTCTAAAATTTGGGTCATGTAACATGATTTCTTCTTGTGGGGAAATGAAACCTTTTGTCAAATATGTTCCACCTAGCTATAGATGTCTGCAGCCTTTGGCTGCCCTGAGATAATAATGCAGCAGCAGAATAAGCTTGTAAAACAAGTAGGAGCTCCAAGACACTCAGCATTCATGAGTTGAGTTTCTTGTATGTGTAAATTTCTTTTTCAGGGGCCATCAGAATTGATCTGAATCTTGATTTTCTGTCAGGTTGTTTAGTTTTCATCAACACAAGAAAATCTTTCGTACAAAGCGGGAACAGATGCATATACACAGAAACAAATCTGTATTTCCTCTGCATTCTGAAAGTATGCACGCTTCGTGTGCAAACGAAACACCCAAAGATGATGTACCTGTATATTGAATTTGAGTAACCTCTGTCTCTCACTCTTCGTTCGACCCTTTCCCCTCCACCAGTCAAGTCAAATGAGGTGTCTTTCAAACCATCTTGTTCTCCTGGTGGAGAACTAAGGATTTGCTCATGTATCCATCCAGAAGGTTCTAAGAAATTGCCACGAAAATGTGTGATTTTGCGATTTTTAGATATGTGCAATGTGTTTTGAGTGTCTTCCGGCACCTACAGAGGTGATTAATAGTTCATTTAATTTCTCTCAATGAGGCAAATCGATTGGCAGACAAAACAGACAAAAGGTAATCCTTGAAGTAAGTTCTGGAAAATGAACTAGAAAAACATTTTTTTGTTTTTTTCAAGGCTCCTACAGTGGTGAAATGCTGTGAATTACTAGTCACGGCGTTTCAGGCTTAACGTAAATTCTTAGATTATTGACACTATTTAAACATCATTATATTAGGAAACACTTAAACAAAATAGATTATTTTCAAAAGCTAAATGAAGATTTGATTATTAGGACATGGTAATGAGATAAGTCAGCCAACCTAAATGTTGCAATTAAAAATCTGTGTCAATTCTAAGCTCTTTAGTTCATTTAATAATGAGATGTATTTTAGAACTTTGTACTATATTTCCTGAATTATTTTCTCTGTTAATATATGAAAGCAGGATGTGATAATAACAGTATCAAGTACTATGACTCCTTTGCAAGACCAATGTTCAAAACTCAGAATTTATGGCTAGAAAGTTGTTCCTGGTATAACTCGTAAAATGGACATTTCTGAAAAGCAAATAAAATGCAAGTTTAAAAGAAAGACGGCTCGCACTCATCCTCACTTTTGAACTGTTCATTCAAAATTGCTACACCAAGTAAGTGCCCACAGAGCACTGCAGTTATGATGACAGCTGAATGTGATGCACATGCCACTGTTTACAGTTTGCTATGCAAGGCTTGGATCAACGAAGGAAAAGGTTTATCAACAGTGTTCCTACCCTGTAGGATAATTATCGTTTTGAAGGATAATTTTGTTATGTGTAATTTACCATAATGCTAATGGGATAATTCCCTTTTGTAGGATAATTTAAAATATAAAATTTTACTCTAATATAAAACTATAAGAATAGAATGGTGTGTTTTAGAATATAGAAATTTTCTTTACTAAGCAGTGTGTTATTGCTCTGAAAGAATGTACTCTTCAGAACATTTCTCCTGGGAGCGTTTGGATCAGGTGCTCGAACATTGTATTCTTGAGTTTATAGTGGTTGCACCCTGGAAGAACATCTGACAAGAAGGGCTGTAAATGCTCTTCTTGTAATTTTTTATTATTTAATTTTAATTCCTAACCGATAATTTTTCACATACTGCGGGCATTACAATTGTGTAATTTTTGAAAAAACAAAAGAATAGATCACAGTGGCATTTATGTTATCTGTTACAGTACATTTAGCAGTATCCCTATCAAACGTTTAAAGAAAACATTTTGAGCCGTTTTTGAGAAATTCTTCATGATATTTTTTTATATTGTGATTGATTTTTATTTTCTCTTATCTATTTATTTATTTAGTCAAAAACTGTATGTGGCGTATGGGGGAGAAAATCATCTGCGCATGCTTTCTTGAGTTTCAGAATCCCTTCCCAACAATTTAACTATTAATAGTTGAAATATGAAAAAATAATAGTAATAATAATAGTAATTGTAATAATAATAGTAATTGTAAAATATAATATAATAGTAATGATAATGATAAATTTAAAAAAGCAAGAGATTCACATTTCAAAAACTAGATATTTTCGTTGCTGAATTATAGAAAACTTATTTTTAACGGTAAAAGAACGATGATAATAGTAATAGTAATAATAATAATAATAATAATAATAATAATAATAATAATAATAATAATAATAATGATAATAATGATAATGATAATAATGATGATGATGATGATGATGATAAATTAAAAAAAGCGAGAGATTAACATTTCAAAAACTAGATATTTTCGTTGCGAAACGAAAAGATTTTATTTTTCTGTATTGCTAACAAAATAGAAACTCACCCTAAGCTCTACTACCACTACAAGTTAAAGGAAAGCTCAACAAAACATGCGCATAGTGAAGCTACATTTACGTCCAGAAGCAAATCAAGGGGCCATCTCAGCATTTGCTCAATGGATCAGGGAAACTGGACAAAACCCAATCGAGAGGGGTCATTCACCGGAAGCTGAAGTACATTACTTGTTACAGGCATTTAAGTCTTTTTTTTTTAAATTATACAATGCAAATGTCAAACTAATTCATTATACTATATCTTGGTTTTGTTAAAGTAAACATTATTTTTCTTTTTGACAATCGGTATAGTCTCTAATTGTATAGAAAGAGTTTTGCAGCAGAAACGATTTTACTTTTAACGTAAATTTGTGTACCAATTTTAATTGTTTAATTTCATCTGGCAATGCATTGTAAAGTAACGTACATGTATTGTATGTGGATTTCTTGTAGTGAGCTGTTGATACTGACACTTGATGAACATGATTTCTAAGTCGAGTGTTGTAACTATAAATATCAGTATTACATGAAAATATGTTCCCACCAATCAGTTTTGACAAATACTACAGACTCTTAAATAAATAGGCAAGGCAATGGTAGGATTCCAAGCTCGACAAAAAGAGGCTTGCAGGGTTCACGTGGATAGGATTTTTTCATTATTCGGATAATTTTCTTTTGCTAAATGTCTGGGCACTAAAGGATGAGCTTCCCCAGAATATTATGCCATATCTCAGGCGGGAATGTATATTTGCAAAATACACGTAATGAGCTGCATGAAGGCTGACAGAATTGGAAAGAATTCTGAACGCATAACATAATGCGCTTAATTTAGTGTTTAATTCTGTTATATGTACATTCCATTTGAGGTTTGATTGAATTCAGAGATATCTGCTACGTGGTAAGAATTTCTACCGCAATTACCAGAAAAAGTGCAGTTTGATGACAGAAAAACATCTTTTGTAGGTCCCGAATACATGAAAAGTGAATTTTTTGTGGTTAAATTAATGTGTGTAAATTAATTTCACCTGTACATCAAAAATTAAAAACCCACAATTTGTGGGCACTTGATACTGAAATATTATTATTACTCAAATTTTGTCTGTCTACATTAGTGATTAAACTGGGCATAGGATTTTGACTAGAATGGATATTTAGTGATTGATCTGGATGATGCCACAGCACCTTGAATTTGAAACAAATTTTTTATTTTCTTGTATACATATGTGTATACGAAGTATAGAGAAAATTACGTGATGCTGTGGAAAAGTGATTTCAAGATTTCAATGGAAATACACGTTATGGGGTCCTCTGATACTGAAAAGTTTTTTTTTCAAAACATCTGTCTGCTGTCCGTCCATCCATCTGTGGACACTAATAGCGCCTAAACAATGCATACAATCTTTTCCAAATTGAAGAAACCCCTGTCGATCTGACTCTAATAGAAGTTTTGAAAAACATTCTTTAAAATTTGGGGGTACTTTACATGACCAGACGTTTTTAAAATTTTCTCAGAGGGGGCTCCGAATTTTTTCTTTACATTTTTTGAAAGAATAGAGTAAAAACACTTCAAAAGGTTTTAAAAAAAACAACTGTAAAATTGAAGACAGATTTTTCCTTCAAATGAAGTTTGTTGTCTATAAATAGTTCTTTCATTAAGGTCATGTAGATTTTTTTGATAATTTTAGTAGTTTTCGTATAATAGTGCAAGCAATATTTGCAATTTTAAAAAATTATGAAACCCCGATTTTCTTGAAGTTGGCTCCAATTTTTTCTTTAAGTTTTTTGATATGGTTAGTGTCAAATGAACCCTGTACGATGACATAAATGTCATATTACTTTATTCTTTTGTTTTTTTCAAAAAAAAATTTTTTTTGTTTAACTTGTCTCCCATGTAATATTAACAGTACAGGTGATTTCTTCACGTTCTTGTACTTATGAGAACATGTGCTTTAAATAATGTCATATTAAGTTGCTTGTTAAAATGAGCACAAAATTCTGCATTTTCAGAAACGCTGTGACGCCATTTTCTCAAAAATGGTTCCAAATTTTTTCTTCCTACTTTTCCAACGGGTAGTGCTAATTGCACTGTTTAATATGACGTACAGTTTATTCTGGTGTAGTCTTTTGTTTTTAAAAAATTACACAAATGTAATTTTTTTGAAATATCTCTCACGCTATTAATACGCACATTTTCAGTGTTTTGTATACATTATTTCATTTGTATGTGGATGTGCTTCAAACAACTTAAAATGAAGTTTTAAAACTCAATAGATTCCTGATTCCTAAGTTTTTGCAAACAAGAGGAAAGTATGCATGTAAAAAGGCAGAAGTCTGATTTTTAGTAAAACCTCTGAATTTTTGACAATTGCTGCTTTACTGATTTTCAGACTTTTAAAGAAATTTTACGCTTTTTTGATGTCCCTTGACAACTACATCATTGAAGATGGAGATTTTTGTCAACTCCTAATGAATTCAGCAGTGGCATATATTCTGGGCTTGCTGGATTAGCTGTGAAGTCCAGCTTTTTATAAATTAGTTACATTTCATTCAATACTTATTTGATCATTGATTTATGATTTGAAATATCTTTATCTTATCTAAATGAATAAATGGTCTGTAGCTCTCAAGTTATTTTACTGCTGGAAGTATCTCAGTGATATGATCTGAAGCAGGCACTTTCCAAGTTTTCACCATTCCTGCATGCAATTATTTTGTTGAAAAATGATGCATTTCATCCACAGAAATATGCGATATTTTGTTTTTGATAAGTTGACTTGTCAGTCTCCCTATTTGAACATCCTATTACATTATTCAATGCCCTTAAAAACAAAATGTTGCACTTATCATTGAATATCATTTACAAATATAAATGATATTCATAGACTATGAAAAGGCCATGTGGTGAACAGGATTAAACTGTGGAAAATGTTAAAAGAAGAAGGAATGTCAGAAGAAATTATAGAAGAAATAAAAATGCTCTATGTGGACTCAAAAATCACTATAAAAATGAATAATGGACCATCACAAAATCACATCATACCAACAGGGCGACTGAGTCAGAGATGTGGCTTTGCACCCAACCTTTACAATGTTTTTGCCAATAGTCTCATCGGACAGTGGAAGAAGTCAGTAAAGCAAAACATCCAACTTAACAAAAACAAACTCTACAAACAATCCTATTGCAGATGAACAAAATAGCAAAACCTATGACATGAAAATCTCTCCAAATGAAACAAAAATGACCTTCCAAGAAAGGACGAAGAAGAGTGAAGATGGTCATTGAAGGAGAAATAATAGAGCTAGTTTCAACATTCAAATATTTAGGTAATGACATTGAACAAAACTCCCAAGACCTGCAACAAACGTTTCAAATAGAATAGAATAAATGGAATAATTAAGTCATTTTGACGAGGGCATGAGCCAGGAAACCAAATTAAGAATTTACAATATGTCACCCAAGCCAAAGGTTATACTATAGGATTGGAAACATAGATCCTAAAGCAACAACCAAAGACTAAAAAGCTCAAATGAGGTTCCTAAGACACCTTCTTGGCTATACTAGACTGGATCGACAGAGAAATAAAGACATAAGGAAAAGATTGAAGACAACAAATATTAAAGAGGAAGTTTAAAGAACGAAAAAAGTAGCTGGAACACATTTAAAGAATGACAGAAGAAAGATTCCCAAAGGCTGCCCTAAAATATAAATCACTTGGACAGAGATATATAGGAAGACAAGAAAGAAGTGGACCATGCAAGAACATCTGGAAGACTGAATTATTTTAGGTTTACTGCATAACCAGGAACAGGCCCCTGGTCTTTCATCTTGCAGTTCATGATGATGATGATGATGATGCACTTGATAGAATTTATGGTCTATTCTTGAGCAGGTCAAAGTACTTGTTGAAATGATACTGCATGCCAGAATTTGTATTCTAAATGTGAGGCCATTCCTTAGAATTAATCTTTTCTTGTAAAACAAGTCTATCTCGATATGAGCACAGTGTCATTTATTATGGTAAAATGAATCACAATTACTATCATGTAAAACATCGTCTGATTTTGGACTAACTCGATCTTTTCTGACTTGACTTGTCTTGTCTCTTACACTCATCTTCTTACACTTTTGCTATTCATGCTACCATCATAGTAGAAAAATGCAGGTCACTTACATTAATTTTTCGCTTTTGTTTAGTCTGCCAGCTGATATGGTAAAACACTACGCTAAAAAACGGTAAAATACTTGTTCTGGAAATACAATCTGCATACATATTGTTGATGTAGTAGAAAATATGAAAGGCCTTGGAAGCCCATGTGTACATCATAATACTTAAATTTGGCAAATAATGATCTTAAATGTTCTTGTAATTTAGTACTGAATTTGTAAGACCTACAAGAAAAAGTGTTAAAAAACTTAACTTCCAACAAAAAAAATAACAATATGAAAATATCTGTGGGGCATGGAGGTGGTTGGGGAAATCTTTTCTTCAGATTAGATCTTTAAATAATGTTCTGTAAGATTGTTTGGAAATAAGAGTAATTTTCTTATGATTTTGATGATTAAAGAAAATATATTTACAAGATTTCCTGAGAAACAGCTCCTAATTTTTTCTTTATTTTTGCTTGAATAAAGCTTGGTAATGAAGCATAGGTCCAATTCCTGGAAAAATGCAGAAGTTAACCCTACACTTTCAATATTAAAGTTTTTTTTAATGCAATATATCCAGTAATAAATCTTTTAATAATTATGTTTATGCTTTTCTGAAAATATTAGTTTTTTTGATATCAGAGATTTTATTATTTGCATTGAATTGTGTGTTGGAATCACCCCAACATAAAGAATTCATTAGCATCGGAGAGAGAGAGATTACCCAGAGGAAACCTCTGAGCTTACTGCAACATTATATAGCTGGGTGATAAGTCTATATGTCTGATTTGAATTCCTACTTGGTTTTAGATCATATTTTAAGTTTTTATTTACTATTTAAACCTTTGTAAGAATGAAGCACATGACAAGGAATTCAGTGGGCAGAAAGCCATTCTTATATAAACTTTTGATTTTGACTTTCATTAACTGGAGTGATTTGTCACAGGCATTAGATGGTGCATTGAAACAAGTGAGAACACTGTCTCCAGAAACAGCTGCTTTGTTTTTTAGCACTGATCCCGATGCAAGAAAGATTGTGTGCCTATGTTCTGTTCCAAAGGTAGGTCTGTAAAGTGACTGTTTTTTTGGTTCCATTCCAAGAACTTTTGTTAATCAAGGTGTCCTTCATTTCTCTTCCAGAATGCAGTGAATAGAGGCTTGAAAGCAAATGAATGGGTTGGAGCTGTGACTGGACTTATGGGGGGAAAAGGTGGAGGAAAAGCTGAATCAGCCCAAGCATCTGGCTCAAATATTCAGAATTTGGCTCAAGCCTTGAAAACAGCTTTTGATTTTGCCAGGGGCAAGCTAGGAATTGATGATAAAAGTGATGTTTCCCAAATCAACATGTTTGGATAAAGGAGATGCTCCAGTGCAGAAGGGATCTGTAGTTATCTATTCTCCTGAATCTTCTGTGTTTACTTTACTTGCCAAAATCGTTTCACAGTATGCAGGGAAAAGTGTTGCCTTTGAAAATAGCAAGAGTGCATGTGAAACTCCTGAGTATAAAAAGAAATTTTTTGGTCTCGAGCCTGCTTATGAAGATCCTAAAAATCAGGTAAGGTTTCAGGAGCATTTTTAAAAATTGCTACAATTAAATATGTGAAGTGGATGTTTATTTTAATATCTTCTTGTGAATAATCTTAAGTGATTTCTCGTTATTTCAGGTGTATCTATTTGATAGCAATGCTATTGCTCTCCATTTAGCAAATTCATTACTGCGAAGAGATGATTCTCCTGTTGCACATGCTCAAGTTTTGCAATGGATGGAACTCTCCCAACCCTTAATCCCATACATAGCGGGATGGATTATCCTAAGCTCCAGATAAAGTCAGTTCTCGTAAGGAGGCTGAACGTATTCTCTCAACCATAAACAGCAATTTATTGCTTCATACTTATTTAGTCGGGGAACGAATCAGTCTTGCTGATCTGTGTATCTTCTCCGCTCTTGTGCCTCTGTACACACAAGTCCTAGATAAACCAGCACGTACTCAGTACCAAAATTTAACTCGATGGTTTTTGACTATATTACATCAGCCTTCTGTTGCTGCAGTGATTCCAGAATTCAAGTTGTGTGAGAAGCCATTGAAAATTTCAGTGAGTATTAATTTATATTTCACAATTTCACTTAATTTTGAATTTTCTGTTACCAATCAAACCTTCTAATATGTAATGCCAGGTATACTTCACTTAGAAACAGTCTCATGTGTTTAATATTTGTGTTACTTTTGATAGTGACACTTTTATCATAAAACCAATTCTCGAAAGTGCTGTTAATAAGAATAAACTTGTTGCCCTAGTATCTCTTCCTGGCTCTATAAAATTTTTCACATGCCTAACAAGGACTACCCCTACTGTTGTTGAATAATTAATGAAGTCCTATTCTCAAACTCCCATTAGGTCTTCACAATTATTAATGACTACATTGAAACACCCAACATAAGCAGTAGTCAATTCATTTGTTGTTTTCTTTAAATAGCCAGTTTAATCTATTTTAAACATTCGTAAAAATTGTACACTTTTCAAACAGCTTTCGTATATATTATTTGTATAATGTGTTATGGAAACATCCCTTTTTCTGGGTGAACTATTCAGTAAAATGCAGCAAATGTGTCATTTGAAAGCTGGAAGGCCCCAATGTCTGCACATGTAGTTTACTTATTATAGAAACCATAAAAATAGGGAAAAAAATTGTTGAAATGTCAACATCATGCATCGCCTGAGGATAAGGCGGGTAGCTTTAGGGTCAGGCAAGATAGCACAGGGTGAAGATGTGGCAAGGAGCAGGGTGGGTTTGAGTAGGGCAGGGCAGGGCAGGGCAGGGCAGCAGAACAGAGCAGAGCAGGCCACACCAGGCGAGACTAGGGAGAGGATACGCTATAGACAGATTGCATTATTTTTCTTTTCTAAATAGATGAATAAAGTAAATAAATATCCAGACAAAAGAAGGATTTGGCTGTATACTTCCCGTGCAATTGAAATGCTTGCGTTTCTACTAGTCTTAGAAGAAGAGCATTTTCGTTTGCTGAGCACCTGCAATGAACCTAACACCCAGAGAGAAGCTGCACTCTCAGGTACCTGTCCAGCAGTATTCTGAAGGGACGAAGTGTCTGTAAAGGGAGGGGAGTGCACATGTAAAAACAAGCAAATACAGATTTCTCTTAATAAAAAATCAAGTTTAAGAGGAAGTTGAGTCCTACCATAAACAAGTAGAAAGATAAAACTCAAGACTTAAGCTCTTCATTATATCCTCTCCTTAACTACATTCCATTATGGTACCCGAAATTTAAAAGTATTCTGAGGGTGTGTTTAGAAATGAAAACCAATAGGCTGTGGTTACAGAACAAACAGCAGTATTGACAGCAGATCATGAAGTTCTCCCTATTTATTTTTTATTACTGTATCCTGGATGTAAATTATGGATTCAAGTAAAAATAAACAATTCAAATTTAAGAAGAAATTCGATATTTAGGTGCAAACCTTTCCCATATTAGGTACTAAAAATTGAAAAATGGGTACAATATTATGAATATACAAAAGAAAGATTTTAATTTTCCATGTGAAACAAAAACTAAGGCATCTGGTAACAACACACATGCATGTATGTGTGCACACACCATGCACACACACGTACTCACTGACCAGGAAAAGTCAGGGAAATTTGTTCCAGGAAATGAGTAGCCATCCTAAATAAGCGCAGTTATCAATTAAATGTCAACCATTGAAAGTCTTGATTTACATATGCATGCTCATTAAATGGTAATGTTATTTTTTATATAATCTAGGAACATTTCATTATTTAAAAGTACGCTTTTAGCATCAAGGCCCTTGTGTAACAATTCACTATTCACCAGAAGTCATAGTTCATGCATGTTTTTGAAAGGAAAATTCAATTCCATATTTTTATATATTTATATGATTAGCAAAGTCATGGAATCCAAAACATAATGGAATAAACAAAACAATGTTCATTGTTATTGTGGTTTGCAGCCAATTGTGCAAAAAGGGTTGACACAATAACTATTTTGGGGTGTAGATGTCTATTTCAGTTCATGAAAGTGAATCATTAATGCAATTAAAAATTATTGGAAGATAATAAATGTGTTTGGATAAAGGCATCAAAACAAAACTTTGAAAGACAGTTCCAATAATGAAATTGAAACAATTATTTTTCTTGAAATATATTGCAGAAAGTACCCAAACGATAGGGTCCTTCATAACTAAAACCTAAGGTCTCGTTAGGTCGTTACTCTGCATTCAAGCATTGAGAAATAAATCGTAGTGATATCAGACTTTTCAGAAATTTTGAAAATATTTGTAAAAGATATTTTCTTTAGTTTTATTGTCTGCCTCAGAAAAGGTTTTTTTCTAAACAGAGCTCATTAATTTCTGGAGCAACTAAAAATCATGGGTGTGCACTTTCGTAATATTTAGGATGGAGTAATCAATTTAAATATATCTCACATTTTTATATAAAGACAGGGAAACCCATCTGAAACTGTTTCAAAACCAAAGCATTTTGTTATCAAACATCCAAAGCAAAAACAAAATATTATTTGACGTTTGATGCCTTGTTATGGATGATGTGTTATATTACATTGTTGATGCCTTCAGTGCTCATATTTGTGGTTCTTTTCAGTGTTTTTCTCAACACTGGAATAAAGCCAGTATTCAAGTTGGATCACTCAATGCATTTTGTAATGATAATTTTGATATAGTCATTGATAATCCTTTCCCATCATGGAATCCTCATTCCTTGATACCTCAACTGCACAACTCATACGGATGACATGGTTAGCTGTAGTTATCTGTAAGTCATAACATTAAATATAGTAATCCAATTTATGTGAAGCAGACCTAATATTTACAAGATAAAGTGGTATAATGATATTTCATTTGCTCTTAGATTTGAAAATTAACCATTAAATTTAACAAGAAAGAACTATGTATAATTAATGAATGTATTTCTTAGTAACAGTTCTTGGCAACATTATTCCTCTGAGGTGTTGTACATGAAGCAGTCAGGCATTCGTTCGTACAATACAACTTTTTTCTTATGGGTAGGGTTCCTATCTCTCTTACTTGTTTTCTTATGGGCCCATTGCAGTGATGCTGGTAATAACTACAGTTTTACAGCAATCAAATACTAGGACCTCTGAATGCCATAACCTTTCTCTATGCTTACTCTTTTTTAGGGAGAGGGAATATGTAATATTATTTTGTAGCCAAATGAATTTTTAAAGCTGTGTGCACGTACCCATATGGGCATGTGTGTTCCTTTCTAATAAAATTCCTAATTACTTATTTCAACTTTAGTTATGAGTAGAGACTCAAAAAGCGGAAAAATAGATTCTTTTAGTATAGAGTTGTCTTCTCGGTTTGGTGGTACTATTTTATTTTGTTTTTTCATGATTTGTAAAGTTGCAACAAATATTTTATACAACTTTACCATAGTAATTTCAGACTAGAAATAACAAAATATTGCTTAAATTGATTTTGCACAAATTGTATTGAGAGGATTGTCAATCTTTAGAATTCTTATTAACTTTTATTTTGCAGACATCACCTCCCAAAACACAGAAAGATGCAAAATCTGGGAAAGAAGACAAAAAAGCTGGGAAACAAGAAAAGAAGGCTGATAAACAGAAAGAAAACAAGGCTTTGCAGCAAGAGGAACCAGATGAAACGGAGGCAGTACTAGCTGCTGAACCCAAAAGCAAAGATCCTTTGGCAGATGTACCTCGTGGATCCTTCAATTTAGACGAGTTCAAAAGAGTGTATTCTAATGAAGAAGAAGTTATATCTATCAAACATTTGTGGCAAAAATTGGACACCCAGCACTGGTCATTTTGGTTTTGTGAATATAAATATCCTGAGGAATTACGACAACCGTTCATGAGTTGTAATCTAATTACTGGAATGTTTCAACGCTTAGACAAATTACGTAAACATGCTTTTGCATCCATGTGTCTCTTTGGAGATACAGGTAATAGTTCAATTTCAGGTGTATGGTTGTGGTGTGGACATGAGCTTGCTTTTCCTTTATGTCCTGATTGGCAAGTAGATTATGAATCTTATGAGTGGACCAAATTAGATGTTTCTAAGCCTGAAACTAAACAATTGATAGAGCAATACTTGTCATGGTCAGGTACTGATAAGAGTGGTAGGAAGTTCAACCAGGGAAAGGTTTTTAAATAACTGATGTTTCGACACCAAAACAAAATATTTCACATTTGTAGAATTCGGTTCATATTCTGCTCTATGATAGTGTACACTAAATCTAACTTAACTTTCCAATAAGTTTTATTTATTTTTTGAAGGTTTTGGTTTATTCAATGGGATTATCAGGAGATCTGATATTACTTGCCATGTGCCATTCACTCTGTTTTATTTACATAGAGATATGTACAATAAAAAAAATATACAGATTTGCCTTGTTTCAAAAAGTTTGACCTTCATGTCCCACAAATTTCCTTTTATTTTCATCATACATTTCACGAATCTTGCTAAGTAAAATGTGTAAATTAATACCACTCTTTGCTGATATAGGAATGATAGTTTCATTGATGTTTAATTTCATGAGAGGAAAGTTCTTCTGGGCAGAAGGCAAATCCATTTTGTTTGCAACCACAAGATGTGGTCTTGACAACATACTGTCACTAAAATGCCTCATTTCATCACGTAGGATGTTCAAAGCTTCCCATGGGTCATCTTCAGACGCATCCAGGAGAAATAGCAATATAGGACATCTTTCAGCATGTTTGAGAAAAGCTATTCCTAATCCTTTATTTCGATGAGAATCGGGAATAAGGCCAGGCAAATCAGCAACTGAAAATGCACCAAGAGAATGAAAATTAAATAAATCATTTTTGTTTCTTTTTTACTGAAAAAAGATTAGTCTTGTGCTTACAGTAGATCAAGATTCAAAGCCAATGTTTTGTCATATGAAACTACACTGACCTGCAATTTGTTCATGGTCTTCATAATTCACAATTCCAAGATGAGGGTGTAGAGTAGTAAAAGGATATGGAGCTACTTTGGGCCGTGCTCGAGATATAGCTTGTAGTAATGTACTTTTGCCAGCATTAGGATAGCCTATCTAAAAATGGAACAAGTTCATGAAATCTTTATTGGAAAAATGAAGGGGAAAATGGCAGTTTGCAATTTACCAGTCCGACATGAGCTATCTTCGCTAATTCCAGGTAATAAATGTTGTCTTCTCCATTTGCTCCATACTCAGCAACTTGAGGAGTTTGATTGGTATCGGAAGCAAAGAAATGGTTCCCTTTTCCCCCAGCACCTCCACGTGCAGCAACAAATATTGCTCCTTCTTCTAGGAGGTCCCCAACAATTATTCCAGAGCAATTTTTCACTACTGTCCCAAGAGGAACCTAAAACAAAATATTATAACCTCTACAATAACACTTCAAACTTAATAATAATAATTTTATAAAGTTATTGCTTATAGTCAAGTATCAAGCAAAGTCAATTTTAGGATAACAACCTTGCTCAAGTTTTAATATTAGTAATTCAATTTCACTTTCATAGCAATAGCAGTTTCATACAGTGGTAACTATTACATTAAATACAGGGAGATATAAGAATCATTATATAAACTTAGAAATATAAATTGCATTAACAAACAAATAATTACACTAGCTTATTTACAATAATTATGGGGAACCAGTTGTAACAAAAATTGTAAACATATAGCTCAAGTGATATAACTTGAGGGTGTAAATAATATTTACTCTTGTAGTGTTACAAAGTAAAACCATTATTGAATCCCGATAACATTACAGCAACTCATCTAGTTTATACGGACATGGACAAGATAGAGCTTAAGGAATGTTTTGAAGGGCATGTTATCAGCCACTTTTATATTAACCTGGAGCTTATTGGAAATTTATGCAGCAATGCAATACGGTCTTCAATGTTCATTGTGCAACGTACCTTGATCACAGTGTGTGATGCACTATGCCCATGGCAGTTGTCATTGTAACCTTTCTCACCATCATCTGCTTTCAAAATAGTTTTAACATGATGCAGATCCGTCACATCTGAACTTGCTTGGAGGAGTATGTGGCCACCATTCCCTCCATCACCACCATCAGGACCAGCAGTAGGATTGCACCACAATTTCATAAACGAGACACAGCCATCTCCACCGTTGCCTCCCATTGCCCGAACTCTAATACTATCAACAAACCTCTTCAACTGAAAAAAATAAAAGAGTTTTTATAGGATTGCTGGTCCCAGAATAGTAAATATAATTTTGAACAACTATTAAAGAAGCACACCGTGTCTTTGCGTTGTGATTTACTCTTTCGATCTCGCAATACTGCTGGAATTTCAGATGTACTGAGCAATCTTGAAAATTGTGTTACAAGTGCTTCTGGCACTGATCTACAAACCAATGATCTATGTAACAGCAACATCTGTAAAAAGAATTGATAAATGAAGCTTTGCTAGAATCAGATTTGCAGTTAGGACAGAAAAGCACTATGACTGCCAGAATTTAAAAATTGATCAATGTAACATAAGGAAAATAAACAAACAAAAGTGTATTGTATTACTTCAAATTGTAGCTAAAAATTCCGAGTTCATAGGCCATTTTACTTTCTCATATAAATAGTATAGTGAAAGTTCTGTAATGCTGTGGAAAATTGATTTTGAGATTTCAATGGAAACACACGTTTTGGGATCCCCTGATACTAAAAAAGTGTTGTTCCTTTTCTTTTTTTTTTTTCCCTTCTTTTTCTTTCTCCATCTGTCCGTCTGTCTGTCTGTGAACACTACTAGCACCTAAACATGCGTATGATTGAAGAAACCTGTCAATCTGGCTGTAGTTGAAGCTTTGAGATTTTGAAAAATATTCTTTAAAATTTGGGGATACTTACCATAAAGCCTATTTCAAAATTTTCTCAAAAACTGCTCAAAATTTCTTGTAAGAATAGAGTAAATTACACTTATAAATGGTTTAAACTAAAACTTATAAGTGGTATAAATGGTAAATGGCAGAGGTCCCATTTTCTGAATTTTTTTAAATTTCAAAAGTTTGAATTTTTGTCCGCGTCTTCCTACAACTACATAATTCAGGATAGAGATTTTTCCTTCAAATGAAATTTGTTGTCCATTAATGTTCTTTCATTCACATCATGTAGATTTTTTTGAAAATTTTAGATTTCATGCAATACTGTGTGCAATATTCGCAACTTTAAAAAATAACAAAAACACGATTTTCTCATAAAGGGCTCCAAATTTTTCCTTTAAATTTTTGGTACGGGTAGTGCCAAATGTACCCTATATGAAGACATAAACGGCATATTGCTCTATTCTTTTGTTTTATAAAATATTACAAAAATTAAATTTTTTGACTTGTCTCTCATGTTGGTAATATTTACATTAGAGGCAATTTCTTCACATTATTATATTTATGAGCACATATGCTTTAAATAATGTCCAAAACTCAACAGTTTTCTGTTAAAATGAGCACAAAATTCCGCATTTCCAGAAAAGCTCAAATGCTATTTTCTCAAAAACGGCATATAATGTGAATATTATAATAATTCATTTTGGTGTATTCTTTTGTTTTTTCAAAAATTACACAAATGTAATTTTTTTTAAATATCTCTCAGCCGTTAATATGCACATTCTCATCGATTTGGATACATTGCATTTGTGAGTGGAAGTGCTTCCAATGACTTCGAATGAAGTTTTTCGAGAACTTAATAGATTCCTGGGAAAAAGAGCTTCAGATTTTTCAATAAAAATTGCCATTTAGGACAAGGTTTTACTCTACTTTAATATTCTTGAAGTAATACTTCAGTTCTGGTTATAAGGAAACTGAAAAGTTGAGAAACTGTCAAAAAAATGTACTTTCAACAACGATAGATGGCAGCTGGCAAGAGGATTGGGCCTGTCCTCACCAAGGAAATTAGAAAACTTTACTATGAGAAAGTCTGTGCCATTCAGTAGCCTCACTAGTTTTGTAATGTAATAAACATAGGCAAACCCAGTGTAAAGCAAGAGGGGGGAAGGCACTTTTCCATTAAAACTTTTTTATTTACACAAGACATATTGTACTAGTAAATAAATAAAACCTTCTGGAGGAGGAGAGGTATTGTAACTTTTTTATGCAATTGTTTCTATGTTGAACATTTATGAGATTGCTAGATGGCTTGGAGGGTCTTGTCCCCAAATTCAGTTTAAAAAAGAAAAAATTTAGGAAGAAATGTTTTATTTAGTGTTGCTCTGGGGCTCTGCCCCCGTTGTGCAGGGCTTATGGTAAGAAACCCATACCCAGAAGGTCTTGCTTCAAATCGGTAAATGTAATGCAGAAAAGTGCTGTGGGAGACTCGCTGCAAAGGAGCTTTTATTTTCAACAAATTATTGATTACTGTGACCACCAATTGAAAGGTAACTGAAGGTTATTCATTTTGGCAAAGAGATTTAAAATAAAATATACCGAATGATTTTCATTGTACAAGTTCTAAAGTCTGGTCATTAAGAAAAAAATGTTCAATTTCTTTGATAATTTTGCACAAAAATTGTCTTCATGTTTCTTTACTCAAAATAATAAAAAAATGTCAGTTTACGATCCACAGCACTTCCTTCTTCACAGTTAAACCTTTGTTATATTCGTGTAAGCATTTAGAACAATTTTTATCACTGAAAGCTCTGAGAGTTATCAGAGTTTTTAAGGTATTTAAATTTTTTATTTTCCAACTTCAATTATGATCTGATTCTTCTATATTATTTTTCCTTCTGTCTTCACATTGTGTATCATAAATATTTAAGTAACCTCTCAACTAAACTTCACCAGTGATGTGCCAGTTTCTCCAACTGATATCAGGAATCCATATGGAAAAGAAAAAGAATAATGACACTTCACTAATGAATAAAATGTCATTTTATTATTTTCATTTTGAAATACAGAGCATGACACACATGACTGTTTACCACTTATTCATAAAACCCGGCAGGAAAATTCTTACAAGAGAGAAATGTCTGAACACAATCAGCAATCCCACCAGCTATTACTACCTCACAGACATCCCCAGGTGTTGTTCTAATGCAGGACCTATCACTTCTTGTTGCAATTTTACAACCAAAGACCTGTATAAAGCTATTTCGTATGAACAGTAGGTCACTCTCAGGCACTTGCTGAACCAACCTTCTGGTGATTTGTAGCTATCTACAACTTCAACACACTGCACAATTTCTCCAACTAATTGCCACAACACTTGGCATATTAATTCAATGTCCGGTGGTTCTAGCTGGTGAACCACACTTAAGTCAAATGTAAAAGAAGGAGGAGAAATGCTTACAGGTCTCCAAGAAAGCACACCAGTTTTGTCAATCACAACTTTAGCCCCCAAGGCCCATAGCTCATGCCAACCTGACAACTGAAACAGACTCAATGCCAACTCATCCAAGAACAGTAAACATGTATTTGGGTCTACTTCTTTCACAATTTAAAAATACCAGAGCAATTTCCAACCATTCTTGACACAGAGAAAGTGACTTCGATCCCAACAGTACAACAAAACATGATGCAGGTGCTGATGAGAAATCCCTTCCCACTTTTATAAAAACAGTTCCCCAAAACAGTTGAATATGCTCATTATTCCAATATGGTTCTTGTTTTAATTCCTCAATTAAAGAACCTATATCTTCAAAATGACGCAATCCACCATTACTCATTACTGGTGATACTCGACGTGTCTTAGTTTGGTAGGTTTTATTACTATACATCACAAGACTTTGCAGAAGATGATGAAGTGTTGAAGAATTGTCAAAAAGTAAACTTTTCTTCAAAAGGTTACTTTGAAGATGAGAACAATTAACAGTACCTTCTGGCAATACTATTTTCTGAGTATTCATTACATTTGAATTCTTTCTAATGAACTCAAACGGGACAGGTGCTATGCAAAATACATGTACCAAGGCACCCTCTCTTTGAAAAGAGGAATCACGACTGCGACGTCCCACACAAGGGTAATTTCCTAAAGGTGAATTCTGTACCCATGGCTCAACAGCATTGAGAACAAGGCCTCCATGAGCAGCCATTTCCACAACTTTCCAGGTGTCAGCATACTGTCGACAAGCCATCTCACGATTTGACCCTCCTTGACCACGACATAATGACACAATTACAATTCCCCCTGGAGACAACAAAGGAGTACAACTTTTAAAAAAGTTGCATAACAATTCTCGATTCAAGTGAATTTTTGTTTTCCCTCCAACATGAGGAAAGTTGAAGACAATGCGATGAAATTTATGGTTTCTCAATTCTTTGTATTCTCCTAAACGTGTAGCATCTATATCCAGTAGTACTCGTACTCCTGAAAAAAAGACATGAAAGTTGCTTTGCATCTTTTTTCTACTATAGATATAAATACAATCCTTTTCAGTTATTAACAACTAAAAGATTAAACAAATATATACTATAAAAGAAAAAAACATCACAGCACTTCTGTGGGGAAAATAAATGTAATTATTATTGTGATATCTCCTCAGAAAATACACAATTATAATTATGAGGTACCAACATACAAAATACACAATTAAAACAAGAGGTACATCCAGGATTTTTAAAGACCCATTTTCCAGAGCTTATGGTCCTGTGAAAGACTGGACTTCATTGTGATAATACACTGTGCCCTATAAAACAAAATATCCCCGCTCACTACAAACAGGTTCTCTGATCAAGTTCGCTACTGCTTCTTATCAAGCAATAGAATATAGTTTATAAATAATTTTAAACACATTAAAAAATCCAAGATCACAAAATCAGAAATTTATTTTAGAAACAAAGTAATGTATGTGATTATGAATTGTACAAAGAAGCAATTAAAGAACATTAAATGAATAAAGAAGTTTTGTTCAACACTTTAAATAATAAACAACCTGAATTATTTTAAGGAAATAAATTGGAGCCTTGATACTTTAGAAAATGTGAATTTATTTATATAAAAGTTATTACAGATCCAAGACAATGAATACAGAGAACCCTATACAATATTCAGCCAATAATATAGAAAATCGTCACACCTTCGCGTTCCAAGAACCGAATATTTTCTTCGGTCGACGAATATGCGGGTTGCTTTTCGAAGCAGCAGGATGTCAGTTCTAAGTTAAATTTCAATTTCACTAACTCAACACTAAATGAAAAATTACCCTCCCAACAAGTAATACTGACTGATCTCTACAAAACAATGATGTGCGCATTGTATCTAAGTCATATTTATAACATCGCACAACACATTAGCAACCTCATCACAGAACCCAACGCACGTGCAGCGAATTTTTTCGTGATGTGTTTATTTTTCCATGGTGGAAATAAGGTGTAGCGGTGCGCATGCCGTCGACTGTGGACCAATAATATTATTCCCTACCAAATGTGCGCCAAATTCAAATTATCTACGCAGGTGCGGACATTTGAAAATTATTTAAAATAACTAGGGATGGGTCCTCGATACTCAGGTGGTATCGATAGCGATGGAAAATTACTCGATCCTTTTTCGATACTTTCAATTTTTTATGCCAATCCCCATCTCTTCTGATTTTACAGAATGATTTCTTAACATTCTTCTCTCTCCTATATTTCTTCTGTCAACAACAAGGAAGTGTCCGTCTGTTCGGATTCACTTACTGTCGTTGAAATTAGCCAACGTTGCAGCGTCCGGGCGCCGTGTCCCGTTGTTTATCGCCTAGCGCCTGACATCATCTCTTGAGATTGTCCGCGATACGCGACCAATTTAAGCGTTGGGAAACTCTTGCTTGTAGGCTCCCAGGCAATCTAGTAGCGACAGGCACGATAAGCGTGCTCGATGACATCATTTCTTCCGGTGATACTCACTACAAAGTGTCCTCAGCCCACCGTGGACGCATCTGACGGAGCTCGTGAGTTCGGTTCAGTTCTTCCTTTTAAAGTGACGGAAGACGACTAAGTTAGTGCATTCCATATACAAAATGAGTGAAGTGTGGAATTATTTTGAAGTGGACTCGAAAGATGACAATCGTGCTATTTGTAGAATATGTAAAAAAAAAACAACATTTTCGCGTGGTGGAAAATCACACAATACTAGAAATTAAAAAAAAACATGTTACATCGATACCCCGGGTAGTATTCAGCTCCACCGATCACAAGAGGGCCAAGCCAACTAATGCTGCACGGGAAGTTGGAAACGTCGCAGATCGTATGAGTGACGTGGTAAAAGTTAATGATCCATGGCCAGTCCTCTCAAGATCCTCAAGTTTCAACACAAATCAGCCAACACTCGTTGATTTTTTGGACACAAAAAACAAATTTAAACCAGGAGACAACCGTGCCAAAGCAATAACAAGAAAAATTGCTTACATGATATGCAAAGATAATCAACCGTTCAGTATTGTTGAAGAAAATGGATTCAAGGAATTAATTAAACATCTTGAACCTAGATACACCATGTCCACAAGAACATATTTGGCGAATCACTATGTCCCCCAGTTATTCGAAGAAGTGGAGAACAAGGTCAGAGATCAAATCCAGGAAGCCGAGAGGGTTGCAATTACCACTGATTTATGGACTTCAACAGCCTGTGATGAATATATGAGTATTACAGTGCATTCCATAGACAAAGATTTTCAACCTCGGTTGATCCCGGGTTTAGGGTGGCACGGTTCCTTTGGTTCATTTTATGATTCATTATTTCTCGCGATTCCTATGTTTATAGTTGCGCGGTTCACTATAACAATGAATTATTTATGTTCAATGTTAAATGAGAAGAAGTCACCTGATTATTTGTTGGCGTGGAATTGTGTGTATTTTCGCATTTCAAGTCTTCTTCAAATAGGTTTGTGTGTCTACTCAGATGAAAGGTATGAATTTTCTTAAAAGTGAGTGTTCCCTTTAAAATAAATTTTGTTAAAAGTGAGAGAGGAATAGCTCCAGCTTGAGCGCCGGAGCGACAGCGGAGGCGTGAACCAGGTCTCGAGAGCGAGGACCGGAAGGCCCTCGTGAACATAGCACGTTGGATCCGTCGTGCGGTAGCACGTCGCGTACCACTTGGTGAAAAAAATGCGTTGGTTAAAGAATTGTGTAGGTTATAAAATTAAATTTGTAGCGTGAAAAATACGAATAATCAGTTCACTTAATGAGTACGTTGCTACGTACAAGGGGGCTTTGGAGCAGGGGGGTAGCTATTCTCCCGATGTACCTTTATTCTAAATAATTATATGTATTGCTGTAACATCATGAACTTAACTACATGCGACAACTGCGTATAAACAAGGATTCAGTTCATGGAGTCAATTCTCTTCTAATGAACCGAATCAGTGAATCAAAGGAACCGTGCCACCCGTTTACCTCAACCTCATCACATCTGCATCGAAGTAATACCTTTTGAAGAAATCAGTCACACAAGAGCAGATATTGCAAATCTTCTTCGAAACACTTTAAAATTATGGAGTCTGCAAGATAAGTTAGTAGCCGTAATTCACGACAATGCTCGTAATGTAGTAAGAGCAATGATCGAAGGACATTTTCCGCATATTTCATGTTTAGCTCATACTTTGCAACTCGTCGTGAAAGAGGGACTGTTGAACAATACTAAAATTCAGAAAATTACTGCTTTGTGCCGAAAACTTGTGGGGAGTTTAAACATTCCTCTAAATCCATCAAGTGTGAAAGCGGCCCAGAAACATCTTTCTGACCTCCACATCGTTTAATTCAAGACGAGCCGCGCGATGGAACTCAACTCTCACATGCTCCAAAGACTTCAGGAACACAAGAAGCTATTGTTTATGCTTCTGCCGACTTAAAATTGCCAGTTCATCTCTCAACTGAGCAGTGGGAACTTATTGATCAACTCATTAAGACTCTTAAACATTTTTGACTAAGCAACACTCACGGTCAGTTTGCCTTATGTGTCAGCATCTGAAGTTATTCCTATTGTAAATAGTATAATTTGTGAACTAGAAAAGTCAAATGAAGTTGATTCAGGACTTGCTGCTGCGAGAAAGACTATGCTGGAATCTTTAAAAGCAAGATTCAAAGATATAGAACTAAATGAAATATGTTCCATTGCTTCATTGTTGGGTCCTAGACTGAAATGTCGAGTATTCCGCGAGAGTGCTGCGTTCGAGACTGCCCGAAAGAGATTATTGGATCTTGTAAGTCAGGAAGCAGATCCAATGGTTTCAAAAGAAGAGGTAAGAGTTTCTGATTTCCAATTTTAATTTTAAACAACTCTATTTTTTCATCACGATTTCAATTCTCCGATATTTCAATAGTTTAAAAAAATTAAAGTCACTCTGTATAATTACGAATAACTCATTTTCAGTATCTGCAAGATTAATTTCAAATTAAAGACATGCATTTATTGTTCAAAATTTTAATACATTTAATTTATTTTATAGGCATCCTCAACTACTGAATCCCCGAAAATGCATGGCATGTGTCTCTTTATAGGAATATTTTAAAGAGAGACCACGAAACATCATGCTGTGTACACGAAACCCCAACTCAAGAGGATGCCTATGCGTATTTAAGCGAGGACTTGCTTCCTCCTGATGCAAATGTACTAGCTTACTGGAAAAACTAAGTGACTCTCCCCAATTTAAGAAAAAGTGCTGTTCGATACTTGTGCATTCCACCAGCTACAGTGTTTTCGGAGAGACTTTTCAGTACAGCTGGATTGATATGTGACAAAAAAGGAATAAATGGATCCAGAAAGAGTTAGAATGTTAGTTTTCCTTAATAAGAATCTTTAAAATTTTAAAATGTATGTTCACCTCAATAGTTTTAAATATTAAAATAGTAAATCCATGTATGTATGAAGAACGAAATATATTCTTGCAATTCTGATTAAACCATTTTTGTTGTTGAGTCTTAAAAGTAGTACGGTATCGAGTATCGAAGCTCTCAGACGGTATCGAGCATCGAGAAAATCTGGTATAGACCATCACTAAAAATAACGATATTTGTTATTAAAATTACTCGTTTAATTTAGTCAAGACATTAACTACTAGTACATTGGTGATATTCATGAAACGTTCGCAGTTTAAATATTTCAGTTATGTACAAAAGTGTGAACAAATACAATGACCTGACCTAACTTACAGAATTTGACTACATTATTATAATCACTTTTCAATTTCATTTCCTTTGAATTTGTTTTCTTTTATTTTGGGAATGAGTTCTACATTGTCACTTCTTTTAATGTTATTTGAGAATATTTGTCTCTGAATAAGTACTAAACAAATAATGTGTTGTTTTTTGTGTTCGTGGTTTTGAGTTATTATAATGAGGCTCTTATTTTCACCATGGTGTAAGATACATCTTACACCGTGATCAACACCACGGATAGATTAACAGTATTCATTCATGACTACGGTGTATAGGTGTGTCAACTTATTAGCCGCCTTTGGGCAAATTTTCTTACAAGTTTCAGGCTAGTGCCTTGCTTGTCGACTGGTTTGAGCACGACTGAGTCAGCCGTGGTTTAGGCCTCATTCACAATGCAAACAACATAAACGTAACGTAGCCGCAAAACCTCAAATGAGTTACTAAGCGAGACCATTCACAATGCCTTGACGTATCCGTGGACGTAAGTCCGTAAACTTAAAGAGTTCCACGCTCCACCAAGCTTAAGTTTACGTTGGAATTCTACCGAACACCAATCAGAGAGCAGCGTGGAGGTCGATTTCAGATTGTGTTGAAGTAGTTTGTGTTGTCATTTTTTATAATGTAGAAAACTAGTTTGCGAACAGTTTTGATGCGTGTAGTGAATTCATAGTAAGAATTCAAAGTAACTTTAACTTGACATGAATAAACTAGTTATGTTCGACGAATTACTCGTGAATTTGGTTCGAGAGAATCCTTGCTTATACGATGAGGGAAATGCGAGCACTACTACTACAACTACTAGCATATATTAATATATATATATATATATATATATATATATATATATATATATGTATGTATATATATATGTAATATAGTTACATATATATATATGTATATATATATGTAAGTATATACATATATATACATATATATATATATATATATATATATATATATATATATATATATTATATATATGTAAGCCTGTGGGTAATCAGGTTTGCCTAGGTTGGCAATCATGTCTGGCTTGCCCTGTCGTTTGTCGACACGCGCGTGAGAGGCAGTCTGGAGGCAGTTCCTAACAAGACTCGCGCTGAAAGCATTGATGTATCAAAGGCTACGGCATTGTATTGATTCAGGTCGGTTTTAATCTTTAGTTTTAAGTTTATTTGTTTATCATTGTTTTTCTGTCAATCTGTACATATTATTTATATTACAGCTGTTTGTTGCATCATTACGTGTCGCTTCTACCCTGACTCCGCCCCTTGAACTTAAATTTGTGGCTTATATATTTGGGTGTGTGGTGAATATGTCAGCATAGCAACGGTAAGCGAGCCGTCGTCAAAATCAACAATCTTAATGCAGTGACGATCGCGGAAACGGCTAGTTCATTTTGTAAGAAATTTAGGGATTGGCGAGGTACGGAAGTACATCAAGTGTTGTCTGTAAAGAAACAATCGAAAAGACGGAATTGCAGGGTTGAAAGAGTATGATAGGCATTCATTCTGACTGATGCCGTGGTGTTGAACGGATCGTGCTCCAAATAATGTTAGTTTTTTTGGGGCTTGTAAGCATCACTAGGATAGACAGTAAAACTTAAAATATTCAGGCGAAGTTATCAGTAAGTCCAAGAGCGCGCAAAGACGAATACGACATATAAGGTTGAAACAGGTCATGACCAAGGTTTTTCAATTTTGTGTAAAATTATCAAATACCAAAAATTGTTTAATAAATTTCCATGTTTTGTGAAATGAATACATGATTCTCATTGAGCCAGCTCTAGTAACGAAATAGCAAGATAGAAATATATTTGCTTTTCAGATTCCTCGACCACTCTGTATAGATGGCAGATCGGATAATCATCTATTAGCAGACAATAGTGATTATTTCTATGAAACCCATCGACCCAGGTAGCCGGACACTAATTTATTTATAATCAGAGTTGAAGGTTGACTTGTATGATAGTATTAGCGTAATCTTTTCCTGCGTCCATCTATACAAATTCGGAACGGATTACGTTGGAATAACATCAAATAAATCATTAAAATATATTCAGTTTATTTCAATATATATATATAAATATATATATATATATATAGTATTTATGGATATATATGGATATATATTATCCGTAACGGATATATATATATATATATATATATATATATATATATATATAAATATATCCGTATATATATATATATATATATATATATATATATATATATATATATATATAGTGACTATACTTACTCATTTCCCTAAATTAGGATACAAATTGTCGAGCAAGCACTGACAACGTATTAAAATTTTGAAAGCAAGATATGCTGTTGTCAGAAACGATTAAAGGACAAGGGATCATTCTAGGGGACCGCCTTAAGCAGGAAGATGTTGTCATTGATTTTGCTACTTTTCTCATGCAATTCATTAACCGCAATTTACCCCTTTATAATCATTCATTTATTCATAGAAAAACAAAGACAATGAAAATATTATTGTAACAAATACATGAATCTTCATTACTGAATTGCACTGTATTAACACAAATTAACATCTTTTCTCATCAATGTTATTGGAACATATTGAACCATCTGGGAGCTCCCACACTCAAATACATAATGCCATATCAATATTCTATTACCCAATTAATTCTACATTCAGTGTTGATTTTATTAGCTAACATTACACAGTTATAATCTATTCTTCCTGCTTTGTTTCTATATGAAGGTTCATCATTATACTCTCTCCCTCATTATACCCTCTGATCCGTACGATTGTAATAGTTCCACCCGATTTCCACGAATATTGCAAATTCCGCTACTTATCTGATGATTCCAGTGTTCCTGGCGCAGAAATACAGCCGCCTCTGCTCGTGTCCTTGACGCCACGAAGTTGATGAGACCCTCGCTCTGCCGCCGGCGTGTTGTCCGCGTGGCTGCCGTGCCGAATCCAGTGCTCCGCTACTTAATCATACATTTTTGATATCGGTGCATGAATAGGGTATTCATATGGTGAAGCATTGTCTCAGAACTGTTCATTTCACCACACATAGATGGCTGATGGCCCACGTGTACCCGTCTACCACGTGCTTTCACTTCATTGGAGTATTTATCGTTTATAGACGTTCGGATCACAATGCCTTTAATTTAATACTTTTGTCCACTGCTCTGAGTAATCGTCTAGTCACTCATCAATAATTCCACACACCTTTACTTCTCGATGCTTTACGATTGCACTCCCTTGTCGTTTTCTAAGATATCTAGTTTCTCAAGATGAAAATTTAATTTTGGTTTTTTATTATAATACTTATTTGTATTTGTTATTATTTGTACATATATATATAATTTAAAATACTTATTATTCTGGGGATAAGCTTGGATTACGCACGCCGCACAGCCCGTGTACCCCATGTGCCAGCTCTCGTCACACCTCTCCCGACCCGCGTCTCCTCTTTCGGTTCGTGACCCGTTCACGGAATCGTTCACCTGAACTATCGATTGCGGTCTCTTCTGCGCGCCCGATTTGAATTGGCGATCTCGGTTTTTCTGATTAACGGCTAAATGACAGTCAGGTCATAATATATATTGTAACACCCCTGCCGCCGGGGGTGCTCTCAGGGTGACCTCAACTTACCTTCTCCTGGCGTTGCAGATGGATAAAGCTTGCCCGGCTACACCCATAAAAGACCCTGAAAGACTAAACGGGAACATGCGTGGCGTGGGCATTGGCATGCGTCTTGCAAAAAAAGATTGCTCTCTCATGAACTTAAATTTAATATCGGTAAACTCCCTCTGGTGAGGCCAGATACAAACAGAAACAAAAAGAAACTTAACCTAACTTACATCTATTTTACATCGGGCGGTCATTCGCCCCTCACTCGCCTCATCTACAGTCCTCTGCGGCGCGGGAAGTCGAGGTCGATGCCAGCAGCTCAGGCGGGCCTGCATCCACCCGATGCGGTGGCTCGGGGTGGCGTTGAGATAGCGGCGGTTCGGTCTGGTCCCGACCGGCGCGGGGTGCTGGCGCCTGAATGAACACCGGGCGACGGTAGGCGGCGGCGGCGGTGCGAGCGGCTCGGTCTGGTCCCGACCTGCGCGGGATGCTGGCGCCTGAACGGACGCCGGGCGACGTAGGCGGCGGCGGCGGTGCAACGGCGGCCCGAGTCTGGTCACGGCCGTTGCCTGTCCACGGCCGTTGTATGATATATGGATATATGCATATATGCATATATGTATTGTAATAATTTACGATCCCCGATAGTATGCGTTTGGATAATAAACAATTTGAAAACATTTACAGCAAAGGCGCCATAATAAAAAACCGTTTGGGGAAGAAAATAAAGGGAACCTGATACTTGTGCAAGTTTTGACCATAGACATTAGATCCGGCTTTAATTTAGGAACATTTTAAAGTTATCCCAGTAAAATCGCGTCAGGCAATAAGAAGTGATTGAAAATTTATTTCGTATATTTGTGTTAAGGAGAATATTAATGGAGTCCATTGTTGGAGCGATGAAACGCTTATAAAGAAGAGGGTTTTCGAATAATGCAAGAGAACGCGATAAGATATCAAATTCAGACTTTCGGGGAAAAGAAGAAAATTAGCGGCTTCATGCAAAATTTATCCCATTTAAGTATCTTGACGGAAGTATCAAAATTTTAATAAAACAAATTAATTCAAGCTAAAGTTTAGCAAGAAGAAGCGATTAGCGAACAATTGCAGTCGTTCCGTTTCACATCCAAAAACGGAAAATAGGGAAAATAAAAGAATTTGACCAAAGGAAAACAAGAGGAAAACATCGAATTTTAGGAAATTGCCGAGAATTTTATTAAAACAAAACGGAAATAAAGTGTTTCGGAAACGTTAAAATTAAATATTTTGTGAGAACCTAAAGTGACGCGATCGTCAGTTATCAAGCGATCGGGAAAAGTGTTGAAGCAAAAATAACAATGCTAAGTTGAAAAAAATTGAGAGAACGTGCGTAGACTTGGTGAAGGCAAGACGTGTATTCGCGTAGGCGATGTTTGGGAATTTTTTAAAGTCGGAAGTAATGGACAGAATTTGCAATAGTAACTGGGAATACTTCATGTAAATTATTTAATATTTCGTGAAAAGGAATTTCATAAAAAAAGGGTTTTGAATTACTGTGAAATTCGGCAACGCCCGTTGGACTCGCAGAGCAAACGATAATGAGCGTGGCCGTATGAGAAATTTTGCAACGGTGGGGAGCGCGACGTTGCATTTACGATTAGTGGCGCGGAATTCAATTCGGGACTCAGAGATTTTAAAATAACTTGAATATTTATGAAAAAGGTGGCAGCGTGAATTCCGACATGTTACGTGAACAGTGATGCGTACGCGAGTGTGTTCCGGAACTGGTGCGACAACGGAGGCGCTGTTGTGTGGATAATCGCACAAAACACCGGATTCTTCGCGAAGCAGCATCATACGTGGAAGTATTTTGACATTTGTTTTTTTACGAAGTGAAGAACGCTCTGTCGAAGATCAAGTTGTGATTAATAGATTTTAATACGTAAATTTCTGACAGAATGCATTCTGGGGTTTTAATCATATGTGAATGGCATTTGTTTTTGTTTGTTGTAAATAATCTGTGTGAATGAGAAAGTATATGTCCATGTTTCGTGTATTGTGGGAAGAGAATTATCGATTTGTTGTGGTTTCTTTTGTTGCTGGGTTATGTCGATGTGTGCGTCAGAGGCACCAATGCTATTAAAGCACTAGATATTGTGAATTGAAGGAAAATACGAGAAAAGAGGGAATTTGAATAAATTTCATGGCCACCTTTGGGGTCATGATTTATAAAATCGATATGTGTTCGTAGTCATTCACGTAGCACTAGAACTGATCCACGCACGTGAGCGCAGTACCTTGCTCGCGTCTGTACAGACGCACCGCAGACCTCGCCCAGGTGAGTCAAAAGGCCAGGTGCTAGCAGACGGTCAATTGTGAGTAGGAGAACGGGAAGATTATTATATGTGGCAACCCAACGCGAGGCTAGTGTTTGTTTGTTTGTTTATAAGAAGGGCTAGAGCAGGGCAATCTATTACAAGTAGCAGTTTAACGTGCCGGGCTTGTGAAAGTATTACAAGTGGCCGCACAACGGTGAGCTCAGGCTAGGCCGGTGTACGGACAGCCGCCGCCGGCACCGTTACAGTATATATGCATAAATGCATAAATGCATATATGCATAATGTATATAACATATATGCATATATGCATATATGTTTATATGTATATATGTATATAGGTATATATGCATATATGTATATATGTATATATGTATATATGTATATATGTATATATGTATATATGTATATATGTATATATGTATATATGTATATATGTATATATGTATATATGTATATATGTATATATGTATATATGTATATATGTATATATGTATATATGTATATATGTATATATGTATATATGTATATATGTATATATGTACATATGTATATATATACATATGTACATATGTACATATGTATGTATATATGTATATATGTATATATGTATATATGTATATATGTGTATATGTATTTTATATATGTATATATGTATATATGTATTTTATATATGTATATATGTTGAGATATACCAAAATTTTCCTCTCTCTACATTTATATCTGCATAAAGATCTTAGCGTCCGGCTTGCTGGGTCAATGGGTCACGATATATTATAATCCTTATTACCTCTATAATGGATTATAGGATCCGCTGACTATACAGCGCAGCTGGGAATCTGAAGTAGAATGATTCTATTCCTAGTTCATTTCTGTTTGGATTGACTAAATGAAAAATCACTTTCTTTCTAAAGAACAAGATTCAACAAAGTTTATTTCTACGCTTTTAGCAAACAATTTAGAGAATTTACAATTTTTAGGCCTTTGATCAAGATCTCTTTCAATTTACAATTTATACCGCGGTTAACTTATCTTTTCTTCGTTGATGTCCCTCGTAGACTTCTCAGTCGAAATATCTTGCGAGCTTGCCGTAGTCCAAAGTTCCACGAAATCCTCTTCTGCCCTATCCAAGCTGGTCTCAAACTATCAAAATTATCAGTCCCGCTTACGTCCTATGACATAGTCCCGAACATCTCATTTTATAACATTTGACCGTCCTTCTCTCACCCAGCCAATCCATACGTTCGTTATATTTTGGTGTAGCTGACCTTTTGATCGTCTTTTGAACTTCTTCGCCCAATCCCAAATTTTCTACTTTCGGCATCCAGAAAACTCTTAATGCATTTAGAAAAACAAAAACTACATTGTTTATTCACGGTCGTTGCTAAGCTCTAGCTCTCGTGATATTTCGTAATGCATGTTCCACCATATTGTCTACAAATAAATGTTAGTTTATTTTAACTGACATATCGGTATGTCACAGCTTCCCTCTCCAAGCGTCATTTGGTTTGCTACAACCTAACTAAATGACAAGACTAAAATTGAACACTTTCTTCTTGCTTCTTCACACTAAACGACATTAACACTTTACACTTTGCACTGCACTAGGTCTTGTTACTTGCTGCCTTAAAACTATTTACATTTTCCTTTCGGAATGTGCCAACAATAACCATTTCATCAGGTATTCTAATAGCCGTATCTGCCTAATATTTGCTCCCATTAACTTCATTGAATACACATAACAAAACAATAACAAAAGAAAAACTATTACACTAATATTTACAACTATTTACCAATCTCTGTCATGACCAGAATATTTAATCATGCGTGTCGTCCCTCATATACGGCTTCATGTTCCTGTAGTTATATGTTCCCATTTGCCGTCCATTTTCATCATTCAAAATCGCGGCATTCTTGCTTAATACTTTACAAATTCGGTACGGTCCTTTATACAACGGGAAAAATTTATAAAATAGCTTCTTATCCACTGACGACACTTGAGGTACTCTAATTAACACTTCATCACCCTCCTTATACTCGCCTCGAAAGCATTGTTTCTGTTTTAGCTTTCTTTTGGCTGCTGCCTCCTCAAATTGTCATAAATTATTCGCGTATCTCTACACCATCTGGGATCCCACTTATTTCTGGAGGTATCCTAATCCTTCGAAACTGATCCTTTTCTCCTTTCCTACCCATGTGACCTCTATAGGCGTGCTTCGTGTGCTCCCATGCGGAACATTATTCAAAACGTAGTTCAATCTGGAACGGCCTCAATCCATCGGTTATGGCTTTCCGAAATGTAGACTCTAAATAAGCGTGAAATCTCCTTCATAATTCTTTCGCTGGGGTTAGCTTGGGGATTCCGTACCGTCGTGTAACATGTTTGGATACTAATTCTTCCCATGTCTTGTTCCCATTTTCCACTATAAATTGCGTCCCCAGATCACTAAAAATTTTTTTAGATATACCGAATTCTTAAAAAAATTTGTGGCATTGCGAAATGCAACTTTTGGAATTCGCCTTTCTAATAGGGTATAATTTGTGATTTTAAAAAAAACATCCATTATTACTAACAAATATTGATTCCCAAATTTGGATTTCGGCATTGGTCCATAAAGATCCACAGCGTATATTTCCTAGTTGATGTGGTATTATCGCTTCCTGCCCCCCTCATACCTTTTATTGGGCTGTTTGGTTTTCTGACAGACGTCACACTTATTGATTTGCTTACGGATTTGTGCCCCATGCCCTTCCAATAGCATTTTGATCTAAGTATTACTTCGATTTGTTACACCCAAGTGGCCGAAATGTTGGTGAGTAGATGAATCAGTTCTCGCCTATGCGCTTCTGGTATCCAAATTTGATACTGCGTCCTCGTTTCCTGATCCGATGTAATAATACTCCCTTGTACATCTTCCACATTGAAAATTTCGGATCATCCTGCCGTCGGTCGTTATCCTCCGCCGAAAAATGCTCAATTATTTGCCTCCCCACAGGATCCTCTCTTTGAATTTGATAATTCCTCCTTGTCCACTTCGGTCGTATTTCCATTAACTGATAGCATTGATCCGGGTTCCCACTACCTTCTCTTCCTTATCCTGATTCTCGATAAATAACCCGGCAAAACGTTATCAAGGCCTTCACAATATTGGATGTTAAAATCAAATTGTTGAAGCCATAGTGACCATCTCAACAATCTGTCGTTATTCAAATGACTTCTCATTAAGAAATTAGGGCCTTGTGGTCCGTAATGACGATAAATGGTCGCCCAATTTAATATAACCGTAATTTCTCAGCCACGTTTCCCCAAAGCTTCCGTTCACTGGAAAGTAAAACGTCGTTCACAAAGAGTCAACACACGACTTTCTAGGGCGATTATTCTCTGCTTATTCTTTTCGTCGAATTGGAACAGCACAGCTCCCTGGCAAATCCACTACTATCAAACTGTAGATCATTCTTTTGTCGAAATCTGGATAACTGATCAAAAATGTTTCTCAAATAGTTTTTTTAAATTTTTTCAAACGCCTCTTGACATTTTGCATCCCGCCCATTTCCTCCCCTTTTTAGCAATTTATTATTGGGTGTATAATTTCTGAATAACCTTTGCAGAACCGGGAATAATAATTGCACACCCAATCAATTTTCTAACTTCCCTTCATTCCGCGGTCGTGGAAAATTCTTAATCAATTCTTTCTTTTTATCTTGCATCGACATCCCTTGATCCGATATGACGTCCATAAATTCTATATTCCTCCTTCCGAATTGGCATTTTCCAATATTTAATTTTTAAATTATACTTCCGAAAGATTTCAATATTTTTTTCAACTTTAAATGTTCAAACATATTGGTGAGAATAATACAATATCGTCGACGTACATGAAGTAGTTTTTTTAGTTCACCCGGTATTACATCGTCCAAATAACTGATTAAAGCCGCCCTGTTCTTTAATCAGGCATCCTCTGAAAACTACACGTATTGCCTTCAAATGAAAAACTGACAAATTTTTGCGATTCTGGGTGTAGCCCAATTTGCCAGTACGACGCAGTAAATCCAGTCCCGTGAATATCTGAGCTCCTTTACCTTCCACATCATTTCATCTAATTTCGGCGGTTTTTCATGACGAGCAATGGTCTGCTATTGAGTTTCCTAGCATCAACACAAAATCTGATCTTATTGTCTTTTTTACGAACTATCACTATTGGGGCACATGCGGTGTCTCGATTTTTTTATTATACCATCCTCAAGCATCGTGTTTATTGTTTACGTACTTCGCTTTTATATACATGGGGATCGGATATTGTTTCAGTTTAAAAAGGTTCCTCATCCATCAATTCAATTTTAAATTGATATCCCTACCGGCTCCCGTGAACTTCAAAAATATCTCTATATTCATTGACTAACACTTAATAGCTTCACTGGCATCTATTCCGTTTTCGTCGACCCGCGCCCTCCGCTGCCGTTGGATCTGGTCCCTGGTCTCTTCAATTTGTTCCGCAATATCGAAAATAACATATCTTCGCCCTCCTGGTCTTTGATCCCTAAACAATGTTTTGCCCTTTGTCACCTCGTAACAACACACTCCTGTTACCTATGTCGACCTTGGCGTCACACATTTTAGGCCATCAATCCCAAAATAATTGGACGAATCAAATTCTTACACAATTGCCGGAAACTGAATTGTGATCCCTTGAACTTCCACTTCCACACAAATTTGCCGACTTCGTTTCGATGCCTTCCATTCTTGCCCGAATATCCAAACTCCTGGTGGGTAGCTCATCAATTTTATTCCCTTTTTCTTTACCTGCCCATACAATTTTTCCGACACTGCACAAACATTAGCACCTGTGTCAATTAAAATGTCTACAGGTATATTCCGAAATACCCCCTTCAAAATTAAACACGTACTATTCTCCGCCCGTGCGTCCGGATCTTCCTTAATAAATCTTCCGCCGATACTTCAATGCTATTCAACTCCTTAAGAACCATCACGCCCTCATTATCATCATGAAATTTAGGTGCGGTATTACAAGCGCCGATGCATGCATTGGGATATTTCCCGTGAACGCATCATAATTCATTTTCTAACTGTTCAATCTTGTCCTTTAAAGTCCAACTATATTTCCCAGATTCAGATTCTTGCACCATTTTAATGTTTCTAAGTCCCTCCTATTCGTTTTCTAATTTACAATCCGAATTAACTAATTTAGATCCTCTGTTTTCAATTGTTTCGCCATGTAAAAGGGCATTGCATTTAAATTATCTACACGCGATTCGACGATTGTCAACTTTTCGCATTGTTGGTCATGTAAATGTCCTAATGTCACAATGTTTTCCTGTGAATCATTAACGGGGAAATTTAAATTTTTTCGCCAGATTCTTTTATTCCTCTGCATTTGGTCGACTTGATTATTAAAAGACTCAATTTTACAATGAATAATGTTAAATTCAGCCGATGTATTGACCCGTAATTGCACTTTTCCTCGTGTATTTCCCGACGAAAATTCTTCAATTCTAATGACATTTCCGATGTCATTCCTTCCAATTTAGCGTTATTTTTTCAAATTCAATATTCATATCTGAAGTGATCCCCCCTAATTTAGTATTATTATGCTCCCGTTTTGCGTTCATTTCTGTAACATCTTAAGAATTAAATTATTAGGGTCCATATTTTCTAACGTGCAGCCATTATTTCCTTTTCTTGTGGGTTTAATCTCAATAATTTCACGAAATTTCTCCCTCGGGGTTAGTATTAGCAGACGCCATATCATCTACATTAACATTCTCCATACGCAATTTTCTGCTCCTAGTATCCATTTTGAATTCTAATACAAATTAAAATCTCTGTTAAATTATTTTAAAATCACACCAATGAAATCGTCTTGGCCCTTTCTTATAATTAACAATTAATTTCAAATGTCAATCCATAATTTTTTAGATTCCCTTGGATCACTATATTATAATTTAAAAGACTAATTTTATCCGTGTCACCATTGGGTTAAATTATAACAAATTATGCATCACGTTGAGGCGCCATTTTTAGATATACCCAAATTTTCCTCTCTCTACATTTATATTTTGTAAAGATCTTAGGGCCGGCTTGGGTCAATGGTCACGATATATTATAATCCTATTACCTCTATAATGGATTATAGGATTCCAAACTATAAACGCAGCTGGGAATCTGAAATAGAATGATTCTATTCTAGTTCATTTCTGTTTGGATTGACTAAATGAAAAAACACTTTCTTTTTTTAAAGAACAAAATTCAACAAAGTTTATTTCTACGCTTTTAGCAAACAATTGAGTGAATTTACAATTTTAGGTCTTTGATCAAGATCTCTTTCAATTTACAATTTATACCCCGGGTTTAAATTATCTGTTCTTCGTTGATGTCCTCGTAGACTTCTAGTCAAATATCTTGCAGGGTTGCGTAGTCCAAAGTTCCACGAAATCCTCTTCGCCTATCCAAGCTGGTCTCAAACTATCAAAAATTTTCAGTCCCGCTTGTCCTATGACATAGTCCGAAAATCGATTACCCCTCCCGACAAGTTCCAATTTTTACTTCAATATTGCTTCACTGAAAATATCTCGATCAGTTCAGAAGCGCGTTTCCGACAGAATGAAATCTTTCTGCATGATTCATCCTCGAAGACTTCGATTAAAACTACCTTCATTTTTCAAACATTTGACCGTCCTTCTCTACCCAGCCAATCCATACGTTCGTTATATTTTGGTGTAGCTGACCTTTGATCGTCTTTTAGACTTCTTCGCCCAATCCCAAATTTTCTACTTTCGCATCCAGAAAACTCTTAAAGCATTTAGAAAAACAAAACTACATTGTTTATTCACGGTCGTTGCTCTAGCTCTCGCTATATTTCGTAATGCATGTTCCACCATATTTTCTACAAATAAATGTTAGTTTATTTTAATGTGACATATGTGTATGTCACAATGTATATATGTATATATGTATATATGTATATATGTATATATGTATATATGTATATATGTATATATGTATATATGTATATATGTATATATGTATATATGTATATATGTATATATATATATATGTATATATGTATATATGTATATATGTATATATTATATATGTATATATGTATATATGTATTTTATGTATATATGTATATATGTATATATTATATATGTATATATGTATATATGTATATATGTATATATGTATATATGTATATATGATATATGTATATATGTATATATGTATATGTTTTATATGTATATATGTATATATGTATATATGTATATATGTATATATGTATATATGTATATATGTATATATTATATATTATATATGTATATATGTATATATGTATATATGTATATATGTATATATGTATATATGTATATATTATATATGTATATATGTATATATGTATATATGTATATATGTATATATGTATATATTATATATGTATATATGTATATATGTATATATGTATATATGTATATATGTATATATGTATATATGTATATATATATATATGTATATGCTACATCTCTATAGATTATGCTATTGTGACCAATTTTGTTGCATTGACATCAAAACTTAATTTTGTGTTCAATTCATTTAAATGGACGTTCCATTTGAGGTCTGGCTGAATTGAGAGACCTACAAATTTTGTTGCATTGACATCAGTCAATGGTACATCGATAATTTTTAATGGAGTACAGAATTGTTTATTTGAAAAGGAAAACTGCATTAAAACTGTTTTCTTTTCATTTACTATTAATTTGTTATTTCGAAACCAATTTGAAAATCTAATATTGTACTATTTACGGTTTCTTTATTGGAAAGAATGTTCGTAACATCCACAAAAAGAACTGTTCTTCCGTTTCGAATCATCGAGGGCATATCGTTTACGTATAGTAGGAAGAGAATAGATCCTAAAATCGATCCCTGAGGGACCCCACGTACAATTGGCAAAGAGTCAGGAAGGCGTGTACATAATCTTCCATCATTCCAGTGAGGTATTTCTACTTTCTGAGTTTGTTGTTTAAGATACAAACCTAACCAATCTAGGGCAATACTACGGATTCCATATGAAGGTAATTCTGAAAGTAAAATGTCATGATCAATGACGTCAAAAGCTTTAGAAAGATCTAAAAGTAATCCAATAGGTGCTTCGTTTTAATCCAATGATGAGGCGACATCTTTAAGGAAAGAGAATATGGCTGTTTCCATAGATTTTGATTTTTGAAATCTATGTTGGCAATCTGAAAGCACGTTGTGTTTACTAAGATATGTTTCCATTCGTACATAAAACGTCTTTCGAAAGGATTTTGAAAAATCTAACAAAAGAAATAATTAATGAATATAAAGAGAAATAATAAATATAAATAAGAATGTTATATGTATGTATGTATATATATATATATATTGTGACATACCGATATGTCACGTTAAAATAAACTAACATTTATTTGTAGACAATATGGTGGAACATGCATTACGAAATATCACGAGCTAGAGCTTAGCAACGACCGTGAATAAACAATGTAGTTTTGTTTTTCTAAATGCATTAAGAGTTTTCTGGATGCCGAAAGTAGAAAATTTGGGATTGGGCGAAGAAGTTCAAAAGACGATCAAAAGGTCAGCTACACCAAAATATAACGAACGTATGGATTGGCTGGGTGAGAGAAGGACGGTCAAATGTTATGAAAAAAATGAAGGTAGTTTTAATACGAAGTCTTCGAGGGATGAATCATGCAGAAAGATTTCATTCTGCTCGAAACGCGCTTCTGAACTGATCGTAGATATTTTCATGTGAAGCAATATTGAAGTATAAATTGGAACTTTGTCGGGAGTGGTAATCGAGTTCGGGACTATGTCATAGGACGTAAGCGGGACTGATAATTTTGATAGTTTGAGACCAGCTTGATAGGGCAGAAGAGGATTTCGTGGAACTTTGGACTACGGCAAGCTCGCAAGATATTTCGACTGAGAAGTCTACGAGGACATCAACGAAGAAAGATAAGTTAATCGCGGTATAAATTGTAAATTGAAAGAGATCTTGATCAAAGGCCTAAAAAAATTGTAAATTCTCTAAATTGTTTGCTAAAAAGCGTAGAAATAAACTTTGTTGAATTTTGTTCTTTAGAAAAGAAAGTGATTTTTCATTTAGTCAATCCAAACAGAAATGAACTAGGAATAGAATCATTCTATTTCAGATTCCCAGCTGCGCTGTATAGTCGCGGATCCTATAATCCATTATAGAGGTAATAAGGATTATAATATATCGTGACCCATTGACCCAGCAAGCCGGACGCTAAGATCTTTAGCAGATATAAATGTAGAGAGAGGAAAATTTTGGTATATCTCATAATATATATATATATATATATATATATATATATATATAGTGACATACCTATATGGGGGCATGTTTATTTACAGAATATGTGTCGTAAATGGGCGAAATGGTTAGGGCAAAATAAGAGGCAATATGGCGCCCTAGTAACGACGTCGTGGTTGTTTGCAGGATAAACAAACATTCATCTGATCGTGAGGTGACGGCGTGTGTAGGAGGAAATATAAGAGATTTGTGGATTGGTTGAAGAAGCGTCGACTGATTATTAAAACGGAAGTTTGGGCATTTTGTCGAAATAAAAGAAAGGCGAGGCATTGTGGGTTTTAAAAGGAGAATATAATTCATTCGGTCCCATATCGTGACGGTGAGCAGTTCACTCGTGAATAGATGAATTTGTGCATGTTAGGACTTATAAAAATTTCGGGGTCTACAATACGTGTTGGGACTTTGAAATATTTTCGTGTGGTAGAGCGAGAATCGGACTTGAAGGACATATTCGACTCTAAATATTTTCTTGGCAGAACCAGAAGTGAACTTGTGATACTTCTAAGATTTGGGAACGTGTCGAGTTCCGAATATTTTGCTGTGCATAAAAACTCCAAGTCTGACTGTCTGACTGATAAATGTATGCGGTTCACAAAGGATACGGACTTTGCATATTTTCTTGTTAGAAACGGAAGATAGAACTGAGAGATTTGTTTTGCTGTGTAATCATAAAAGCACTGGATATTTATACGGTGAGAACGGGCATCAGACATAATATAGTGGAGCTGGAACAAATAATTGAGTAGTGCGAAGCGGCGAATCGGCGGTGTTCGTTTTCAAAGAAGAGCAGAAGATTCTGTGTAATTGGTTTTCGGGACTTCGGAGCTTCAAAAGGAAGGGAAGGCGTTTCTTCGAGGAACCACCAATCAAGAGCACGCGAAGACCAGAATTGCGTATAAGGTTCGAATCAGGATATGACTAAGAAAGTTCCTCAATGTAAATTTTTCATATTTTAATTTGCTATATTGATAGAAATAAACATTAAGTTTCCTTGAAAGAAAGATAAAATGATTTTCTTTCGCCAATTCAAGCTAATAAGATCTAATAAGATCAAATAATCTCTGTTTTCAGATTCCTCGCCATTCTGTATAGATGGCAGATCGGGTAATCGGCTATTAATAGATAATAGCGATTATTTCTGACGTGACCCATCGACCCACTAGCGAGATAATATTCAGTTTTTTATCAGAGTAATAATAGTTAAAATACTATCGTAACCTTTTTACTGGCGCCCATGTTATTAGAAATTTGGAAACGGGTTACGACGAATCGCCCAATAATTGTAGCAGTTAGGGGTATGTTTCAATATATATATATATATATATATATATATATATATATATATATATATATATATATATATAAGAAAATACTATGTATATAAATTAGTATTACTACATATAGGAACTAGATTTATCCAATTTTTCGTTACCTGGGCCTGTCAATGAGGTTTTCCCGAGTTTTTCTGTTGGAAATTCGTCGGCGCGCGATTACAATACTTTGTTTTCTTACGAAGTAAGGGTGGGAATGTAACGACAATTGATTATTTGCAATTCCCGCCGGTTTTGGACATTGACATTCAGGGAGAAGTATTCAGGACGTTCGCTGTTGTTCTTCGGAGTGGTCTTTGCAAAGGATTGTGGGTACAATGAATTGATAAGTGACGGTGACGCACGGAACTCTTGAGATCTGAGGAAACGTATACTTCATCAGACTTTCTTTTATAAGTGATCACAATCGTTAAGCAGCAATGGAAGATGTTCTGGACGAAGTAGTGTCTTCGGACGATTTGAAGGTACCTTGAGTAACCTCTGTTAAATAATTTTCTGTTTTTATCTTCAGTTGCTCGTTTTTGGACGAGGTTATGATTCTGATCTGTCAGTTTATTTCTGGTATTTATCGTAGTTGATGTTCATTACCCATTAGAAAATTCTTGTGAATGTTTTTTATTAATTATTTTTTACACATTTAATTTGTACGCAGTTACTTGTACACAATTAATTTGTATACATTCTTTTTTGTAGAAATTTGAACAAGTGTATAATGATCAACTGTACAAAGGTGAAGTTACTCATAAGGCCCAGTTTGAATATGCGTGGTGTTTGGTAAGAAGTAAATATTCGGCTGACATAAGGAAAGGAATAATTCTCTTGGAGGGTCTGTTTCAATCTGACAATGCTGAAGGAAAACGGGACTACCTTTATTATTTAGCAATTGGAAATGCTAGAATTAAGGTAATTGTTGTAGTTAGTAATTTTTTTGTTAATATCAAAGTGTGTCATGTTGTGATGCTGGGAAGTACAGGATTCTGGTTATGTAAGCTTGTGAAATTTGTGAATGAAAGGTAAATGTTCGTAAGTCCTTCACTAAACCTATCTACTTAAAAACCTTTACCTCTCGACCACAGAAATATATACTGTGTAATCGTATTACAAAAATCTGAAGCCAAGGTAGCAGTTTGATGCAACACAAGATGTGAAGCAAAAGTATTACCTTAAGAATTAACAAGGTTTGTACGGAAATAATGTCAGAAAATTATCACACATTGGTATTTACTTGTAATGTGCGGTACTTAACTTTAAAATTTCAGTTTGTGTTCTTTATTTCGATAAAATTTCGGTTATTCGTCTCTTGTTCATTGCCCTTGCTATTAGAATCGTGTTTTTTTGTAATGTAACTTAATTTTTTGGAATAGTTATCTTAATTTATTGTAGAAAGTTAACATTTTGTTTTGTTCATTGCAATATAGTAATAATAAAATACTAAAAATGTCTATATGGTGAGACAGGGTGAGAAACTCTTCTCTTCTGTCTAACCACCAATTTATGTAACAAACTACTTCCTTAAGTATACATTGTACAGTTTTTTGTACTTCATCTTTCTTTTTTCAGGAATATAGTAAAGCTTTACATTATGTTCGAGCATTTCTGCAAATTGAACCAGGCAATCAGCAAGTTCAACACCTAGAAACATTGATTAAGAAGAGAATGGAGAAAGGTAAGTGATCTATTTTTTCTTTATCTTTTAGAGAAAGAAAGACACTAAAAAGCTATTCTGATTTGGATAGCTTGTAATAAATATATTGTAGAAACTGCAGAGATGTGTAAAAAATTAATAATGTTTCATGTCAAAAAAATAATAAATGGAAAATGAAGGTGATTTCAGTTTGAATAACTGAGGGCAAATGGGAATAAAAAAGTTTCTAGTTTGCATAATTCCTATTCAAAAAAGTGTTATCATATATTATTGTGTTATTACGTTGAAAATTATCATATATTCATGTTTCTGAATGTATCTTATTTGTCTTGATATTTGATGGACTTTGTCTATCCTTGTATGCAAATTTGCTGGTGTCATTGGAATTTTTTTTATTGAAAGTTCCATAAAATTGAAAGCACTCTTTTATAGATACGTTGTTATTCATGTGAATTGTCTTTCTTACCGTTCTGTAAAATACAGAAGAACCATTCATGAACAACATAGTTTCATGTAATATTTCATGTCACTTTAGACATTATGTTAATACTAGGGGTAACTCATCAAAAATCAAGGGATTCATTTAACTGTATTATGTTTTTTGACTGTGACATTGTGAAAAATTAATTTTTTTAGAAATTTCTTGGGTTTAATTGGCAAATTATTATGTTATCTATATATTGAACTACCTGAAGTACCCTTCATGGTCTGGGTTTTATCACAATAATCTGGTAGGCAGGAAAAGTAATCAATTCATATTGCATTCCTGCCTTGACCTGAGCTGCTCTGTTCCATCTGCCAAGCTCTGTGTATTTATCAGAAACATTACATAAGGTCATTTTGTAATCGAATAGCAGCAATAATTACTACATGTAAAATTTTTTTTTAATTCTAGCACGTTGTTGGTTAAAATTTCTTGAGTGGAATTACTCATTTAACAAATAATGAAGAATCCTAAATTTACCGATATATTTAACATGAACAGTTGGTAAAATGTTTCATTACCACATTCATATTCTAATCCTAACATCACTTTACAAATAATCCGTACACAATAGAAATGCAAACATTTTGGATTACCTGTAATCATTACAAAACTTGTACTCTGTAGCTAATTGTCCAGAGATGAAACTATTATGAGGCAGTAAAATTTTGAAATAAGTTATATTAATGAAAATTTATGATCTCTAAGTTCTAAGTTCCACAGACTAACAAAGTGCAAGGAAGATCTAGTTGGGAAGATTGTAAAAAGTGACCCAATGCAGAATTAAGTAATATATTGTAGCAGTGGTTTTGATGTGGCTGCTGATTGATCATATTCTTGGATTTCTCTAACCTGACTGATGGTTTGAGGATCAGCTATTACGGTTTCGTCCAATCGGCAGCTTAAACGTCACCACAGTGGCGTCACCACAATCACGTTTTAGGCTTTGATTGGATGACGCCGTAACAGCTGAAGCATCAGCCAAGTTAGAAACACCCAAGTATAGTTCACAGGTCAAAAAAATTTTTTTTGAATGACACAAAATTTTTAAACAATTGCACACACACACCCACACACTCGCCACACACACACACACCTCCACACACTCTCCCTACCACACATCTCCCCCACACACACTCACACACCTCACACACACACTCGCCCACACACACACACACTCGCCACACCTCTCGCTCCTTACACCTCGCCACTCACCTCTCTCGCTCACTCCCCTCGCTCCACCACACACTCTCGCTCACTCACACACTCTCGCTCACTCCACACTCTCACTCACTCACACACCTCTCGCTCCTACCACACACCTCTCGCTCACTCACACACTCTCGCTCACCACACACTCTCGCTCCCACTCCTCACACACTCTCACTCACTCCTCACACACTCTCTCCTCACTACTCACACACCTCCTCGCTCACTCTACTCACCACACCTCTCTCGCTCACTTACTCACACACTCTCTCGCTCACTCTCTCACCACACACCTCTCGCTCACTTACTCACACACCTCTCTCGCCACTTACTCCACACACTCTCTCGCTCACTTACTCAACACACTCTCTCGCTCACTTACTCACACACCTCTCGCTCACTTACTCACACACACTCTCTCGCTCCTTACTCACACCTCTCTGCTCACTTACTCACACACTCTCGCTCACTTACCACACCTCGCTCACGCTCTCCTCTCTCTCCTCCACACCACACACACCACACACTCGCGCACGCCTCTCTCTCTCTCTCTCCTCACACACACACACACACACACCTCGCTGCACGCTCTCTCTCTTCACACACACACACTCGCGCACGCCTCTCTCTCTCCACACACACACTCGCGCACCTCCTCTCTCTCTCTCACACACACACACACTCCGCACGCTCTCTCTCTCTCTCTCTCTCACTCACACACACCACACCTCCGCACCTCTCTCTCTCTCTACTCTCTCACACACACACACCATAAAAATCCTTAAACTGAAGAACTCTCATTTTTGATGTTCAGTATGATGACATCCAAGAAGAAACACTTAGCAAGCAAAGTGTTTTTGAGTGTGATGTCAGCGTATTAATGCAGTTGTGAAATGCATTTCTGCCCATGAGTTATGTTTGTTCATGTTAATTCTTTGCAGATTCATTGGTTTCAATCCCTTTGTCTCTGATATGATCTTTTTTCCCTCCAAGTATGATTTTTCTCTTATTCCATAATTACCTTAATGTAAGTCCTTTCACATGTTATTTTAACACTTAATTTTTCAATGCAGGTTTAACTTTATACTTAATCTTGTTCTATAGTAAAACATAAGTAATTCACATTCCAACCACTTATTATTTTTCTTTCAGTATCAATTTTGTTTTCTTTTTCTGCTTATTGATTGTATTATTTTTCTTGTGCTTCAGCTGAAGTTTTACATTGAAATCTCTATATTGTGTTATCCTAGGGGCAATCTTATTTTTAATCATAAAACAGGGTTAAGTACTTTCACTACCAGAAAGCACTCCTTTGTGCCATTGTGCTTTTGTCATTTTTAGCTGTGATTTGCTATGAAGTGTTGATATTTGCTTTATTGGAAAGTGTTAACATTCGCTCAAAAACATTTAGGTTGTTGACTCTCCAACTGACTTCATTTAAAATGTGTTTCAAATACCAAATTGCACTAAATCAAGGATGGAAATGCTTTGTTTTTATAGCTGTATTTTAAGGACCAGAAATATTTATCTTGAATTATAAGTTTATCTTCAAACAAGATTCCACTACCTCAAAGTTTCGCTGCGTTTGGCACACTCCAATAAAAAAAGTTTTTATGGGTTTCTTTTTGTTAGTGTATGAAATTTCTATTCTAATACTTAAAATGGGCAAGTTTTATCGATTATTAATAATAATTAATATAATTAATAAGTTTTATCCATATAAATTTAAATAATTTATTGTGGAGATAAATACAGTTGACTCTGTTTTTTAGTGAACTTGAGTGTAGTGAACTCTTAGTAATAGTGAACGTAAGTCATTTGTTTCATTTCACTTACATTACAAATAAACATAAGATTCGGTTATAGCGAACCTGAACCTCGGCTATAGTGAACATAGGAAAGGTATCCTGGAAAAGAATGTATCACCTCAGTGCCACAAACTCCAACACAAGGCACGTGGAATTGTACCTTACTGACAACCAGTGCTCGATTTCTGATGACCTAAAATTTTTTGAAAATGCCCTATAAAATGACTTGAAAGTAAGAGGAAAATGACCTATGAAATGAATTAAAAATAAAGGGAAAATGACAGGTGCATACAGCTGGAACAGCCAAGTCAGCACACCACAACGAAACATGTCAAATAATTTATTGCTAATTAATTGCCAATTATTTGCCATAATTTGGAATTAATTGCCATACATTTTTGGGGCGAAAAAAAGGTGTGAGCTGGATCCACGCGACGCCAGCACGCACATAAGCTCAATGTAAACCCTCAAATGATTTATTGCTACAATTTGGAATTAATTGCCATGTATTTTCGGGCCGAAAATGGGTGTGAGCTGGCATGGTGCAACACCGAAAATTGAGGAAAAAATTCAAAAATATTTGAATATAGAGAGAATCAACGAGAACTATCAAATAAAACCAAGATCATAATTTAACAGACATTTAATACTAATTTTTTATTACTCTTAATAACTAATTTTAAACTTGTTTCTCCAAGTTTATTACGTACAAACAACAAAATCTATTAAATAATTAAATAACATCCCTCTAATTTATTACACCAAAGATAAATTTATACACGTTGCTGTGTATTAAGTAAATATTATTAAAAACTGAATCATGGTTGTCCAACCATGCCAGATATTCATTTCGGAATATAGAGAGAACTAACGAGCACAATAGCAACCAAGATCATAATTTAACAGACATTTCATTCTAATTTATTACTCTAAACAGAAATTAATGTAATGCCAGAACAGCATCAGGCTTTTCTTGGACTACTTTCCCGAACTACAACAGAATTTATTTGAAAAGTATGAATAAATGTAACTTCATTATCTGTGCACATCTTGTAATTTCAGTGGGAAATACAGTTATTCAAATTATTATTCTCCATGTTGTCGCAGCAGGAAGTATTATTCCTTCACAAAGGACATAATGAGGGATAAGAGCCCAAATTTATAGCTGATTTACCCTTGAAAATATATTTTATTACATCAGAGCAAATATTTTGTAACAATCTTTGCAAAAAAATGCTCGTTTCTTTCTGTATTCAAAATTAAGTATATATCTTAGGGTAGGGATGACAGAATTTTGAAAATGTGCACAGAATGCACTTCTCCCATAGCACTTCACACACAGTTTTTAAAAATAAAGTTTTAATTGAGTGAGTCTGATAAAGAAATATTTTCATATGATAGTATATAAATATTTATAATTATGACATTTTTAATAGTTTATTTATTTATCTTTTTTTTTTTTACATTTTAAAATGCATGTCTGGTTGCAAAGAAATAATTTATATAGCAATTGCCATTGTAAGCAGGTGTGATAAGTTGTAAGCGAAACATTTGTTTGAGTGTAGAAACTGTTCTTCAACAAGTACAAATTTGTTGTGCATTGATCCAAAGATTTTTGTTATTCAAATTTATGCATTTTTTCTCTTTTTTCTTCAGAGGGCTTGATTGGAATTGCAATGGCTGGCGGAGCTGTACTGGCCATTGGTGGATTGGTGGGTCTAGGATTAGCCCTTGCCAAAGGAAGATCTTCATAAGTCATCAGAAGACAGGAACTAGCACTGGAAGCTTCACTCGTACCGCCTGTTTGTAGTTGCAAGTGTTGGGATTGCTGATACAAGTTACACTATGGAGGATTGTGATCATAGATATTCTGGGACCAGTTGCCCAATATTTATAATAAATTTTATGTGATTTTCAGTTTTCTTTTTATTGGGTTTATGTTGTATATATTTTTGTTAATAGTTTACCATGTTAGTTATTATAATATATCACTCTTTTCTTAAATCAGAAGTTTTAGGCTTGCATTATGTTTCTGAAAACACCAAGAAATATGTTTTTTACTGTTCTTCTATAATAATTGTGATATAGACTTCACCTTATTCATTGTGGTTAGTGCAGAGGACTAGTATTCAAATGTTTGTATTGTTGATTATGATGCAGTCCTCTTTTGAAAGACGTGAAATTGATTTTAGGGTGTAAGAAGTAGCACTGCAATGCAGTACTGGGACTTCAAAGACTATTTTATTATGACTAGAATTACAAGGTTGTTACTCAAATCTCCAATTTTTGCAGGTACTGCTTATGACCTTTTTCATGTAGTAGTAGTTCTTTGTTGTCATTGTTCATTGCTATGTCAGAAATTGAGTGTAAATGTATTGCACTGTACACATATTGGTTTGAAGATTTGTAAAATTCATAATGGTTAGAAGTTCCATTAGGTAATGACATTGTTTACCAGACTTCTTCTCCAGTGAGCAATGAATGACAGTAAATGATAAATAACATTTTCTGTATTGTGCTCTAGTCTGTTTGAGTTGGAGTGATATTTAGTTGTTATGTACATTACTTAACAAGAGCAGAAGTCAATGGGCATTGTTCAAAGAATTATGCTCTCTAAAATACCAGCCATCCGGCAAACAGTTCTGAATAGGATATGAGCAATTCACAGTATATTATGACTGATTGTAGTTTGCTCAGAATAGGAGTAAATATATACACCATGTTTTAGACATATTTGGGAAGACACTAAGGCTTAAATTTTTTTGAATGAAAATTCTTACATGAAAAAGAGAAATTTGTTTGAAACACCTTATTTTTAAAAAAGTTAGAAAAGTATGTGATTTTGATATGCTTTTATGAAATTTCTCCAGGTCAAATGGAAATGAAAGAAAAATAGAATTAAGAGCCTTGGAATAAAACTGATTAGTACTTCATCCCCCTGGCAATCAGTATTAAATTGTGTATTGTGCACCAGTGGTATTATGTTTTTCTTGTATCATCTAAGAAGGTATGACACATTAAATTGTCAGTGAAATGAAGCAATGTGGATAGCTGTGGAAATGAGGTTGTATGCATTGTGCTTTAAGTGTGGCTTTTAATTAGCAGAAGCTTCTTTTCAGTGACTAGTAGAACTTTGTCTTATTGTCAGTTTTAAAGATTGTGTTACCACTAATCCTGTTTTTATGTAGTTTCTGCTTAGTCTATGTTGACTTTTGTACTTGCTGAATGCATATTTTTGGGAAAAATACGAAAATATTGTTTCCCAGAATGTCACATTGTTGAAAAATTTTTCTCTAGTATTATATTGATGGGGTGTAAATGTCCTTAGTGAGTGTAAATATGCTCACTTATGACTGATGATATTGATTAATAAATTTGTAAAATATATTATGTTGCATATTTTCTCTGTGTGTAATTCTTTGAATTGTGTTTTTGCAATAGCATTTCACTCATCTTTATAATAAGGTTTAAGACATAGCTTGTGTAGGTAATTTCTCCCAAGGAATATTAGTTCATTTCAGAATTGCAGTTGATATGTGAAGAATTTGTTCAAGAACATGCAAATTTTCTTAATTTTTCCGAAAAATCTTGAGTTCTTTTACACAGTAATAATTGATAATGTTACTTTAATTCCTGCAAGTGAGAAAGACTTTCAAATTTAATATTGGATGTTTATTCGATCTTGTAATTTTATAACATTCAAATCTACCAGAATAAATCTCAAATTAGTATATTTAGATATAATAGTTTTCATCCATAAAAACCTTTTCTTGTAAGATGATACATTTCATTTGTGTAAGGGTGGTAAGGGTGCAGGCTAAAAATTTGTTGTTTTTTTTGCATAGATTATTTAAATAAAAACCCTTCACTTCACTGACGACCAAGTTATTCTTGCCGAGGATGAACAAGATATAGATTACATGCTGAGGAAAGTAAATGAAGAATATACATCTTGGGGTTTAACTATGAATCCATCAGAAACTGAGTATGTTGTTGCGAGTCACAGGGAACAGACAAAATAATTTGGAGCAGGTGTATCAAAAATACAACAGCTTATAAGTATCTTGGTGTGTGTATATCTTAAGAAGGAGGATGTGCAGAAGAAGTAAAACATTTCTCAAGGGAGAGTAGTGACAAGACACTTGAGTAAGGTTTTGTATAATCAAAAAATAACAAGCAAGACAAAGATAAAAAATATACAAATTGCCGGTTGCAACCATAAGTACATATGGTTCAGAAGTTTGGATTCTAATCAGAGTGAAGAGAAAAATTAAAATCGAGGTAGAACTATTGGTTGGCCTTACATTAATGGATAAAGTACCCAATGTTGACATAAAAAATCAAGTGGGTATTGATATTGATATAATGGATGTAATTGATGCAAAACGATTGAGATGGTATGGTCATATTCAAAGGATGACGGAATGTTGATGGCCTAAGAAAATTTTAAAACGGATCCCTCAAAGAAAGAGGAAGCGTGGCTGACCAAGAAAAACATGGGAAAATGAGATAGAAAAGATGATGAAGGAACAAGATCTTCAGGAGGAAGATTGGGAGGATCGAAGGACGTTGTGACTGGGATGCGAGAAATGGCGTCAGCTGCGAGGTTCTTTAAAACCTCGCTACTACTACTACTACTATTATTTAAATATTCCACATTTTTCCAGACTTGTGAACTTTTCATATTTTTGCTCTGAATATTTTATACAGGCTCATAGCCAGCCTTCAGTTTTATGAGGAACAAAGTACTTTTTGTGTGGGGTGAGAGTTTTATTGTTCACATGAATGCTGACCAAAAATAAAGTAATTTTTTAAACAAGTTTTCTTTTTAAATATATGATAGAACATCATAACAAACATGGGAATAATAATACAAAACAGCAGCAACCATCTCTTTTCTATTACAAAAGTTTCTTAACACATTTTCTATGTCTATAGTTTTCATGTAGGAGTGCTACGTTCAAGTGCAGGAATTTTAGCTAAGAGTTTTGGGCAGCTATTAGAACTGCTTTCGATTCTGCCTTAGTTCTTCCCCTTTAAGCCACGTAAATGATTAATCTTAGTTGATCTGTACCTTGAGTATATTTTTTTTAGATATTGTCCATGGAGTGGTTAGTCTCAACAATTTTTTTAACATTTTTGTGTCTCACATTTCATGTTAAGTATTTAGAAGTTCAGTGTTTGTCTGTCAGTCTATTATTCTGCATGTCTTGCATACTTTTCTTCCAATTATTCTTGCTGCATTTACTATGCCTTTGTTTTCCGTTCTTCGATCAGATTTAATGACCAACTTTATTGGGTCATCTTGATGACTGACTACATACTGTCCCTTCCCAACTATTGTATTGTGCCTGGAGTCTTTCATTTGTCTGAGGCTGCTTCCTCTTATATGACACATAAGTATGAACATCAGCTCGAGGGGCCGACATGATGCATTGCAAGTTTTCTTATTTTTCAATCCACACTTTGAATTTCTTGCTCAGTCCTGTCCATTAGTCCAAAACTGTACTTGTGTACAGGCACTGCCAAACTACCTATTGCAAATATTTTTATTCCTAGAGTTCAGAGCGGGCTGCAGGACAAGTCTCACTTTTCTGAAATAGGTTACTCCTATAGAAAATATCACGCACTACACTTACGGGACTATTGACCCTAGCTGTTGACGCGCCCGGAATTACCAACAATCAATCAATCGATAGATCTCTAGGTCTTTCAAATCCAATACACTGTCAAAGGCCTGGTAGACAACCCAAGCCATGCTTAAATCACGTCTTCGTTTCCTTACATCATTCGAGATGACTATTTAGTGACAAAATGTTCTTACAGCCGTAAGAATCGTTACGATATTTTTTCTGTTCAACCGGCAACAGATGGTTCATCTCTGGGTGTCTGCATATTTTGTTAGCTATGGCTCAGTTACATTATTATTCATTACTGGCGGACGTGTTTGGTGGGTAGTTCTCCGCCAAGGAACCCTCTCTCCCCTTTGGGAAGCAGATATCTGATGCCGTGAGACATTCCGGGAGTTCGTCTGGGTTTTCTAGAATTTTATTAACATCTTTAGCTAGGTGAGATTGTAATGCTGTTAATTTCTTCTTCTTCGTCGTCTTCTTCTTCTTCTTCTTCTTCTTTCTTCTTCTCTTCTTCTTCTTCTTCTTCTTCTTCTTCTTCTTCTTCTTCTTCTTCTTCTTCACTTCACGGATTAGGGAGATTCCCTGTTCTGGCTTCGTTACACCATCTCTGTCGGGGAGGGCCAATGTCCCTTCTTCCTCGTGGTCTGTACATAAAAGGCTTGTCGGGGATCCTATCGTGAGACATTCTTCCTAAGTGCTGTACCCACCGTGATCTGCATTCATTTACTTTTTCTATCAATGAAAAAAAGTTAATTTCTTAATCCAATAATTCTGGTTCTTATCAATCCCGGGAGATTTCCGGTTTCCCGTGTTTTTAATTGCTTGGAAGATGTACTCTTCCGAGAATTCGTGAACATTTCCACCGTTTCCACAAGTTCATCGGCAGCATCAACTTCAAATTGGAGCCAAGATGCGTCTTTGTTGTAGGATCTGTTTTATTCCCAGATTCCTGCCCAAAACGTTTCAATGTCATCTTTTGCAGGAAGGACAGCAGTTCCCTTAAGTTTTTGATTCAGATTGCGATAGAATCTCTTCGTGTCTTTTTCAAACAACCGATTCTGTACACAGAAATCTACTCTAAGTTTGAAAGTTTAATGCTTTGAGTCCATGCTTGGATTTTCTCTTTTAGCTACCATTAGTCTATAGCTGAACCGCTCGCAAAAAAACCATCATGGCGGACGTACCTTTGGTAAAGTCTCGGAGGCTACCCCCAGCCTGCGGCATCTGTTTCCCCTCTCGGCGATAAGGAAGCGCGTAGGCGACAAGGAGAGGCGACTGCGAGACGCAGCGATCGCGCTGACCGCCACTCGTCATCACTGCCCTCTCCGTCAAAAGAGGAACTCGCACTCCCAGGAGTGTCCAAAGAAATGAAAACATCGTTTGTTGGTCCATCACATAGTGAATTATTGTCACCTCTATTCCCTCCACATGCTCGCAGGATTTCTTCTATTGTTCAGCACTGTATTGTGCAAACGCTTTGCAGAGGCAAAACGTTTCCTTTTCTTTTAAGGATGCACCAATTGTTCCTGCTGCCTCACGCCCTTTTATAAATCCCCAAACAAGTTCTATTGGATTTAGACCTGGATGGTACGGTGGAAGACGGAGAGGAATGTGGCCGTGTTCAATGATTATTTGATCAACGACCTATCGATTTTCAGTGGATATTCTTTGAATTATTTGTAATAATTGGGTTTTTGTGAATAACAGCAGCTACTGTGTAAAAGTACACTGTCACTGGTCACTAGCCACGGTCAAACAGGGACTGGAGATCGAAACTCTTTTAAGACACGCCTTATTTTCTGTTGATCGTTTGGACAACCCCTACTGTAGAATCACGAAAGCTGCCTTTCGTCCTGATCCTTCTAACTCATCAGTTTGTTATCACCAAACTCGCAGTGTTGAATTACCGGGCGACCCACGAGAGGAAGACAGAGGGAGAGCTATGTTGTGACAAAGAGCGCAGGCAGGCGGGGAAATATTAGGAACTTTGGAGGGAGAGGCCACGTTCGGGCATGCGCAGTGGAAGGTTTTTTTGAGAGTGGTAGAGCAATAGTTGTGTAATTTTGAATTTGGTATTTTTGTTCGACTTGTATTTTTCGTTGAACTCTAGAAGATGCCTCGGCTAAGAGTGATATATCAGGACGGGTGTTGGCACTGCGTTTCTTAATTTGTTTCGCCCATGGCGGTGTGGAGCTGTTTACTCTGTTTAGCTGTCTGTCACCCGTTGTGTGCTTGGCTAGCCCCAAATTTGTCTGAGATACCAGATATCCAGTTGCAGACATGATGTGATTGATTTTAATATCTAGATCTATACTCGGGGTCTGTACCACCCCATTTAAGTCTAAATGTGCTGCCTCTATCATTAGCTTAGATTTATTATTATTATTATTATTATTATTATTATTATTATTATTATTTCCCAATTTCTGTAGATATACACTGATGCCGGGGTTCTCAAATTCACCTAAGGCAACAGTGGTTTGCACGTAAAGTGGAACAAGAATATATTTTGATTTTTATATCAGTCAAGTCAGACTTAAGAATTTACGGACTATATTTGCTGTTCCCAATGATGCGGCTTTTTGAATTGTCCGTATATGCTTTTCAGTCAATTCCAACTTCTTCGCGATCTCTTGCCATTTCTTGGTGACCAACCCATTCGCTGAGACCACTACTGGAAGCACTTCCACTACGCGCAATCCATACATGTCCTTCAATTCAATAGCCAGGGTTGGTATTTCCTCTTTTCTCAGTAACAGTTATTCAAGCCGGTCATCGGTAGGAACGCAACATCAATGATGCATGATGTTTTAGATATTTTATCAAAAGAACAATATCCGGTCTATTTGCTTCCACTGTTCGGTCAGTGAAGATTACACTATCCCACAGAATTCGAGCTCGATCATTGCTGATTACTTGCGCTGGTTTGCACTTATAATATAGTTGTTCACTCTCTATGAGGTCGTATCTTTTGGCAAGGGCTTGGTGGATTACTTTGGCGACGCAGTTGTGTCTCTTAAGGTATTCTGTTTGTGCTAATGCGGGGCATCCACAGTAAATATGCTGGATTGACTCGTTGGTGGATTTACATAGGCGACATCGGCTATCAATTTGCTGACCCTGATGAATTTTTATAAGCTCTGGTTTGACAACTTGGTCTTGAATGGAGAAAATAAATCCTTCCGTCTCACCGAAGAGGCCCCGGTTCAAGCCATTCCACTGGTTTTCTTATCAATGTTCTCCAGTTAGTTGCAAAATCTACCATAAAGTTCCTTTTTTTAATTTGTTGCGTCCACATCTTGACGAACGCGTTCAAGCCTATGGTGTTGAGCGATATTTTGGAGTAATCCTCCGTTAATTCCAAGTCAGTCCGTCACGTCGCAGTCGTCCTTTCTTTGCCAGATATTCACGCGGTCTTGATGCTTCAGGTAATCAAACTACTTGGTTGTGCCAGAGATAATGGGGTCTTCTTTCTATCTTGATAACAGATAGCTTTGTGAACAGACGAGTTGATAGAGAGAAAGTACCGACGCAGCTTTCTTCTTGCTGTCGGCACAGTGTCTCCAAGTTAGGAGTCCTCTTCCTGCACTAGCACGAGTAAGTACAGCCTGTGCACTGAACTCTGAGGTGGTGCAGTCGATGCCTTGTAAGTGTAGTTCTTATTTTTCTGTCGAAAGTCTGCAAGGATGTTTCTGACAATTTTATTACACCAAATGTGTAAGTTGCTATGGAATAGCCCAAGTATTAATATCAGATATTTTGCTTCTTGAATTGATCCACGTTTTGCAGATTTTATTTACTCTCGATAGCACGTTCTGTACAATTTTGTTCCTAACGTCTGAATCAAAATTCCCAGCAATTGCAACATTCCCAAATATTTGTAGAGTCTTCAGTGCGATATTTTTAATAATTGTGTCACCAGATATTTGCATATTTTGTTCTTCATTTTGGACTTGCCCATGGACAACATGAAGGGTAGCGCATTTTCAATCCCAAACTCTAAACAAACTGCATCGCTGAAACTCTTGACAAGTTCGAGCTCGTTTTGTAAGTGATCTCTATTAGAAGCATATAGTTTGAGATCATCCATGTAGAGCTGGTGAGAGATGCGAACATCAGGTATTTCTTCAATAAGTACCCATATCCTGATTGAGCATTCTGCTCAAAGGGTGAGTGCTATGCAAAACCAAAGCGGGCTTAGGCTGTCCCTTGAAAGATTCCACGACGAATTGCAATATCTTCCGTCACGTAACAGCAGGTTCCTTCTTAATCTGCAAATGAGTTTTCCATTCTGACATGCAGTTCTTCAAGAAAACAATCAGTCTTCGATCGATTTTATACAATTCGAGTACTCTTAAAAGCCATGGTGAGTACCGAATCAAAGGCTTTTGTAATCTATCCAGCCTACAGAAAGATTGCGCTGGTTCTTCCGTACTTGCAGCGTAATTACACTATCAATCAATAATAATTCCTTGCATCGCATACTTCCCTTGCAACACCCATTCTGTCCAGGAGCCAAAATCTGCTGGTCGACTAAATGACTGTACATTCTTGAAGAGATTATAGAAGTCATAATTTTATATAGTGTTGGCAGGCAAGTGATCGGTCGATAATTTTTTGGCTGGGATCTATCACCAGCTTTGGGCGTTCTGCCTGTCAACAGGTACTTTGGGAATATAGTTGGATCTAGCAAAACGTCATTGAACAGCCGAGTCAGGCATGGGTGCGTGGCAGTGAAATACTTCCACCATACATTTTGGATACCATCTGGACCTGGTGACTTCCAATTCTGTTCTCTGTACCGCTGTTTTGATATCAACAAGGGAAATTTCAAGGAGGCATCTCGTCGATGTTAAGACAAACTTCTATTTCCTTCGGCAGCCAGTAAGCTCCTTGATCGTGTTGCTTTGGTTTAGCCCAGATATCAGTCCAATGCTGAACCAGGATTTGCTACTCGGAAATTGCCCTTGATGGTCTTCATTGTTATTCTGCAGTAGTCCATAAAATTTCTTCTGGTCGAAAGCAAACGCTGACTGTTGATGGCGTCTCTTTGCTGCTTCATCATAACGCCTAATTCTTGCACCGAGTGCAGCTATTCTCTGTTTCAGACGTTCCTCTTCATCTTTCAATCTCTTATCCAGATCCTTAAGGTTCATTCGCAAATTCATTCTTTTAGCGATTGATCGTATCCCATTTCTCACATTCTTAGGTACTTTTCCTTTCCCTGCGAAGTACGCTGCTAGATGACTGATTTCCTTCCTGGATTTATTAATTTTGGAAATGATTATTTTCTTCCATTATTATTATTATTATTATTATTATTATTATTATTATTATTATTATTATTATTATTATTATTATTATCGCCATTAATCTGCTTTGTATCCTTCAATCGCAACTTTCAATTGATAGGTTGGCAACAAATTTCATCAAATGAATTATGAATGCCTCGTAGGAACACCCTGAGTTAACAGCCATAACATCTTCTCCAGGTTGTAACCTACTTCATAAGAAGATCTAATGACTATGGGTGTCTACAATACTCAGCGGGAAAATGGACTGTTCCCAAAAATACGTTGTCTCATGCTTCCCAGTTTTTTGAATGGCATGGGGATGCAGTTCAGTTCTTACAAAGATTTTACTGCATCTTTAATACCTATTGGTACGACCTACATTTTTTACGTCCCGCATCTGACTGATCTCTTATTTCCTACACTGATATTTATATATCTCCATACCGAGATTTCGTATCTCTTGTTGTTCACAATTAAGACAACTTGTAATTAAGTCTCCATGATTACGTCGTTCTCATCACATGGCAATGCAACATCTACAAGAATACTCAATTTTTTCTGAAATCCCGGATAACAACATCCGCAGTGTTTTCTAATATCGTATTAGCAGTATGGATTTGTTGGACGTACAATATTGTATTCGCCACAACAGACGTTACAGGTTTTGGTGACTGTTCGTACCTCTTGGAGCTTATGTTTGGATCTGTGAGGGTGTTATAGTTCTGCCAGTGGAGGTAATTACAGACGCTCGCACGAATTTTCAGAAATTCTGGCTTGGTTAGAATTGGTCAGGCTGCGATGATATGATCAATCACTTCTACTGGTTTCTGGTAAATACGATAGTTATCATCCTGGGAAAGTTTGAGAATTACTAAAATGTATTCTCAGTGTCTGATCTTGGCTAGCTATTACAGTACTTCCGATTCTGGCTCCATTCTTCCTCTTAGAAGCTTCACCAAATGCTTGGCATTCTTTGATCTGTATCTTGTCCATTCCTTTTAAAAATTAACTATGGAGTGGATTGTCTCTATTCGTTATTTTTAACATTTTTTGTGGCTTCCGTTTCATGTCAAGCAGCATCTACAATTCATTACGGTATTCTGCGTGTCTTGTATAGTTTTATTCGCATTGCCTTTTGCTCAGTAACCATGGGGATACGATCAGTTTTAACAGGATTAAATGAGGTAGACAAATTAGGGTATTATCCGCGCACGTTTTCATGATCCCTCATTTTGCTGGTTGCGAGAGGAGTGGGGTTTTGGTTATTTCGACTACGTGTCTATTACATCAAATCTGTAGCTCATATTTTGATGCAAAATAGTTTCTATTACACGAAAGCGAACATATCTGGATATCAGCTTTTGTCATCAACGTTTGCTGCTATCCTTTATACAGAAGTCAACTAATGTTAGTAAAGGAGGGGGAGTTGGTAAAACGGGGCTCAAGAAACAATTGCGTATAATACTAATGGACATAGTGCTATACAGGTGTCCCGGGAGGAAACGTCGAAAATAGGAAAAATAAGCTCTTAAGACAATTTTAAGCATATTTTATCTAACAAACCACTTGGATATTCTGAATGGCTGAGCCGCAATAAGCACTCATAAGTTGGTTTGAAAAAATGTTTTCTAGGCACAAATTTGCATTGCAGCGGCATAGAAACACTCCAGAAACATGTAAATTGTTTTTATTTACAAAAGAAATGAATATATTTGTCCAGAGAGAAAAATTAACCGAGAAATAAACTATAGTGGTGCTACAGAATGGCACAGACTTTCCCGTAGTAAAGTCTAAGTTTTCTAATTTCCTTGGTGTGGTCTGGGTTACGGTTTCGCCCCATCTTCATGCCAGCTGCCAACTCTCGCCACCCAAATACATTATTTTGACATTTTCTCAATTTTTCGGTTTCCTAGTAGGAGAACCGAAATATTACTTTAAGAATGTTAAAGATGAGTTAAACCTCGTCCTAAATGGCAAATTTCATTGAAATATTTGAGCCGTTTTCAAGAAAATGGCATTTAAACGTTATTGTAAATCCAAAATTTGAAGCACTTTTCACAGGAATCTATTGGAAACATTTGGAGCCATTATTGAGAAAATGGCGTTTGAGCGTTTTTTGAAAAGGTTTTTGGGCTCATTTTCACAAAAAAACTATTGAGTTTTCGAGAATTTTCATTTATTTAAGCATATGTACACATAAATACAATAATGTGAACAAACTGCCGATAATGTAAATATGAGCTACGTGAGAGACGTGACAAAATATTTACATTTTTGTAAATTTTGATAAAGCAAAAGAATTGAGGAATATGGCGTTTATGTTATCATAGAGTGAATTTTGCACTATTTTTACCAAACGTTTAAATTTGGAGCCGTTTTTGACAAAATATTGTTTTTCTATTTTTTAAATTGCAAATATTGCACGCCATATTGCGAGAAAACTACTAACATTTTTTAAAAAAATTTACATGACTTAAAGAAAGAAGTAATTATGGACAACAAAATTTCATTTGAAGGAAAAATATCTATCTTCAATTTTGTAGTCCTTGGAAGACGCCGAAAAAACTCGAGTCAGATGGACAGGAGTTTCTTCAATTAAAAAAAAATCCTTTGCATGGTGTAGCCACTAGTGTGGCCTACGGATGGACAGACGTACGGACATGAACTCTACGTCATATTAAACGGTGCGATCAGCACTATGCATTGAAAAAGCTAGAAGAAAAAAAATTGAGAGATTTTTGAGAGCATGTCGTTTGAGCGTTTCTGAAAATGCAAAATTGTGAGCTCATTTTAACAGAAACTGTTGAGTTTTCGAGAAACGTTATATGACATTATTTAAAGCACATGTACTCATAAATATAATAATGTAAGGAAACCGTCTCTATTGTTAATATTGCCGACATGAGAGACATTAAAGAAATTACGTTTTTATAATTTTTGAGAAAACAAAAGAATAGAACAATATGGCGTTTATGTTATCGTATAGGGTACATTTGACACTACCCATACCAAAAATGTAAAGAAACAATTTGGAGCTGTTTTTGAGAAAATCTTGTTTTGTTATTTTTTAAAATTGCAAATATTGCACGCACTACTGCCTGAAAACTACTAAAAAAGTAAAAACAAACTACGTGACCTTCATGAAAGAACTATTTACGGACAACACATTTCATTCGAAGGATAATTATCAGTCTTCAATTTTATAATTGTAGGAAGACGCCGAAAGGAATTCAAACTTTTGCAATTTTCGAATATTCAGAGTTAACTGTGAAAATCCCGTAATATAAAGCTATTTACCTGGGTCTCTCACACCCCATTTGAGACAACATTCGGAGTATCTTTCTTATCCTCTTTCTTATCCTTTGTATTTTCATATACTCTCCTCAGTAGTGCACAAGATTCAAATGTAAAAAGACGAACTAGTTCTTTCTCGCGCCAATGAAGATTTAGCATCATGTCGACCCCATCTCGATCAGGTTTTTCGTCCAGTTTCCCTGATCCATTGAGCAAATGCTGAGATGGCCCCTTGTTTTGCTTCTGGACATAAATGTAACTTCATTTTCTGTGCACGTCTTCTAGAAATACAATTATTCAAATTATCGTTTCCATGTTGTCGCAGCAGGAGCCAAAATTTATTGCTTATTTATCCTTGAAAATAGATTTTATTACATGGGAGTTTTTTTTCTCCCTTTCAAAATTCAAAATTTATTGTTTATTTATCCTTGAAAATAGATTTTATTACATGGGAGTTTTTTTCTCCCTTTCAAAATTCAATTTTTTTTGCTTATTTATCCTTGAAAATAGATTCTATTACATGGGAGTTTTTTCCTCCTTTTCAAAATTCAAAATTTAAGTAGTATATGACTTAGTGTAGGGATCACAGAATTTTGAAAATGTGCACACAATTCACGTTTCCCCATAGCACGTTTTCCCCATACGCAGTTTTTAACTGTTTTTTTGACGTAAAAAATAAATAAATAAATAAATGTCTACATGGTGTAATTCATAACTAGATGAATTTTCACTTCTAAAGGACATTTTATTGGAAAGGGTAAGCTTTCGTCGCATTCAAGGGTCAGTTTGCTCCAAACGTTCATGTGATTAGTTGATCGTGTAACACAGCCCGCATTTTCTTGTATGACAGAAAGTTGTTCTGTTGTGAATTTTCTACTGCTGGGCATGTATCTCCTTTGGCTGGGTAGCTTCTTTAAACCTCGGATAGGTATCCAGCCTGGATTCCGCTCTTAATATATTATGAGCATTTCTATTTCTGTGCCCGGACTTCTCGTATTTTTATAGTAAAAACAGCACATCACATTCAATTCCATAATCGGATGGTCACGACATGTGCTTAAGTTCAAAGTATGGTTTTCGAACAGCATAAATATTGTATCTGTTTGGGGAAAGACTAAATAAAAAAAACATTCCAAATGCGTTTGTTCCTCCTGTAATAATAAAATCATATAGAGCCTACACTTAAGGATGCGTTTACGAATGCCGTCACAGTCGTGTGTAGTCGTTTCCCGTAGAATCCACCTCATGCTAGTATCAACGTAGAACGCATCAAAGATTCACCATGAGAGAAATTTCGGATCTGACAAGTCACTGCTTGTAGATGACGATGTCTTGACGCGCCCAAAAGCGTAAGATGATTAACCACCCGACTCAATCATTAGTATGTATATGCCACATGGCATGAAGACAGAATACAGAACAACTATTTTTTTCGCTGATCAACATCAATAAAAACTGAAATTTTGATTGATGTTTTCGGACAAGTCAACTGCTACGGTCGTTAGTTCCATTCTGAAGTGTATTACAGAACCGGCAGCGTATAAGCGTATAATAATAACTACATTCATGGCCCCACCTAGGCTGCATGACATGTAAATTAAATCTCAAAACAATTAGCACTTACTGACAAGCGACGAGACGTCTTTATATCATGTTCATAACCTTCACCATAGCCTAACTTTATCACCTCCGCAAATTCGCGAGAAATCAGATGAGCGGCAACGCAGAACGCTGGCTGTGAGAAAGTAAACAAATCCTCACAAGCTGATTGCTTCCGAGCAGGTCACATGACGTACTATGGCACTTGGCGAGAGAACTATCAGAGTCGCTTATACGCTGCCGATACTGTAGTTCGGGAAGAGGCGGTGTTCTTCCCCAATTGAATGGAGGGCTCCGGCGCCGGCCTATTCGTCGGCTCGCGAGAGACATCCTCTTTCAGGCGTCTCTCCCCATCAGGTCACCTCGCCCTCAACCGGGAGAAGCTCTAAGCTCTCGACTGGTCTCCAAAGATGTGTTAGTATATAAGGAGAATATAAGTATATAAGGAGAGATGATGATGATGATGATGATAATAATAATAATAATAATAATAATAATATAATAATAATAATTCTGACGTGGTCCAGGCCGCAAGGCCTTCTCTTCCGCGTAATCACTAAATATTTTTACATAATTACAATTACAAGGACAGGAGAAGGAAGATGAAAGAAATATCGTGCGCGGTTCATAGCCTGTTTATTAGGGTACTGTATCAGTACTTGCCTGGTGTTGATCGGAGAAACCACGGAAAACTACCGATCAGAGCAGGTTGAATTCTACTCCAGACAGCGGCTGAATTCGACCTATCAAGTTAGTGTGGACATTCACCATCGTCGGGATTCGAACCCTAGGTCCTCCCGGTCGGTCACTACAGAGAGGGGCAATGGTGGCTCTGAGCTAACCTTAACCGGCGATGATTTTTTTTAAAATTTGAAATGAACCGGATTATAAACCGGAAGGCGGTGCGTCACGTCATCTTCTTGAGAGTGGCTCCGGCTGGCGACTGTCCGTTCCGGGCGCGGCGTTGGTATTCTGGGACCGTCTCGGGACGCAGTACGAGCCTCAAGTCAGCTGCGCATAAATCTTTCCCCTCCCCGCCGTCGCACGTCCGCCGGCGCGCGCTCCGAATTAGCCTACATACAACGGCTGTCCAGCACTAATCTGGAAAGTATTCACTGAGCACGCGGACGAGATAAATTGCTTCGAGGTTCCGACTCCACCGACGCCGCTCAGTGGTCCGAAATGGCATCAAAAGCGCTCCTAGCCGACGGTCTACCACATTTCATGTGAATTCCGAACGAATATTTAGAACCGACAATAAGCGGAGGAAAACCATAACGATTGCACTCATAGTAGTGGCGAGGCGTGCCATATTTTGGTGATCAAGCAGCAATTCCGTGCTATGTACCCAAATTTTCAAATATCAAAATGTTATTCAATAATAATGAAACTAAAATAATTGTTATGAAGTAGTATAGCCTTCAAATCAAATAAAAGGTGCATTTGTGGTAATTACAATGAAAAATGTTAACACAGGCGCAACAGCACCTATTCGTATTTTACTTTTATAGCATTCCAAGAACATCACAATTCCCAGAACTTGCCAAAAAATACTTTAATTTTTCTTCAGGAAACAAAATGCATGGTCAACAATATACAGTCAACTGCATTTATAGTGAACTCTCGGTTATAGTGAACTGGTTCCATTTCACATACATTACAAATAAGCATAAGAATACTCGGTTGTAGTGAACCTGAACCTCGGCTATAATGAACGGAGGAAATACATCCTGAAAATTAATTGTCGCCTGGAAAAGAATATATAGCCTCAGTGCCACAAATTCCAACACTAGACAGCTTGAAAAGATTCGTCGACCAAAGAGCATAATCGAAGTCTCCCCTGGAATAAAGGTAGCGGACCCGGAATGGGGTCCTTACTAATGACATTATGACCACTCAGTTTCACTGCGGTCGTGTCCTGCGTAGGCTGCAACTGGCGGCGGCGACGACGCGCGATTGCTTGCTTCAGTTTTAGTCTTGGTGTTACTTGATATTCCGGGAGGCAAAGCTCGTTGAGTTCTACGTAGGAAGCACGCGAGTGCCACAGCCCAGCGATATCAGCCGTGCCGCGCGGAAAAGCGATTAGTTTCATTAACCGCTTGCTCCATCCCGCTATCAAAAGGATCTCGTATGTAATTAGGTGAGTAAAAGCGTCTCCGCAGAGTGGGATGGTGTTCCAACAGTGCAAGAGGCATTGAAGGATGTCAAGACGGCATTACGATACTTAGACATAGAGGACAATGTACAATCAAGCATGGAAGCACGAACTCTAAGGAAAGATCTAGAGAAATTACTAATGAAAAATGTACGAAGCAAACAATTGAAAAAAATTAACGTTTTAAGGACAAATAAAAATATTAAAATTTTCAGTTCGTGCTGTTCATGTATTTTGCTGTACCTCTATATTAATAAAAATCAATCGTAATAGAGAAATTCTATTTAATTTTGACGTCATCGGATGAAGTGAACCTCTGATATCGTGAGCCAAAAATGTCCCCAGAAGTTCGCTATAACCATAGTCGACTGTAACTTACTATTAGGGCGTCCTGTTAATCACAAAAGTTGTCGAATTATGAATTTCTTTGAAAAGGTCGCACAAATTGCTCCTACCGACATTCCTGTTGCAAGTTTGATAAGTGGTTGCTCTTTGTTTATAAAGATTATTCTTTATATTTTTACTGACATTTCTGCTCTGAGATGGCCTAATCAGAAAAGTTTCCATTACACAGCCACACTCTACAGTCACTTGAAACACACCGTGAACGACCTGTTAACAAAAAATCTAACTACAGCACTCATACCGCCAAAACGAGACATTATTTGCTGAACTCACTAGGGGCCGGACATTGCCATAGGCACTGATTTGTGCTGGGCTCTACTGGCTTGCGTAGGAATTAATTGGAACCGTGTGGCGCCCGAAGGCTCGTCACTGAAGCCTTTATTTGCCTTTAACAGAGCACACTTGAGCGCATCCCAATCCTTCGCTTAGGCGAGTGACGTCATCATACGTTACAGCCCTAGGCACGATGATAGCAGAGATACCGTTGCTTGCGGCGCGCCCGGCGCGCTGCTAGTGGCGGCTTGTGAAATAGGTGGTAGAGAGATATGTTTATTCTAGGTATCTTAAGAGAGTACGTTCAAATAGAAGCAAAGGGCTTCGCTTCATGAATACTTGGCAGACTGGATTCATTTGACAATGTTCACAATATGTAACTTGGAAAGTAGGGCAATCAGGGCTTGCTTTATTCCCCCTAAAGTTTCGCCACTGACTGATAGAAATATGAATACATTCAAATGAGTATGTTTATATTTTTCATAAACTTATTTTTGACGTATTTGTTTAATTTCAATGTTTATTTTAATGCCAAGAGATGCCAGAATGTGAAATTATGATTTTCGCACTCACAGAATGAAGGCTTAAATCCTTGTCTATTTTTTTATATAATTTCAGGAAGAATTATAATTTTTAATGTAAATACTATTTCATTTTCCGTATTCCACAAGTTCATTAGCTGCATAGATAAGCGCATAGGGTGGCCTGAACATTTTGAAAGAGGTCGATAGCAATACGTAATAGAACATTTTATTTTCGTAAAAATTTTCAATTTTTGATATCCTCCTTTTTTAAGCGGACAATTTGGGGAAATCGTTAACGGTACTTGGAGAGTGTCTCCCGAAGCCACCTGCAAATGGTTGGACATAAAATTAATTATATCGATTTAGTCACTTATTCAATCATTAAAATTATAATTACATTCTCCTTGTATTAAGTTTGATTGATTTATTTACTTCTGAACTATGTCATATGTAATACATACATAAACAAGTTGAATAGAAAAGGGTCCCCTAAAATGTAGTTCTTCTTCTTGTTTTCGGCTGTGCACGCCAAATATTTGCATTTTCTCTGAAAATCGAAACTGTTTCATTGTTTTTGTATTTGTGCCGGTTCCTGGGTCTTTAACGAATTCATAGACATCTCTCTCTAGATCGAAGGTTGCATTGTTTTCTTTCAATGTTTGCACGCATTTGAAATTAGTAATATGGATGTTAGTGTATTTTTTCCGAGTTCCTGGGTATCATAGAAAACCACAGACACCCATCACTGGATCGGAGGCTACATAGTTTTCTTTCAATTTCTGCGCATATTGGGAATTAATAATGTAGTAATACAGCTACATAACGGATATCTAGTTTGACGTGGCGTCTCGAGCGGGTAATTTAATATTCAGAAGATCATTTTGTGGCACAGGAAGTTACATGAAAAAGTACCGATTGAAATACTTGTTTAATTTTTATCATTACAAAATCAAGCTTAATTATTGTCAGTTTTCTGAATAATGTCGTAACTACCCTTGTAAATGCCAGAGTACTTTAATTCACAGCGTTTCACTAATATACGCGTGGGTTCATTCTAAGGGTTTCAGTCTTAGTTTACAGTACGACATAAATGGGCCTGATTTCCTTTACCCTTCCGCGTGAAGCAAGCCTGGTTTTGAACATTCTAATTCACTGAATAACATTTAATATCTCAGTTGAACCAATTATTGTGAATATTTATGAATGTTTGTGACTTATACAAAATTCTGTATTTATGAACGTGTTTCTAGTAAGCGCAAACGAAGATGTATCATTTACGGAATATAATGAATATATCCTATTGACTTCATGGATTAAGAAGGGAAAAAATGAATGATAATGATATTGATTTTAAGAATAATTACAGCGTTAACAAAACGCTTGCAACAATACAAATATTATAGCAAATACGAGTTAATCACTATAACTAGTCAATGGAAACACTCCTTTCCTCACAAAAATTTGCGACAGGAAAGCAGATGTGCTAAGTTTAGACGAAGAAGATGGAGGCGGGGAAACTTATTTTCTCTTGCGACGACTCAGAGTCGACTATGGAAAAGTGATTTCAAAACATATTTTTTGAGATGAGAGTACAGGATATAAGGTGCGCAGTACGATGTCACATATGTAAGCGCTGCGAATCTTACAGAAGTAGAGACTAATTCATAAATACACTTTTCATCCCACCAAATTCCGAACTCTGCCAATCTGAGACAAACATAATTCAAACTTTTGGCGCCCTTTTTGAGAAAATATTGAAACGCTCTCCGTTTCTGTTAAATTATTTATGCAACCGGTTTCCGAATTTATATCATTTTTGGGTGCCAGGAAAGGGTTGCGATTTTAAATTTCCCGCAAACACATCTAAAGGGAAATAATTATCCTACTAGCTCTGCCGGTTGGGTTCTTACGAAAATAATCGTCGCCGGTACTTCCTTTCTTCCTAGCAAATGATCATTCAATCCGCTCTCCATACGGAAGAAGCGAGGAATCTGAAATTTGTTTCTGGAAAGAATTTATTAAACTATGGATTGCACAAGATGCTAAAGAAATGATAATCAGCTTTTCTTTTTCAAAATGAGAACGTTGTAAGTTTATTCATCGATTAATTCTTTGTAACATAAAATGTCACCTTGGTCATGACCGGTAGTAAAAATTGTAAATAGCGCTATTATTCTTCTATTTATATATCCATGCGCTCTTGGACGATGAGGCCAGAAAGAATCCACTGCTCCGATCAATCTTCTCTCTTGTATCTTGTTCTCGGTCCGTTGCCGGGTCAATGTCCTCCTCAACTTATTAATTGTTTCACGTACGACTCCCGGCGCCAGAATTATTTAAAGTTCCAAATAGAATTACGCACACAAAATATAAGTCCTCACTGCTCAATTATTTCCCGCAAAATTCCACCAGGTCCCGCATCTATCATTTACAATGACCTCTACGATGTGCAAGGTACGCGGTCTAAAGCTCCTCTCCTCAAATATTACGAGATTCAACTCTCCATAACTTTCATACCTTCTTGTCTTTTGTTTTACAAAACAATCTCCAGTTTCCTTCTACGTCATACCCCATTACTAGTTTACCACCAATTCTACATGCCCGTATATCACAATCTTCTGTCCGTTACTTGCCGCGATATGTTCATTTACTTCTGCTTCCCTGGTTGCTAAGGAACGTCCTGCCTGCATGCCTATGCCCTCAACATTTACACTTTTTACGAAGAATTTAATAAATTCTTGTCCCCAATTCCCATCAAAATATTGTGTGAGTCTGGTATGTTACAATATTGAAAATGTTGAAAAGGTTCCATGCGCAGTACCCGCAAAAATCAAATTATCCGTTTCAAATTCACAGGGCTTGGAGTATCGATCTGGGAATATCGATTTCGGAGAAAATAGTCTAAAAGGTTTATGAGCTAACATTGATTACTTAGCCTTAAAAAGTTCTCAAATAAGTTTACAATTTTCGTGTTAAAATGCTTTCCTGGGATAGAGCAAAGAATGCTAAAAAATTGCACAGGTCTAATTTTCTTAAAAATCTGAATTTTCGAAAATTGCTAAAGTGAGAATTATTTTCGGCTTCTTTCTACAACTACTATATTGCGGATATTTTTCTTCGAAATCTTTTCTTCCAAAAGAGAACTGAAAGAAGATCATTTCGCTTTTCTTTTCGAACTTTAAAGATTCTTTTCACCAGAATTCGTGAACTCAATAGTATTTCTTCGCCGCGGGAACTTTAAACGTGGTGGAAACTTCGCGTTTTACCGCAAAACGCTTCGCAATGTTTGCTCAGCAGTGTGAGTTGACAAAACATATGGTGGAAGCAGGAGCGTGCTCTCGTCGTACACGGGGAGTGTACGAATCGGTGGACGGCGCCGCGTGATGTGCGCCGCGTGTCACCGCATTTGTTCCCCACAACGGGAAGTGATGCATGGATATTTGTTTGTTCGTTTTTCTTTTATCTTCAAAAGCATCTGTCGAAGATCAAGTTTTTTTCATTGTCATAAGATAAGAGGGTCAACAATTCTAACGACAGAATGCGCATTCGGAGTGAATGAGTGTACATATTGTTTTTATAATTTTCAGTGTGAATGATTATTGTTTATTTGTTGGGTTTTAATTTTAAACGTATTGTTGTCTGTTATGTGTATTTTTCGTGCCATCAGAGGACATTATTTTTCAGATGTATTTGACGTGTTGATTATTTGAGGAAAGAAACCATCCAAAAGTAGTAAATAAATTAAGATGAATACATTCTGGTTCATCAATAACCATTAGAGAATGTGTTGTGATTAAAGTAGTTAGATGCAGACCCATGCACGTGCGCATAAGTACCTCGTTTGTAGCCCTGTATAGGGCAATCCCATAGTCACGCACAGGGAGAATTTAGAAGTTGTATAAATTTAGCTAGCTAACGGGCAAGTACAAAAGCTAAGGTAGGTTTAAGGAAGGGTATGTGTGTTAATGACAAGGCGCCCAGATGTGTTTAAAAAAATAGGAAAATATTACAGTGGCAGAAAGAAAAGAAAATTATTAATTGGCAGTAGAACGAGGGATTATTATATTGGACCCAACGCGGGGCGTGAATGAAAGCGGGTTTATTAAAAATATAACACAACACGCACACACGCGCACACACACACGCGCAGCACACACCCACACACGCACACGCGCACACACGCACACGCACACACGCGCGCGCACACACACACACACACCGGGGAGCATTAGCTCAGTGCATCAACTGATGCCACTGCAGCCCTCTGACCGGGAGGTCCTAGGTTCGAGGCCTGACGGCGGCAGGATTTTCGACGGTCGAATTCAGTCGCTGTCTGGAGGAGAATTCTAGCGGTCGGCTGCTCTGATCGGTAGTTTTCCGTGGTTTCTCCGATCAACACCAGGCGAATGCCGGGGCAGTACCCTACCAAACGGGCCACGGACTGCGCGCGAACATTCCTCCTTCCTTGTCCTATCCTCTCCCCCTTACACACACACACACTTACACAAACATGCACTACACTACCACATATTCCGGGAGACCGGTCGGGAGCTTAGAGCTTGTCCCGCTGGTGGGAGAGTCCTGATTATGGGGAAACCCCACTAGCCGACGGTAGGTCGGCGCCGGATCTCGCCATCCAGCGGGGGAAGATCACCGCCATCTCCCGAGAAAAACATGCACTACACTAACTGGACTAATGACCAAAGCAGTTGACGCGCCCGGAAACACGAAAAAACCAATCCAAACAAATACACACACATTAAAATAATACTTAACTCTAATGTTAATTTCTTCTTTAGGTAAGAAAGCAGTATCATATCGAATCGAGGTTGCTTTGTGATGGAGTGAGTACAAACATTATTTTTTATTAAAAAACCACGAGAAAACAAGTTATTTCAGTTAATCTTTGATGGAAAGAAGTGATATGATTTTTGGTATTTCACCCACAGTATCTCTAATCAAAAAATTAGAAAAATTAAATTTGTTAAATACGTTTTTTTTAAATGAAAGAAAATCTTTATTTTTCATTCTCCTCGTCCCCTCGACATGCCTGATGGTGACGTCACACGTGACATGCGCGTGCGTGAGGGCTAAGTAAAGAAATAAATTGTTAACTATGTTAATCCCAGGTACCGCTACGCAGACCACTACTCTGAGCGACGCCCGCGTGGCACCGAGAAAGTCTTCAAAGCGACCAATAAAACGAGTCGTCACCGAAGCGGCATTGGAATTTATGGAGTTTCTCTTCCGATTTATCACCGCCATTGGCAGGTGTAAGGGGACGCGAGTGAGAATGTGTCGATGGTGTTTTTATCTTCTTTTATCGACCTCAATGCGCTCGTTATTCTCTGGTCGACAGAGCGTAGCGTTTAGGGAGACGTAAATTACGACGATATTCGTCATATGCTAATTCGGGTCGTGCGTGCGTGATTTAAGATCCGGAGACTTCAAAGGTTGGCAAAAGGGAAACTCTGTGGGTGTTGTATGCGGTCGCATTAAATATCGCAAAACGAAACCTGCGCGTTCTATGTGATGGAATGTCGTACGAGTAATGTTCTTCGGCTCTCGAGGAGCGTCACGTTTCGAATGCAAACGACACTCCCTCCGGTAATTATGTAACATTGTCTCTAAAATATACTTTGTCATAAGTAAGACATGAAGTCTCATGGTATGTGTGGTAGAGATGAGCTTAACAGCTTTTCTTCAATAGTTGTTATCACAAAAACAGCTGACTCGTAATAGCTGTTATTAAAAACAGTTGAAAAATAACAGGTCCATGACCAGCAACCTAACATGGCCGACTGCTAAGAATTAAAGCAGTTGTAGCGACTGCTAAAAGTTAAACCACGCAAAACGAATAACGTTGGTAGCACCGTAAAGTTTCCGCAGCTTCCTTACGGCTTTTCCTTGCACTACTTTCCCTAACATGTTTGGACAGAGAAGCAGCTGATATGAACGAGACTGGATTAATTGCTAAGGATGAATAGTAATTCATATAATTTGTAGCGAATGTGTATAGAATATAGAATATTACTAAAATGAAAGTGATTCGGGTTCAGATTGCAAATATTCTTTCAAATATTCAACTTGTGCACAGTGAAGTGACGAGTGCCAAAAATAATGAGGACAAACAATGTTTTTGCTTACCTATAGCTAAAGTGTTAATGACTATCGAATATCAAGTATTATAACGTGGGTTATTTGACCGTAACTCATTTTATTTTATTGGGCCTAGGGGAATATTAGTTGATCTCACATAAGCAGCAATGAGACAGAAATAAGTTAACATATTGGACGGACTTAGTTTAAAGGACAAACATCTTGTTGTAGTGTATGCAATAAAATATAAAAATAGTGTGGCACATCGTGTGTAATAATGACGAATTATGTATTAATGAATATAATTTGAACACTGACAATAGCGCTAGTTTAACTGCAGTGAAGCTGTTATCGAACAAAATGGTTGCCACAAAAGCTTGTCGTAGTTCGGATTAGACCCAGTAGGTTGCAGTTCTATGCATTTCAACCGATAACAGGATAAACGAAATAACTGTTATTTCGCGTAACAGTTACGAAACATTAACGGTTAAGAAATAACAGCTTAGACTCCAGGCCGTGTATCAGGCCGCACTAAATTCGCAATATGGCAGCTTGAAAGATTTCCTGTCGGAATGGCCAACTTATGAAACTATAACTCTGATCAAGTCTCTCGCTTTTGTTTTGTTTGTTGTCTCATTCACAATCCTCGCGCGGTGTCGAGTCTTGTCCACTGTTGAATAATACATGTTTCGTTTTTCGGTAGAATTAAGAGGAGATGTTCATCTATAAACGAATATTAACTCTGTGAATAATTAAGTTAATTAAGAATTATCAACTATTGCGAGCTTAAGAAGTGTTAAAAAGTGTAAAGTGCAAATGAAAAATACAACCTCAAAATTATCTGCGGCCATACTTCTATGTTATTAATGCTTTTGAGATGTGTGTCAACAGTTCCTTCACGTTTTGAAGTGGTAGTAATAAGTATTATTGAACGCAAATAAATACCACAATTATTGAAGTTAATTAACCTGATATACATGGTAGTTTTTAAGTGAGCTAATGAAATGTTCCTAACAGTCCAGTTATGTCAATATCAATGCAAATACATCCATTTAATTTATCTGTTCAATTATTCATTAGCTTTTAAAAGTAAGTTCAAAAAAATAATGAAAATCATCGTTAGTGTAAGTAAGTTTTCAATAACTTATCCATTGTTACCAGAGACAGTCTTTGAAAACGTGTTATCTTCAAAGGTTCAGTATTAAGTATAGACCAGATGTTGTTAAGCTTACCATTATTTTCCAGTTATAATTAAAATAAATTCAGAAAATAATAATAAATATAATATAATTAATTTAAAACAAGAAATACTAAAGGGACACTTAACAACAACAAATAACTACTATAACTATTTCAATTAACTTTATTATTATTACTGTAATGTTTTTATTCTCCCTCTCTCCTATTATATATATAATCCCGCCCACACGTTAGGCGCCCACTGTAATATATTTCCACTCCTCTTATAAATATATTATCCCTCTCCCTCTTTTTACATTACAATCCCCCACCTCTGCTACCACGACACCTCACGTCGCGGCGTCAATGTAATACACTCTGCTTTACAATCCACCTCTCTGGTACCACGACGCCGCACGTCGCTGGTGCCAGTGTAATATTATATATTATAAATATAATCCCGCTTTTAATTATTCGCTTATTAAATCTCACGCCCACTATCTTGCCTGCCTAGCCCTAAATTATAATTGGGTGCCATATTATCAATTGCCCGTACCTCTGCTAGCTCGTCTCATTATCTGTTCCTTACCGTGTCGTAGTTCGCGCGCTCACTCCATACGGAGTTGAAGTAAGGGTCCGCTTTGTTCGTGCCTGGGTCAACACTCATACCATTACAAAAATAAAAAACATGGAATCACGGCAATTATGAGCCATTGGGATGCTCATGCATTTAATTTTGGACTTATCTTAGCTGATGGCTCTTTCGTGAACACCATCTGCCCCTCCAACTTACAAAACATAACAACACAAATATGTATAAACACCCAGGAAGAAAAACATATAAACATACACACTGAAAATACAATACAATGAAAAACAAATCTCATCCATCCATCAGAATGCGCATTCTGTCGTGACCTTATTTCTTATCCTTAGCCTAATAGCATAACTGGTCTTCGACAGAACTTCTTTGAATGGAGCGTAAACAAACAAAAAAATACAGTTTTTGCACAATGCGTGCCACTTCCTTTTTTTGCAGCGAGGTCACCTTCTATCAGCGCCCGTCGCTGGTAGTTGTCACGTGCGTTATTCACGCACGCGATTCTCCGTTCAGCTGCCACCAGATCCTCGATTTCCGTTTAAGACATGCCAATGCATCCACGACTATTGTTTTTTCTTTGTCTTAATCGCGTCTTCCTGAACGTTATTTCTATATCTTTCGCGATATCCCCATATATATCTTTCGCGACGCTTCTATTTTCTGACACCTAATTTAAGTAAATATTTCCTATGCAGATTTTTTTTCGTGAATTTCTCAATGAATTTAACTAAATTTTCGATGCACTCGGTTTAAACAATTATTCCTATGTAACCAAAATAGCCTATTAACGTTTTGCACGACACTTCCGCGAAATTTCTCAAAAATTCAGCACAACATAAAAACGTGTGTGATCGTCCTTAGATCCGAACTCATTCTGTCTGTAACCCAGTTCACATTGTTGGTCCCTACAATCCAAGTGACTGTCTTTTTTCCAAACATATGCCAATCACCATAATAAATGTTCAAAAACTCTTACATTTTTGCTGTTTTCGGGCATTTTGCGTCTTACATAAATTCCCCCCGCACCGTAACTAATTTTGCCCTGCTCTAAATATGGTATTCAACAAAATTCTTCTTGTTATACATTTTTTTCAGAAGTACAACAATGAGTTCCGTCTTTCATCTTCGTCATGTTATGCATGCAATGTATACCATTTATAATATTTACGGAACCCGTGGCTCGAATAACGTGGTTTTTGCTTTAAAACGTTTCTAAATTTAAGTTCTGTTCATCGTTCATCACGCCTATTTCCGCCCCTTATGCTTTCTTGTATCACGCTTTTAATTATGGTTACGCGGCGCTGTTGTCTATTGTTTCTTTCATTTCTTTTAATTCCTCCTTGCTCACATAAAAGTTCCATGCCTTCTTGCGGGCTCGGCCCCACAGATCATTACATTACTAAAGAAAACAATTGGAAAATAATAAATAAAACTCAAAAACGCCTAGTACTATTAAATAAATAAATTGAACGATAAAACGCAAAGAACGAAGAGCACCAAAACGCAAAATGCAAATCTTTAGCAACACTCGTAAAATAACACTTCACTTGGATGGCTTTGAATGTTGGCGGTATCTACGGAAGTAGTCATTGTTTCATTGCAAACTTAAATTTTAAAAAATGTCCCTACCGCTTGAAGGTAATATATTCAGGGTATTTGTGTGACGGTTGGCAACAACTTTAGCCAACATAAAACGAATCGAAACTACCTAAATCAAGTATAAATGTATGTTCTCATCCGACAGTGACATTTTTCAAAAGTTGTCCAGTTAGTTCGGCTTTTTAGCTGGCCAGCAGTCTAGCTGTTAAGGGCATATACCTAATGTGTGGGTTGATTTATATTCCTAGATATTTAGAATGTGACAAGCAGATAATTATAGTTACCCACTGTCTATTATTTATACCTGTCTCTTATTCTCAAATAATATGCGTACGAGAACTTATTCTCTGGTGAGAATTATCATGATTCTTGATTTCCTTTGTTTCAATTTAACCATAAGTATCCTAATATCAAACCACGAGCAGCCCACATATGTTATTATAATTAACAATAAGGGGTACGTTAATATTTCAAAAGAAATATTTGAGAATTTGTCAATTTGTTTTTTTTAACGCGAATTATACGAGTGTGAAAGATGATTGCCCGTTATTTCCTTCCAGTGCATTGCAAACGTTGATGTGGGCATTGCATTCTTTATTCCTTCCTAACATCTGTTTATGGTTTGCCTGGAAAGGAGTATTAAGATATTATGGCATCGATATATTTCCACATTAATAGTATTGGATGAATTCTATTCATAATTATTTAGGTTTTAAAACACAACGCATTTCCTGAACGTTAACTAAATATACGAGGAACTTAAATTATTTTTAGAACACTTTACAGAATTATACTATTAAATTGTAAAATAATAAGTGGTAAACTTTACCATCTAAACCCCATCTGTAAGAAAATCATTTACAGATTTATTTGTTCCCAATATTCATACAGGAAGAAGGGAACAAATTATCACAAGATGAGGAAATGCCGGCTTGGATTAAGGCCGGTCGTTAAGGCTGAAAGGGCGTAACTACCTCGGCTCAAGGGTCGCGGGTTCCAATCCCGTCTCGGGCATGGATGTTTGTGGGTGTGTTTGTGTTGTCCTTACGTGTTCTCCCCACAGTTCTCTATACAACTTAAAAATCATGGTGGTCGCTATATGACCAAGATGCTGAAAAGGGAAAAAAGATGCTGAAAAGGGACCTAAAAAAAGATTAAGAATTGGCAAATCAATTAAAGTTTTGATGCTGAAAAGGGACCTAAAAAAAAGATTAAGAATTGGCAAATCAATCAAAGTTTTGATGCTGAAAAGGGACCTAAAAAAAAGATTAAGAATTGGCAAATCAAGCAAAGTTTTAATAGACACGTCCTCCGTATTTTAAAGACATTGGATTACGTGATCAACATTGGCGTCTCTTCATTTGCCACCCCTCTACTCCTCGTCAAGAGACCTCGCGTGCGTTGCGCTGCGAAGAGGGAGCCCGGGGCTTCGCTGCACTTGCCGGCGGGGCCTCTCACCTCCGGCGGAACGGCCCACGTCGATTCGTTCCGGTGCGCGGCACCCGGGTGACTGACCGGAAACCCAATTACCCCACATACGGCGCCGAACAAAAAGCCATTTATCCAGAAAGACAAAGCGAGCAGTGGAGCGGACACAATGGTAATATCAAATCTCGGTTCCATCTGCCTCGAGACGCCCCACGCCCAGTCGCCTGCGCCGCCGCCGCCGCCGCTGTCGGCTTCCGCACGCCGCCGCCGCACCGCGCCACGCCGCGCCGCACTGCTTTCGTGGGCGGGGCCGCTTCCAAGGTGCCTCCTGCAGCTTTCAGACCGCGTGTATTCGTTGCCGTCGCTTCTTCTCTTTCTTCGTGGCTGCCTCTAAGTTCCCTTCATGTCAAATAATATGCGTATGAGAACTTACTCTCTGGTATGAATTGCCATGATTCTTGATGTTCATTTCTTTGGCTTCCATTTAACCACAAGTATCGCAATTATCAAACCACGAACAGTTCACGTATTTTATTATAATTAACAATGTAGGGTCCCCAGCAATCCACTGCCTTTTCCTGCCTGTAGGCTCCGCTCCTTCCTCTTTCTTCTCCCTTCCGTCACAACCCCTTTATTCCTTTTTCCGCTGCCCTTTTCCTGTAAGCCCCTTCGTGCTACCTCCGCCCATGCCTTCTCCCCATGCCACATATACATCAACTCTATCTGTTGCCGCCGCTTCTTCTCTTTCTGCGTAGCCGCCTGAAATCTTGCTTGTTACCACCACCGCTGCAACGTCCCCTCTTCTTCCTATTTTTCGTCTTCGCTGCCTGTAAGCTCCCTATATCCATCAGTTGCCATCCTCCTCCCTCTTCTTAAAAGCATTTTATAAGGTTCATGTTGCTTCCATCTCCTGATATCTTCCTTCCATGCCATTTCTTTATGGCCTAAATCCGTTGCCGCATCTTCTCTTTCTTCGTAGCGATTTGTGAACTTCCTCCATGTTGCCTGCATCCGCTGCCATCTCCTTTCTTCTTCTGATTTTTGACCTCGCTGCCTTTAAGCTCCGTTCATGCTACATCCATCTGCTGCATCCCCATCCTTCTCCTTTCTGTCCTCGTCCTCTAGTTTAGAAGTTCCGTGTAAGCTTTGCTGTCTCTATCCATTGCATATCCTCCTTCATGCTACCTCCACGTCGCCTTAATCCGTTGCCACCGCTTCTTCTCTTTCTTCGTAGCTGCCATTATCCTTCTTGCATGTCGCCATCATTCGCTGCTACTTCTCTCTTCTTACCGTTTTTCGTTCTCGCTCCTTGGAACCTTCCTATAAACTACAGGCTGCCTCCATACTCTGCAATCCTCCTTTTCTCATTCTTCCGTCTTTGTCCTCCTTGTCCTTGTCGACTTCGCATTCATCCATTGCAATTGCTCTGATATTCTTCACTTTGTCTCTCGGTGTTCAACCAGAGAGTGAGGAAGTATGCTCTGCTTTCACTAGCCCTCTTTGCTCTTCATCGTCTCTTCGTTGCTGTCAAATCTCTTCAACACCGTCACTTCGCTGCCTGGGTACGTTGTTTCACTTCGCTGACTTGATTCACTGTCATTCCCTCCTTTTTTCTATCCCTTTCGTGCTATTCAGTTGCTTGAACGCCATTGACTCCATCCGGCTCCATACATCTACCATTCTCTCCTCTTTTTTCTCCAATTATTTCGTGCTCGCTACCTTTAGCCTTCATTCGCCTGCCCGAAGATGTATATCATGCATCTCTAATGTTCTTGTTACTCCCTCATTTACCTTTCTTTCCCAACCTCTCTGTTTGCAAAGATTCATTCCTTTCCTCTTTTCTTGCGTTTTAGCTGCTTATCAGGGGCACTCACGTTCATTAAACTAGTATCTTCTTCTTCTTCTTCTTCTTCTTTTCTTCTTCTTCTTCTTCTTCACTTTTCGTCTCTTTCGTCGCTTGTCGTTTTCAATATCATCTTAAACGCTATTATTCCGCATTTAATGTCATTTATTTGGACAAAACATTTTCGATAATTCAGTTGAGATAGAAGAACGAAACCTTGTTTTATGAATTATTTGGGAGTAAAATTATTTCCCCCTCAATCACGAGAACTCATTTTTTAAATGACATATGCGATAAATGACAATTCTATACTAATATTTCAGTCTGAATTGTGACAATTCGACACTTTTACACATTCCAGATTGTATCTTTCACAGCTGAGATAAAACATAATTAATATGTAAATAAAAGTGTTTTTAATAGAAAATTGTGTTGTTAATGAATGTTATATTTCTATATTATGCTGAGATTAATGTCTAAAAAGCACTTCCTGTATGAATAATCGAAATGAACTATCCTCATCGTACTACGCAATTGATTAAAGAGCCATTGACACATTTTGGCATTTCCTTATGGGTAGACGTTGACGTTCGGACATCGAAGTTAATTACCGAACGTCGATATTAAGTAACGTCGCCGCCTCTTCGCCATGATTTCAGACGCCGCTTTTACCGGCGGCATCTCCGAGCAGCGACGAAGAAAAAACCCACTCTACGATTGCCACCGTGAAAGATCCTCGACAGCAGACTGTTACGTGCGGACGAGGGGAGGTTCTCGAAGTCAGAAGGCCAGAGAGGAGGTTCACCGTCCCTAATTGTGCTAACACAATTCACTGCGGTCCCGCTCTAATCACAGCCCGGGCGCGAGCCGCCGTCCTTTTTTCATTACGACCGTGTAATTAGAGACCGGCCGCTGTGGATAAACAGATAAATAGGCGAGCGTCTGTGCGCTCGTATAGTGACCGAAACATTGCGACTTGTCCGCCGCCTCTGCCGCCCCAGGGGCGTAGCTAACGGGCCAACCATAGGAGCGAACTCTAGAGTTCAAGGAGCCCGCTTAAGTTAGATGTCTACAGGAAAAAAAGATTTTGATTTCAGTAATATTTTATATTAGTTAATTAGTTAATTCATGCACTTATTTATTTCTGAGTTGCAATTTGGACGCAAATATACTGGTTGTAATAGTGTAGTGGTTACACGTCCACGTTGCTTCAATACCAACCCCGCCGGGAGAATGCTGGTGAACTACCTTAACAAACGGACCTAGACAGCGCGCGATTTTTTCTTTCTCATCCTTGATCCCCACTTCCCCTTACATACACAACACTATGTCGGGAGACTAGTAAGGAGTTTAGGGATTGTTCTGGCTGGAGTGGTGCCCCGCTAGTGGAGATACATGAAGAAGGAAAACCCTGGAAGCTGACATGAGGTCGCCGCTGGTCTCACATTCCAGCGGGGCATCGCCAGCTTCTGTGATATAACATGCAGTACACTAACGGGACATTTTCATGTCCATAGTAGTTGACGCAACCGGAAACACTACATAATTAATCAATCCATGCTGTCCAGATATTATGGGGGCTAGTACATTAGTTTTCAGAACCCACGTTCGTGGATTTAATCCCGGTTGCGGCGGTGTATTTTCGAACAGCGGAAAATCTTGGATGTGCCTATTCACCCTTGAGGTATATAAAGAACAGTGGCAGGTTCCCGTCAAAATTCAATCCCTTCAGCAATGTCCGGTTCAAAGTCGGACAGAAATACGACATGATAGTAGAATTGCTTAATAGACGATCCACTCAGAGTTAGCTAGTCATTGAGTCGACACGTTCGTGAGAGGTTGCAGGCGGTGTAGAGAATCCTTGATTCGCCAACCGGAGGTATTATAGAACAGTGGTTCGGAATTATCCTTCAGCAAGATCCGGTCTCGCACGAAAATAAATATATAAAATTGCTTATAAGACGGGAGTTCCCCAGATCTAGCTCTCGATTGAGGTGAATTTCTCGAGAGTTCACGAGGTAAATAACCCTTCACCCAAGCGGAGAATTCTGAATCAGTTGTTTTCTTCGGTTTCCTTTTCATCGACTCAAGGCGCTCGCCGAAACAGTTCACTAAAGATGGACCACAATCACATGCGATCATTCCTTTCTCATTCTTATTCCTTTCGCAAATATTAAACCTCTCGGAAGGCTTGGAATGATGGAGACACTGGAGCGTCTGGGGCAACATTCCTGCTTGGAAAAAGTATTGAAGGGAAACACCTTTTTAAAATTTGGCCTAAAGGATTCTAGAAAAGAAATATGAACTATGACCTTTCTTTCTTTATTCCTTCTGAAGAAAATGACGGATAAAATTCATCTTGCGTGGTCATTGTTACCAAAGGAAATGGGCTGTCTGAAAGTTAAGAAAGAGACATGTCATCCAGTGACATCACTGCAGGATGTGTGGCAAATGAGATGAGCTCAGCGCATAGTACCGCTTGAGGTAATATCAGAAGTGACTAATATTCTCTAAAAAATATGAAACACTTTTATAAACTACTCACGAAAATTTGAGTTGGAAGCTTATTTCAAAAATTCCAATAAAATATTAGTTAATATATCTTTTCTTTATCCGAAAACATTATGATTTGGTGTCATTAGATTTAACGTGAATGTCTAAGGAGAAGTTTGCTAGTTTATAGTCAAATTAAATTAACACAATGTTCTTCCAGAGGCGCACTAGTAAATTTTCCAATACCAAAACATTTGCTTTTACATCCAATCAGAGCGCTAGAAAAACTTCCAAAAAGCAATAAAACAGACTTTCACAAAGCACTTTCGGAAGAGCGTTTCGATGCGTGGCGGCAGTAGTGCACCCCTGGATTCTCAAAAAAAAAAATCTAGGGAACGCCGGCTCTGGGCCCTTTTCGCTACATGCATGAATTCATGTCAGCCGCCAAACTCACCGACGGCGACATGCCGTCACCACTGTTCTCCCGGGCTACGCTCACTCCGAATCGCTATCGTTCTTATGTAATTACATATTTTTTTGTTTTTGTATGTTCAGTTTTCAAAATTCTGATCTTGGTGAATCATGGCATCCTAACGCAATATACAATTTTTTCATTACCTATTTTTACAAAAGTACTATACTGTTTTACATATTTTGTTAGTTTTTATTATTCTACCAATTTTCGTGAAACTTATTTTTCAAAAAGTATTTAATTGATTTTCAGAAATAGCACCTTAATTTTTTTACACAAATTCAGAATTGCGTGTTGATGACGAGAGGTGTCTCACGTCCAGACGTGTGAAGATGCACGGGATCTGTTTTGTTATCATCCATCACTGCATATATGTTGCCACAAGTGCTCGTAAGCGCTGAGGAGATTATCTTTAGGAATGGAGAGTAAGTTTCTTTATATTTAATCCCAATTTACGATAAAAATTGGTTGTCGCACACTTGTAGCACTACGAAGCCAATACTTCAGTGATTATCGGTCATTGAGTTCCCACGTTTTCACAATGGCTACACTTGTTCTAAAAAATTAAAAATATGCCTTTAAAAAATTAATCCAGTAAGACCGGCAATATTTACTTTTAAACTTATTTAATGTTTTAGTAATGTAATTTCAAATTAATTAAATTTATTTAATTTGTAAATGAGAAAATAAGAGAGGATTTTGATATTACATATTACATCCCTTCATACAAATTAATTACATATTCTTATCGTTTAGAGTTCATATTTGTGCACATATTTTGCTGTTTCTTACTCCAAATTTTTCCGAACTCTATTCATCACCGTCGCCAATGTGCTGCCTGCTTCGATCCTACCATCTCCGATCCCTCCTATCTCCACTGCCATACTTCCGTCTTCCTCGCCACCGCTGCCCCTTCCCACACTCTTCCCGTGTTCTCCTTAGCGCAGCTCTCGAGCCACTGCCCGTGTCTCCATCACCATCGTCACCAGCTCTATCTTCTTCCTCCCGCTGAGGCAGCGAGCGGGGCGCGGCCTGATGACATTGGCCCTGTAATAACTGTTATTTCCGTGCGGGTGCCCTGTGGCTAGCGGTTTCGTTTGGGCTTTGATTAAAAGTGGCGGTTCTGGAGGCGCCTGACGAATCAGAGGCCGTCTCGCGCTCTTTATGATAGGGCGGGGGACGTAATGTGAATTTCGCGCAAACTTGCGGCGCGACGACCTGCAGACCAAGACCGAGAGTGAGCCAAGCGTGGAAGGGGGCAGTTTCAGATAGTTGATGTTGAATTTTACGCGCAAAAAATTATTCTGTTATTAAGGTCACACGTAGGTAATAATTATATTAACTTTGAATGTGTACTGCTTACATCTGCGACCATTACTGCTATATTACTAATTTTCGATGTGATTCGTATTCAGGTAGTTGATGATAAATTTTACGCGCAAAAAGTTATTCTTGTTATTAAGGGCACACGTAGGTAATAATTATATTAACTTTTAGTGCGTACCACTTACATCGGCGACCATTGTTGATTATTACTATATTATATATTACTAATTCTCGATGCGTGCGGAAATTGAAAGAAAACTATGTAGCATCCGGTCCGGTGAAAGGTTCTATGGTTTCGTTTGATGCCCAGAAACCCGGAAAAATCTAAAAAAAAAGTTCCGATTTTGACAAAGATCAAATATTTGTTTGTGTTAATCCGAATATTCGTATATTACTGTACGAACTTACAGAACGAACGTAGGCACTTAATTCTCATACTCAATGTGCCACTGCTTACGACACAGCTGAAGGCCCTGCGACAGTAAATTTCCAAGGAAGTGGTCGCCCTGATACTCCAATTATATTGATAATCTCGGTATGTTAAGAAGTGTTGTACTGAATTCACACTACCAGAATACTAGGTTATTCGTATATTATGTTAATGCAGAATTTGTGAAGTCTATTTTTGTAAAAAAAAAAAAAATCTTGCAGAGAATGTGAATAGTTATGAAATGAGAATATTTATTATTTGTTGTTCTTGAGCAGTATGCATACGACGTTTTGGAAAACGGTTCAGCAGCATTTTTGCTCTTGCAGGCCTCTAGCATCTATTTACTATTTGAACAAATTTTTTGAACCTTTGAGCTCCTTAATCTTCGACCAGCACGGCTCATTTCGGACTAAACATCTTGGCCTCACCCATAAAAACGGGCCTAGATTAACAGCCTGCAGCTGCTTTCGAGTGGATTCAGTTCTTCATTATTCGCTCTTCATTATTTTGTTGTGAGTTTCATTTCCTCTTGGTTATGACGATTGTATTGTATACTTATGAGTTTTACGATTTTTATTATCGGATATTATTTTATGTGAGATATTACATTAAATCAGAAGGTATTTTACCACCATATCTCATTAATGGGTAGTATTACGGATCATCCAATAATAATCAATCATCAATCGCATCATCCAATAATTATTTTCACTTATGATTCATTTTTATTATTTAAGAAACTGAAGTACCCTGCGTTGTCTAAGAATTTATTAATCACATGTGCGTTTTCTTATTAATGACATCTGTTAGGAAAAGGAATGCTTTGTAAGTACAGACTAACCACGCCCTGCCTCCCCCTGGACCAATTCCATTCTGTTCTGGCCTGCCCGTCCTTTCCATTTCCGGTCCGATGTTACCGACCCGCGGTCCACCCTCCCAGCTCCACCGTGACCTTCCTCACCCTGACATGCAGCAACTCGTCTGGGCTGCAGGTTCAAATCTCGGTCGATTCTTGTAGAATTTGTGGTTGACAAAGAGGATTTTCTCGGGAATCTCCCGCCTCCCCACCCCTCTTATTCCACTATTTCTTCATTCATTCATTCTTTCATCGTTCACCTTATCATCATCCCTCACTAATTCATCAAACCATTCTCCTGAGGTAGACGTAAAAAGGCCTAGGAGAGAAAAAGCTTTCTACACTGCCTAATCTGGCCCGCCCTGCCATATTTGTTCCGATCTTCGTTACTGCCACGTTGCTATGGGCAGTTGTTAACAGATGCATTGACTGATAATCCATTGTCCACTTCCAGTTACAATTTTGATTTCTAATTTGCAATTCGTGATTGCGCTATTGAAGTGAATGAAAATGCTTTTGAAATACGCAGTAGGAAATGCTTTTGGACTTTAATTCATTTTAGAGGATTTACTTTCAGTTTCGAGACATTTGAAAAAAACTGAATGAGTTCCGCGGGCCATGACTTTTCTGATGTCACGTAAGCAGATCTTTTGTGTCCTCGCATTCCGCGTTGCGAGACTTCAAGAAAACGTGTGCGTTATCTTGAGTAATGTGCGAATGCAATACTATTTTAACGAAGACTTTTTGGTCTTATGCAATCACATTGATATTTTTTAAATCAATTACTTATCACTAAAATAATTTATCCCTTTTGATAAACTTAATAATAGTCATGATGATTTTTAGGGAAATTGATCGAATAATCAGCAGCCCATTTGGGAAAGGTATTTCAGAAATAAGATAATAATATTTTTAATGTTTAAATATATTTGAACGACATTTAATTTGAAATGGGTTACCAGAGCTAAAATATATTTATTCATTTATGTCCAGGAAATATTTTTTCATGATATTTCTTACTTGAAATTAACAGAAACATAGTAGTAAGCGGTTGTCAAGAGCGGTTGCCACCGCAGTCATCTGCGCTGAGCAGCCATGGAGGCTGCAGTTGAATGCTTTTAAGGCTGGAAATTCATTGTTATTATTGTTGTTGGTTATTGGTTCTTGTCATGATTGCGGTCAGTTGTTTTTTGTTGTGGGTAGTTAGTTTTAGTTATTGTTTTTGGTTATTGTTATTCTTCCACATGGAAGCTCACTGCTACCCCTACAACAGTCTCAGTCATTTTATTCACTTCTTGCGTTATCCAGTGGCGAATATTCATAATGTCAAAGGATTTAATTTTCCTTGGCATTTAACCAAGATTATTTTATATACCAAAAGCGTGTTTCGGGACTTAATTATCAGCCCTTCCAAAATCCACCTCTTACCAGCCAGGTATAAAAGCCAACTCTGGATTTGGAAGCCATTGTGCGGAGCGCCGAGATCGTCTCGGCCGGCGATATGTAGGTTAGCCTTTTCTTATGGGAAAACGCAGAGGAGGAGCCGTGGCCAATTGAGCTCGACACGCACTTTCTTCCGCGGTGCCCCTCGTGGCGGAAACCGCCGGAGACAGTCCAGCCCCCGCCCGCGTCGCCCCGCGCCATCCGCCGGGCGGGCGGGCGGGCGTTCCGGGGCGGTTTTTGTTCGCTGTGCGCCGGGGTCCGCGCCACGGACCATTTCGCGGCCACAAGGCGGCGCCCACCGCCCGCGCCCCGCGTCCCTCGCCCCGCGTCGCCCCGCGACCTCTTGCGATTCGGTGCGGGGCGGCCTCCGCAAACTGTCAGGCGCAGAAGCGGCGTCGACAGTGGGCCGGCTGGTTCAAATCCTCGGCGGCGATCCTTGTGGCATTTGTAGACGACAAAGCGTGTTCGCGGTAGTGTTTCACGGGGTTCTCCCGTTTCCTTTACCTTTCATTATATCATTGCTCTATCATCATTCACTGTATCAACTTTCATTATCAATTCATCAAATGATTCATCTGAGGTAGGGGCGAAAACATATGAAATGAGAGCCACAATAACCAAAGAAAAAGCTTCTTTCTATTGATTCTTATATTTTATATAAGAACATTTTAAAACAAAAACAGCACCGGTACCATTTTAAAACAAAAACAGCTACGAACGTTGAGTTAGTGCACATTGTTTCCGGTTGTGTTAACTACTTATGTTATTAATCCTGTAAATATAGTGCAGGCTGTATCTTGGGGTATAGTAGTGTTTGCCCCGTCTCCCCGTTGGAATGTGAAATCTAGCGCAGACTTTCATGCCATGTCTTGGCCAGTTGGTCCAAGTATTTCCCCTCAGCGGGGTCTCCCGACACGTATAGTATTGCATGAAAGTGTGTGCGTGTGTGTAATGGGAGAGGGGAACAAAGATAAGGAAGGAATGATTCCACACGGTTTGTGGGCTGTTTTGTTTTGTATCTGCTTAGGATTCCCGTTGTATTGATAGCAGAAACCACAAAAATTACCGATCAGAGCAACTGGGCACTACTTGTGCGCTCCAAACAGACATTTGATTAGACCCAGCGATGTAGCTAGTATCGACAATCCACCATCGTCGGTGCATGAACCCTAGGCCCTCCAGATCAGCAAAATCGCAGAGGATATTTGCCACTGAGCCGTTGAGGTTCTTAAGGGGCCCTTGCTCTGGCAAGAGAGGCTGGTCATGTTGCATGTCAATCTGACACCGTCGGATTGTCCCGGCAATGAAGAATGTAACACCGACAGCAGATTGACAACAGACGCAAGGCAGGCTCGTCAAGAGAGGCTTGCCTGTGAGTGCCCAGTTTAACTGCATTATAACGATCGGGAGTGTCAGAAACTGAAAGATCGCGCGTTGATTCGGGGAGAGTGCAAGAAATACTTGAAGTATAAACAATATACACATATGTATTGAGTCTATTTTATACAATCTTATAATGCTGCGATTTCGACGAGAAACGTAACGTAAGAGCGGAATACGGAATGAGCATAGCTTAGATATTAACTCTTCTAAAAGTTTTATATTGTTGGGAGGAAGGAGGAGGAGGAGGGAAAGGGAGGAGAGACATAATAAAGTATCAGAGAAAAAATCAAAATTAATTTTAACTTTAACTAATAATATTTATAGTTTTAACAAATTAATACTACAATATTTACGTATATTTATGAATTAATATAAAATTTTGATTAAACAATTATTGAGAGTCGCTACGGAGCAGGGCCCTACGCACACGTTCAGCTAGCGTAAGTGTTAATCTTAACTTGACTTTGACACTTGGTGTTGGAAATAGTTGGAAATAGAGAGATAAAGAGTGGTAGTAGATTGTACGGCTGGAAGAAACATATTTTCGAAGGGAGTCACTTCCATGCAGTGAGCGACGTGGCGGCACCAGATTGGTTGATTAGTGATTCCAGGCGCGTCAACTGCTAAGGTCATTAGATCCGTGCGAATACTGTTTTTTATGCTGAGATGAGGCGGTGATCTTCCCCCGTTGGAAGTTGAGATTCGGCGCCGATCTACCCGTCGGTTTTGAGGGGATTTATCCAACCAGATATCTCCCACAGGCGGGCCACCGCCTCCATCTGGATATGACCTAATTTCCCGACTGGTCCCCCGGCGTGTATGGTAGTTTAGCGCATGAAAGTGTACATCTGTGTAAGGATAAGACAAGGAAGACGTAGGAAAGATTGTGTGCGGTCCTTGCCCCGTTTGTTAGGGTACTACTGCGGCATTCGCCTGGTGCTGATACGAGAAAGCACAGAAAACTTACGATCAGAGAAGCCACCCGCTAGAATTCTCCTCCAGGCAGCGGATGAATTCAGTCTAGATATGTATCTAGTGTCGAAAATCCTACCACAGTCGGGTCTCGAATCGGAGGCTGAATGAAGATATATGGGTAAAAGCGCCAGTAGTGCCACAGTTAAAAACATTTTCTTCGTTTTGTCAAACATGTTCACCTACGGTGCAAAATTGGTTACGTAACTCCAGAAACTCCCACTCAGAGGCACTGCAGTCACATCGGTTGATTCCCTGAGCCTCCTGAGCGGGTGGGCGGCACCAGCTTTCCGCGTTGGCTTTCGCCAGCGCCGCGCAGAGCATCGTCCACTGTGCGGAGGGGGGAGGCCGGGTGGCTGGGCGGCGCCCGCCGCCGCGGTGCGGCGCGCCGTAACGCGTTAAAAATACGGCCGCGTAAAAGAACGCCTTCGCTCGGCGGCGGCGCAGGAAGTGCGGTGCCGTTGACGCCGCGATGCGTTTGGTTGCGGCCTCGCCGCCGCGGCGCCACATGCGCGCCACACCGTTTGACGAACGCGTGGAGAAAGCGCCGCCCGCCCTTTGCCTCCCCCTCCTGCGCCCGCTGTTCCTGTCCCCTCCCTTCACGCTCTTGCGCCCTTCCGCTCACGCTCTACTGTTCCGGAATAGGCGGATTAGAGCATCAACTGATGTCTCTGCAGTGGCTCTGACCGGGAGGTCTGTGGGTTCGAGACCCGATGGTGGCAGGATTCTCGACTCTAGCTACATAGGTATCAGTAGCTATCCCTTGTCCGGAGGAGAATTCTAGCTTCGGTAGTTTTTCGTGGTTTCTGCAATCAAAACCAGGCGAATGGTGGGGCAGTATTTTAACTAACGGGCCACGGTTCATGCGCGATCTTTCCTTCCGCTCCCTTGTCCTATCCTACCTTCTTATGCATACACTCTTACATTTACATGCCCTAAAATATTAGAGTATGTCGGGAAACCAGCCGGACACCAGCCGGGACAAGCTTAGAGCTTCTCCCGGCTAGGGCAGTGCCCCTCTGTAGGGAATATTAGGTTGGGGAAATCCTCAAAAGCCGACGTATAGATCTGCGCTGGATCTCAGCACTCTGTTCGAAAAGATCATTGACACCTCCCGTGATAAATCATGTAATGCACTTACAAATCATCTGCAGTTGATGCTCCCTGAAATACGAATAATCAATCAATCCTGTTCTACCGTTCTCCCGCTTTCTCGTCCCCCGCTCATCCGACAGACAATCGGTCAGCCTTTCCGTACCTCGCCTCTCTGAGCTCCCCACGTATGTCCTTCCATTCTCGCACCTCACGTTCTCCCTTGCCATTTTGCCCTCCCGTCGCTTTCTGCTCTCTTGTTTTCCTCCCTACCCATCCACTTGTCCTTCTGTCTGCCCGTCCTGCCGTCTGACAGCCTATGTGTCTTTCCACTTTTCTATCCTCTCCCGCGTTTAATCCTTTCCGCCTTCCTATTATCTCTCTTCATATTATCTGTTACCTCTCTGAAGTCCCTCTCTCCCACCTTTCTCTCCCTTTCCACTCTGTCATTCTGGCCTTTGTCCTCTCCTGTCACACGCTTCGCCACTTTTTGTCCTCCCGCCTCACATCCTCCCTTGCCCCCCGCCACCCTCTGTTTTTCTCTGTTCCACACCTCTGTTATTTCACTCTTCTGCCAACGCTTCCTCTCTTTCTGTAGCCTACCTGTCCTTCATCCTCCTGTCTCTTTGTCATAAACATTCAGAAACTTCGAAGTAGCAGAAATTCATTTGCTCTTACGTTGCGCTCTGTTGCTTCAAGATATATTTAAAACCCTAAAATGACGTCCAATGCGTCAAACCTACTCTCCGTTACACACACGACGTTCACAGTTACCATGCTTTTTCGTGTAACTATAGTTTCTCTACACCAACCGTAAAACGTTAGGCTACTATGAAATGAATTAAGAAATAATGAAACCACCACAATTTAAAGTTTTAATATTTATTAAAACATTAGTAACCAAAGGTTACGTTCTGGAACACATTTAACAGCTTCAGTGGATCTTTATCAACTTAAAAGAAATATATAAAAGCTTAAAGCATGTAAGGCCAAAAAGAAATATAAGAAATTATATATTAATGAGAGAAATATGACTTACCCTACTAATTATTTATGTTTTTCGTAGTGCCACTTCTTAATTCCTGAAAGATACCTAATTAAATTCACACGTTTACAGAATTTTATGCAGGGATGGTATTACAGGTCCATATATTATTACATCAAACAGCACAAGCTATCATTTAGAAAATTTCCTCTTCACAAAGAATGAGATCTCAGCGTTTTCACAGAAATGCAGATCTCAGTCAGCTCTACGTTGCCTTCGTCCATCGCGTGGTTCTCACGTACAGCAAAATCATCTGCACTCGGCTGGCCCGTGGCTGTAATGGAGTACAACGGCGCGGACTCGGCAGGGGGCGTTCGGCGGCAAGGAAGGCAGGCGTGCGAGCGGGCGGCGAGGGCGGGGGCGAAGGCGGGCGGCTCGTAGCGATGTTTCACGCGATCCCACCGCTCAAAGCGCTGCGTCTGGGAGGGCTCTGCCCGGCCGCACCGCTGACCCCGAGCATCATGGTTCAGCTGCTTTTCCGAATTCCTCCTCTTCAGACAACGAATAGCCTTTATTTATCAATCACCTGCTTCCCTGTTGCGGTCGGCGCATCCTCCAGCGGTTCTTTCTTCGAGGAATCTCGGCCGTGCAGCTTCCCACACAGCTTCCCAGCGCAAATAGTGGTCCAGTCGGAGATACCATATCACTTACAGCGAGGTACAAGAAGGATGAGGGTTTGGATACTGATATTTTTGCAGTGGAGAATATTTCCTTTCCAGTGTTTGTTGCAGTGTGGCTTCAGTTCTCGAGTTTGTGGTTCTTATGGGAGGCATTTGGTGATTATGATGAATTTCTTCTTGCCTTATCCATAATACGATGTACCATAAAAGAACTAGAACGGTATTTGATTTTCCAGGGTAATAATGAACAAATAAAATATGCTCAGAATGATGTTACGTGATGGTGGTTTGTATTTGCCTTCCATACAGTAAACTGAATGTAACGACATCTAACGTGAAATTAAAGGATTTTATTTGGCGCAGTTGGGAAGCATCTTGTAGGGTCTGCTTCACGGTCACATAAATCGCCGGTTTGCTTTTCATATTATGATATGAAACGTTATGTTATGTATTATATAACAATTTCTTAAAAGGATCTACTTTGGGTGCAATGGTCTCCAGATAAAAGATGTCTTTTGAAACTTATGGGTCTTGAGAGCCGATTCGTGGATAGCACTCGATGCCGATAAAAATTTAAAATTAAAAAAAAAAATACTTCTCTTAATGAATAGAGATTTTTGCTGTTGCATTTATGACTACATATCTTTTATGAATTCGTGGTTGAGACAGTGTCTTCTAATAAATATTTTATATTCATTTTATTTTCTGACAGCCGCATACTGATGCGTTTGGAAAAACTGTTCTTTCACATCTACTAGAGGTTATCAATCTTTACATACACATATTTGTTGCTCGGGTACACTTCTTCGATTAGTTTATATTAATTGATTCCTGAAAATTCGTACTGCCTAAAAGAAGGGGCATTTTAATACTATTTCTAAAGACATGATATTGAAATTTTGTTGATTTGATATCAACGGAGTAAAAATATTTGAATGGTTTAACTCACGTCCTATGAAAGCTTCTCTAATTTCACTAAAAATGCTCGATCACACGTGACACACTTTACGTTTCGAGTGAATGCTGTTCTGCGGGTAAAAAACACCACAACAAGCAGAACCATTCAACAAGGATCCTCCCAATTTTCCGACGAGGAAACACACTAAAACTTCGATGGGTTATGATGACCCGCATTGAGAAGAACGTCTGCTGAAAGGTTAAGAGGGAATGTTTTAACGGAATGCGGGTTCCGTACTCATCGCCAGAAATATTCCCCCCTCCCCCACCGTTTGTTGTTCGGACGCGTCGAGCAACGCGTGGAAAAGCACGGGGGCGGGCACGGACACCGGCGGCCGAACGTTCCGCTCAACCACAAAACCCCGCGCGATCCATGTAACGCGGACACAGGGGAGGTAATAAAATGTACATGCGAGAATAAAAAGAGAAAACAAAAACCATAGTGCCACTTAATTTATTTCTTTATTACCGCCACCTTTATTGCTTCTTAATAAGCTTCGCGTATTGCCGCTTAATATATAAAGAATAAATAAAATATAAATAAAATGTAGGTCGTTGAATAAAGAAATAAGAAGAAAAAGGATAAATTTACAACTTATTTAAATATCTGGAAGATTATTTTGGAGTATGAAACTGATGAAACATTATTTAGATATAAAATAATAGTGTTAAACACTGGCGTAAATAATTCAAATGACAATATAAAATAAGTCTTTGGAAGTTGAAATACAATAATTTAGAAGGTTCACGAAATTAATAGAATAGAATAGAACATTTCTTTAAGCTAGAAAGTTACTATCAAGCAGCATGTTTTCACTCCTTTCCGAAGTGTCCTAAGTTTTCAGTGTAAGATGTGCAGAAAAACGAATATATTGTTATAATTTTCTGTCCATCTCTCTGCAGTTTCTAGGAACGTAAAAACGGATTTAATTGTCCCAAACGAAAAATAAATTATTGATACAAGCTCTTCGCTTAAGAATAGTACGGAACTGCCAATTCTACAACTCACCACCACTAGTTAAGCAAGCATACTTTCAGTGCGTAATCCACTAATTTTGGGACAAAGCTTACCACAAACGGGTCAAAGTAACAAAGATACTCATGTTTATCAAACTGGTATTTGTTAATAAATAATTACCGTCAAACGGGGCGAGACTGTGCCTCATGAGATGAGAATGAGCTAGGCCCCATTTATTGAGATATTCGCATCCTATTGACAGGTGTAAGAAATTTGCTGTTTCTAATTGCACAAATAGTTTTTGGTTCAAATAATAGCGAAGTCCTTATACCCGCCAACAGGATACAATATGTCAAGAAACGGAGCCTGGCACATTCCCACCCCATGATGCACAGTCTCACCCTACTTGACGGTACTTAAAAAAAAGAAAGAAAAATAGCCCATGCGTGCGTTTGGACCCTGCCCAGACCTGTGTGCGCTACTTCCCCTGTTGTCCGGAGGGCAAACGCAAACGGATCCCACGCACACGGCGCGGCCGCGCGCCGGCGATCTTCCCGCGCCACTTAATATGTGTTTTTCCACGGCGGCGATAAGCCCCGAATCACCTGTTTATAGAATCCTACGCGACGCTTAAGTGTAACTAAGGTTGGACGCGGCGTCACGGCGAGGCCGTTTGCTTTCGGAGGAGGCATCGCGCGCGGCTCACCTGCCGCGAGGTTAAGCGTAAACAGCTGACCTCCACGGTGGTGGGGGGCGCGGGGCGGGGAGGTGTCGGGGGGGGGGCGGGCGTCACGCGCAAGCCGCCTGGGCCCGTGCGCGCGCTCCAGGAGACGCTCATCATAGCGGAGTGTACTGAGCAAGGACGTATTATTGAAAGGAAAGGGTAGTTGGAAAGGGAAGATACCGGAAAAAGAAGAGAAAGGGGAGAGAGAGGAAGAGAGAGTGGGAGGGAAAGAGAGGGGAAGCACGAGAGTGACAGCGACGGGAAGAGAGAGAGAGAGAAAAAAGGAGATGAAGAAACCGAGATAATACAATCATCTATATAAATAACATTGGAGTTTTACAATCTCATACGCTTATTTTGATTATTAAAAGAATTCTATTGCTTTTACTACTTTTGTCTGCCTCACAATAATCTCTGGAACGGCTAAACCGATTTAAATACGGTTTTTATTGAAATGTATACTGCATTTCTAACACAACCTGCATTTTCAAATTATAATATTTTCCTCTTATATAAAGAGGATGATTAGATTGCTTGCTTTTTCACACAAACATTCACTTTAATTCTCAATAAATGAAACATGTTACCGTCAAAACGAGATAAACAGTTCCGTGTAAATGACATTTCGATAAAGAACGCAAATTCCCCGTTCTCTCAAATTCCCCTTTCTTCTCTCAATTTCCCTCTTCTTTCAGTAGAGCAAAATTAATGTTGGACTCTTTCTGTTTTTCAGAAATATCTCGAAAACACTGAGTAAACTAACCAAAATGAATTAAACGATTCAGATAGCCAACAATATGACAATCGACAACTGAATTCTCGAAAGCTGGAATGAATCAGCACTGATCCATCTACTTTTATGAAAAACGTTTTAGCCATGTCAGATAATTGTCAAACATATCATGAAAGTAATGCGCTTGCATATTTGGGTATAAAATAGTGAACTTGACTTTCATTAAACTTGTTTGCTAATTATTTCGAATTCTGGACACACAAAATTATACGGAATTTCTTTAAAAGATCAAATTAAAAAGAGATCACTTATTAACAAACACTACGCCACAAATCACTACCCAACAAAAGAAGATGCGCTCATATTTTCGCCCAGTAAAAGCTTGCGATCCTCTCGGCCGCCGCCGGCTCTGCCCCGTGACCCGTGACGTGCAGCGGCCTGCGATTAGCGAGGCGGGCCAACCTCTGCCCCGCCCCGCCAGGCCGCCGTCCTCCACAAGAGGCCGCCCGCACCTGCCGCCGCACCGGTGGGTCGGCGATAGCATTTCATAGCATTTCGGAGGGGATTCATAAGGGCGGTGTTTGAGATGGTGTTGAGGCGATGCCGGAGGCTGTGTCGGTGGCGGTGTCGGAGGCGGCGTCGGAGGCGGTGTCGGAGGCGGCGTCGGAGGCGGTGTCGGAGGCGGTGTCGGAGGCGGTGTCGGAGGCGGTGTCGGAGGCGGTGTCGGAGGCGGTGTCGGAGGCGGTGTCGGAGGCGGTGTCGGAGGCGGTGTCGGAGGCGGCGTCGGAGGCGGTGTCGGAGGCGGTGTCGGAGGCGGTCTCGGAGGCGGTGGCGGAGGCGGTGTCGGAGGCGGTGTCGGAGGCGGTGTCGGAGGCGGTGTCGGAGGCGGTGTCGGAGGCGGTGTCGGAGGCGGTGTCGGAGGCGGTGTCGGAGGCGGTGTCGGAGGCGGTGTCGGAGGCGGTGTCGGAGGCGGGTGTCGGAGGCGGTGTCGGAGGCGGTGTCGGAGGCGGTGTCGGAGGCGGTGTCGGAGGCGGTGTCGGAGGCGGTGTCGGAGGCGGTGTCGGAGGCGGTGTCGGAGGCGGTGTCGGAGGCGGTGTCGGAGGCGGTGTCGGAGGCGGTGTCGGAGGCGGCGTCGGAGGCGGTGTCGGAGGCGGTGTCGGAGGCGGTGTCGGAGGCGGTGTCGGAGGCGGTGTCGGAGGCGGTGTCGGAGGCGGTGTCGGAGGCGGTGTCGGAGGCGGTGTCGGAGGCGGTGTCGGAGGCGGTGTCGGAGGCGGTGTCGGAGGCGGTGTCGGAGGCGGTGTCGGAGGCGGTGTCGGAGGCGGTGTCGGAGGCGGTGTCGGAGGCGGTGTCGGAGGCGGTGTCGGAGGCGGTGTCGGAGGCGGTGTCGGAGGCGGTGTCGGAGGCGGTGTCGGAGGCGGTGTCGGAAGCGGTGTCGGAGGCGGTGTCGGAGGCGGCGTCCGAGGCGGCGTCGGAGGCGGCGTCGGAGGCGGTGTCGGAGGCGGTGTCGGAGGCGGTGTCGGAGGCGGTGTCGGAGGCGGTGTCGGAGGCGGTGTCGGAGGCGGTGTCGGAGGCGGTGTCGGAGGCGGTGTCGGAGGCGGTGTCGGAGGCGGTGTCGGAGGCGGTGTCGGAGGCGGTGTCGGAGGCGGTGTCGGAGGCGGTGTCGGAGGCGGTGTCGGAGGCGGTGTCGGAGGCGGTGTCGGAGGCGGTGTCGGAGGCGGTGTCGGAGGCGGTGTCGGAGGCGGTGTCGGAGGCGGTGTCGGAGGCGGTGTCGGAGGCGGTGTCGGAGGCGGTGTCGGAGGCGGTGTCGGAGGCGGTGTCGGAGGCGGTGTCGGAGGCGGTGTCGGAGGCGGTGTCGGAGGCGGTGTCGGAGGCGGTGTCGGAGGCGGTGTCGGAGGCGGTGTCGGAGGCGGTGTCGGAGGCGGTGTCGGAGGCGGTGTCGGAGGCGGTGTCGGAGGCGGTGTCGGAGGCGGTGTCGGAGGCGGTGTCGGAGGCGGTGTCGGAGGCGGTGTCGGAGGCGGTGTCGGAGGCGGTGTCGGAGGCGGTGTCGGAGGCGGTGTCGGAGGCGGTGTCGGAGGCGGTGTCGGAGGCGGTGTCGGAGGCGGTGTCGGAGGCGGTGTCGGAGGCGGTGTCGGAGGCGGTGTTGTAGGCGGTGTCGGAGGCGGTGTCGGAGGCGGCGTCGGTGGCGGTGTCGGAGGCGGTGTCGGAGGAAGAAGCAGTGGCGGTGGCGGAGATGGAAGGCGTTGGAGGCGGAGATAGAAACCGGGCGTTGGTGGGGACGAGGGTGCGCGTAACATTGCTGTGGGCAGGGACGGTGTTTGCGCGGTGGTGGGGCGGGGGAAGGGCGGAAGTGGGTCGGTGCCGGAAGCGGCGGCGGTGAAGGAGGGGGGTGGTATTCTCCTTCTGGCCCATGATGCGCCCACAGCCGAGACATGTGCGCGCCGTAAAGAACGCCTTCACGCCCACTCGAAATGTTTTCTTGCGCATTAGGTGTGTTTAAGATGTGCGGAATCATAGAGTAGGACTTTCTGGGTTTCGAGAACATTCACGAGTGTACGTCAACTTACCACTTATTCTTTTCTTCTTTAATTGCCTGTAGTTTGTATAATACTGACCTTCGTGGCCCTGAGATCTCTCTCTTCTTCCCTTCTACCCTGTTTCAGGTGGATGAGGGTTACTTTTGATTATTCGTGAGGATGGAATTAGAATTTAGAATCTTTTATAATCGTCTTTCAGTCAAACCCACGGTGCCATATAGGTGAAATATGGAATATGAAAAGATAATTGTGATGGAAAAGAACAAACATGCTTACCCAATGTGAGACTTGTATCAACATTATGAACCAAATCTGTTGGGAGGGGTGGCGTTTTAATAACGTTCCATCCAGGTTGACAAAGAGTTGGTCGAATTCATGTGGGCAATTAGAGTATATGTGTGGAAAGTTAGTTAACTTATATTCCGGGAAAAGTCTATTATTGACAGTCATCTTCAACTAATGTTACAAAAATTAAGTATAGTAAATATTCTCAAACCTCTCATTCATTTCCGTGTTTTCTTTTAATGTGGATGTGATAATAATTGGTTGCTAATAATAAGGAGCTCCGTTTTCGTTGAGACAATTTTTCACAATTCTATGCAGAAATCATTTTTATTAATTATACAATGATAAACGCATTACGAGCCATTTCCTGCACCAGAGTAACTTAACGTGCCCTTACGATTGAGTTAAAAAGTGGTACTAGTCGACATATTGATGGTTATCGAGTGTTCAGTGAGCACAAATTGCCAAAGTGCCAAAAACTCCACTTCGAAAAGAACCAACACAACCCCAATGCGGAGCACAAAGCTGAAGGCCGATGCATACCGTTTTGGTGTCACACGCTCCTACCTGCGCACTGCCTCTGAAAACATTAGTATCTTCCTTCCTGAAGTGCCCATCCACTCTCAAGCGAGGCTTGTAAGCTTGGTAAGGCGGGTTGTAAATCTGTCGCCACCGATTAGTTCACACACGTTATATATACACATCTGTGAACGTGCGAATGCGACATATTTACAACCATAAACGCCAGGCGTGGAAGCCTCGCTTGAGAATGGATGGAGCCCTTTAGACCTCCGTTTCTTCGCTGACTTGACTGTGCCTCCCACAGCTAGCGTCATCACCTACATCGTTCTTCTCTAGTGCTTTCACCCTCCATGGGATTTCACCTGAAACACGCTCATGCACCACAATGCTTGAGTTTTTAGTAGATTGTAGGGTTGAATCGTGAGGTGCAGGTCGCCCGGTTATAACGGTGACGTAAGAAACAGCAGGGTCTGAATGGTGTTCTGATACTTGCACACTTGCGGTTTTGACAAAAACCCAAACAGCTGTAAAAATGTATTGAGTTCTCCTTCTGTGACCTTGTGAAATATAGTTATTCTGAATCAAACTGGAATTATTGCATAATGATTTCAATTGGTAACTTTTGTGAAACGTCAATGCAATTAATGTCATTTTAGTCACATTAAAAATAATAATTATTTCTATTGTTGTTTGTAAGTTCTCGTTTACATATGTAACATTAATCCCCCGTCAAAATATGACTTTCGACGACGTGTGCAAAATGGGTAGCGATATGTGCACAACACTCGATGCTGCTGAAAATTTATATGACATTTGTCCACTTAACGAATAGGGATTTTTGCCGTTGGTTTTATACTAACCCATCTCTTACGAGTATATTGTTCAGAAATTTTTTCTAATAAATATTTAATATCCATTTTGTTTTCTGACTGTTGTGTATTGATGCATTTGAAGAACTCTTCTTTCACCTATATGAGAAGTAATCAATCTTGGCACTAACAAGCTTGTTGCGCACGTATACTTTTTCGATTTGTTTAGATTCATTGATACCTGAAAATTCATACTGCCTGAACATTAATGACACATTAATAAATAATGTACCAGCACCGGATGCGGCGAGTGCAAAGACAACACCCTACGTCTGAAGCGTACCAGTGATTGGGAAGTCCTGGGTTCGATCTCGGTACGGTGCTATACATTCAGTTGCCGTGTTTAACATCCGTGACTTTTTGATTCCTGACATAATTGAATTAGTTGGGCTATTGCCCTGACCAGTGGTTTCCATGATTTTCGTGATCTCTTCCAGACGAATGCCCGAACAGCGCCCTAAAACAAAGGCTATGGACCACGCGCGAGATTTCCTTCCCTAGCTCGATCTTACATCCATCCTGGAAGCTCACTCACGGTACCTGCTTGGTACCTGCGAAAGGAGACCAAAGGTTGACCAGGGTCCCGGAGGGGTGGGTCGATGCCCGTAGGTTCACACCATTAAATACCAGGAAAGCACCCCTGTTATAGGATATCCCCACAGAAGAGCTAGGCGAAGAGCAAGAAAAACGGGGTATGGTCGGCAAGTCCTGTCTCTCCATCTCCTCGTGATGACCCCTGGGCAATGCTTGCTGGAGTAAGAAATGAGCAAATACCGAAAGACAGAAGGGTGAAGGCGAGTCTCAGGCGCCAAAGAGGAGATGCGCTAGTGTCTCATTAAGATTCACTCACAGAATTTGGTAATGTAGCCCAAGACTTTTTAGAAAACTGTGAGCATGTTTCAAGAGTAGTCTTTACAGTTGCTCTTCATTCCGCTGCGAGCAGTCGCACAGTACGGAGCTCCGCGCTCAGCGCTGCGCCTCGTCTCGTACCTGTGTTCTGTGCCAGTGTAAGATAAAGTGCTACAATAATAGTGTTCATCAGCACTTCTAACTGTGTGAGCTAATATTGCCAGCTATTAGTGCAACATTTTCATCAGACAACGCTGGCATACGCCAGTGTATCGCAGATGCCCTCGCCCAGGTCTACCCGACCGAGGGCGAAATGGAGGTCGCTTACCCAGAAGGCGACGTCCGTGAAACATCACTGCAACATGTTCCAGATCATCTACCACAACATCAATTAGAACAGCAGTTACCTCAGCCCCCGTTACATCAGCTCCACATGCTAAGTGGAACAACCGCACCTCCACTTACTGACCAGCAACGCATTGTTGGCAGCCAGGAGGCCGCCTCAACAGACGTCAGCACGATGTCGCAACCTTCATCATCAGTCATCAACACCAAAAAGAGGTCAGTCAGTGTCAGTGAAATTCCCATCGAAACAAAAAAGAAAAGTGTAGTTTCGGGTAATGCTAACGAGAACTTTAATCTATCCAGTGCTCTACAATACAATGTCCCCGTCGGGAACAGATTCGGAGAACTCGCTAATCTGAATCCCAACCCTGAAGATAATCGGTTCGAATATTTAAATGTAAATACGGACGATCACTCTTCGCAACCAGCCAAAATTCCTCCAATCTTTGTGGCGGACATAACCAGTGTACGCGAACTTATAATCGAACTTAAATCTAACGTCACAAACAACTTCATCACAGACGTGAAAAATAACAAAGTTAAGATCAATGCCAATAACCCTACGGACTTCCGTAAAATAATCAAATATCTCATACATACCCATCGTAAATTCCATTCATTCAAAGATCCATCGAACAAAAAATTTTCTGTCGTATTCAAAAACATTGAACAATCAATAACAGAACCGGAAATTTTGAATGACCTACAGCAACGCTTCACTTCAATAATCAGAGTCACCAGACTTCAAAACGATGGCCTTCCAATCCCAGTAGTCGCTGCAGAATTCAACGGTTCTGAACCCATAGAAACTATTTTAACCATACATCAAATTTGCAATCATCGTGTAAGAACCGAAAGACGCAAAAAGCATAAAGGCCCCCTTCAATGCCAAAGATGCCTAGACTATGGGCATACCAAAACAATTGTAACCACTCCATCACGTGTGCATTTTGTGCCGGGAACCATTACTCTGTGCTCTGCCTAAGAAGAACGAATCTCCGGTCTGTGCGAACTGCAACGGGAATCACAAGGCCGACATAAAAAACACGAACTGCACCTACTACAAAGAGATCTTAGATAGGAAAAGTGCCTCTAAAAATAAAAATAATGATAATCCACCAAACTCCAATGCTACTCCTCCCCTCCAAAATCAGTCAAGAGCCCATTTCCCGCCACTGCCGCAATCCCAGCCTATTCAAAACTTCACCCATGTTTCAAACACGAACAATCCACCTCCTAGCACATCGCAAAACACCCAAAATTCCAATCACCATACGACCCATTCCAATAATATCCAATATAGTCACCCAATAATCACCCTATAATTAACTCCATCACCACCTGCATTATTAACTTCATCAACTCCCTAATCCCATCTATAATTAGTACTATTCAGAACTCGGTGGCTGAATATCTAACTAACAATGGCAAATAAATCACAAAACAATGTAACCATCCTAAATTGGAATGCAAACTCAATCACCAACAAAAAAACTGAATTCGTACATTTCCTTCATCACTACAACGTAGATGTAGCTTGTATTACCGAAACGCACTTGAGCAGAAAAAATAAATTATATATTCCGAATTATAACGTATATAGAACTGACAGAACCGAAACGAAAGGCGGCGGTGTACTCATCGCAATCAAATCTATTCATGCGCATAACCAGGAAACTCTCCCGGACACACCAGGATTAGAAACTATAGCAGCCTCAATAATAATAAACAATAATTCTTTGAAGATCATAGCCGCATACAAACCTCCCTCAACAAAAATAATAAATACAAACCTCCAAAATTTGTTTAACCTCAATGATAAAGTTGTGCTATTAGGTGACCTCAATGCCAAACACAGTAACTGGGGATGTCAATCCAACAACCAAGATGGTAAAATTCTAGTCCAATTAGTAAACAATGCCAATATTAAAATTATCTCCCCGAGTGAACCTACTTACTACCCACAAGACCGTTCGCGCAAACCAGACATTCTCGACATTGGTCTAACCAACACAAACCTTAACTTTTATTCATCGGTAATATTCGAACTTGATTCTGACCATACCCCAGTCTTACTTACTTCGCAGCAAATGTCACCTCAACATGCCCCTGTATCTAAACCGAACTCATTAAAAATTAACTGGAGGAAGTTCACCGAAACAATAAAAAGTACAATACCCAAAATAAAAATACTAAATACTCCCCTTGAAATAGATCAATCCGTTAATTTTCTAACTGACCTCATCAACACAACCATCCAAAATTCTCAGTTGTCTAACACTCCGAATACATCCCACAAACCCTACAATAAATTACCCTCAGACATATTAAACGCTATATCGGTAAAGAATAAGACTAAAAGACTCTGGGCTCAGCTAAGAACACGAGAATTAAAGAGAGAACTCAACCTAATCTCCAACGTGGTCAAACGACTTATCAAAAAACATAACAGCGAACAATATTATAATCTCATACAATCACTCAACACCAGTAATAACACATTATGGCAATTCACTAAAAAAGTTCTCAAGAAAAAACACGGTCCCTCCTTTAAATACAACGACAGGCAAGGCCTTATCCTCACTTCAGAAGGCAGAAGTGCTCGCCATGCATTTTGAAACCACATTCTGTGAGAACACGAATGCCCACCCGCAACATAATAATATTCTACAAGCCACAAAATTAAACTTCTTCGGTCCGTATCAGAGAATAAATTTCTCATCTCCCAAAAAAGAATTCCAAAAAAAACCCCCACGACAAAATAAACAATTTGGCATTAAAAAAACTACCACCAACGGCAATCGCGTACTTAAATAACATATTCAATTCATGTTTCAGAATCGGATACTTCCCCCATAAATGGAAACATGCAATCATCATCCCCATAGCAAAGCCAAACAAAACCCCATCAAATCCGAGAGTTACCGCCCAATCAGCTTATTAACAACTTTTTCCAAAATATTCGAGAAAATCATATTGCGAAGACTGAAAAACCACCTGTATTCAACCAATGCTATCCCCAAGGTACAGTTTGGATTTACAGAAAGAATCTCAACGCAACACCAGCTACTAAGAATTTCAGAGTACATTTATTCCGCTTTTCAAAAAAAACACCACTCCATAGCCCTATTTATTGATATTACACAAGCTTTCGACCGAACTTGGCACCAAGCTCTTTTATATAAACTAATCCAAATAGGCACTCCACAATACTTAAAATCAATAATAACAAATTTCTTAAGCAATAGAACTTTCTCAGTCAATGTAAACAACCATTTATCCAACCCAAGAACAATAAACGCTGGACTTCCCCAAGGCTCTCCGTTATCACCCACCCTATTCAACCTCTATGTCGCTGACCTTCCACACTCAATAAAATCACTATCGCTCAATTTGCCGACGACACAGCCATATTTGCCTCCGGTACAGCTCTCACAGAGTTAAGAACCCACTTACAACTTTATTTACATATGATAGACAGCTGGGCTGCTGAACTTAAAATCCAACTAAATCCTAACAAAACCGCTGCAAAAATATTTAGTTTAAGACCCCACTCTCCCCCACTTCCTCTCACTCTAAATAACAAATCAATAGAATGGTACCCCAATAAACCTGTAAAATATTTAGGATTGTATCTTGATACCAAGCTAACTTGGGGAAAACATATAAATGCCAAAGTGACCCAAGCTAAAATAAAACTGGCACAACTACAACCACTAATTTACAGCAACAGCCCAATACAATATAAATCAGCCATAGCAATTTACAAGACAATTTTAAGACCATTAATGTTGTACGCCAGCCCAATTTGGATCAATTCTGCTAAAACAAACATCCATAAACTGCAAGTCCTGCAGAATAGGTTCTTAAGAATAGTTGCTCATGCTCCATGGTATATAACCAACAACCAACTTCACAACGAATTTAATTTGGAACCGATTGAACAATACATCACATATCTGGCCACCAACTTTTATCATAACCTACCTCAAATCCCAGCCCTATCACCATTTAAACTAGCCAAAAACCCCAATTACCAAACACGAATCAAAAACAAATATCCATATCACATATTCCTAAAAAAATTTGCAGATTTAGATCCGGACTGAGGACCCAAAAAGGGATTTCCTCCCCCTTGTTAGTATGTAAGATTAAATTTAAGGTTAGCATATAAGTCTGTAAATACATATGTATAGTTATTTTACTGATCTATGTAATCTCTTCAAAAATTTAATAAATAAAAAAACTGTTGCTCTTACTCTAGCCTAGTGAGTGTTACAAAACCCACCACACAACAATACCATCTTTCTACTACCGTAACATAGGGTTTAATGGAAAACACTACTTGTGTCCACAAGACCCCACCGGCTGAGTTAAGTGAGAGCCAAAATTGCCGCTGTCTCAGTAGCGACTCTGACGGGATGTCCTAGGGTTCGAGTCCCAACGATTTTCGACAGCAGCTAAATTACAGGTTAATACAGCCGCTGTCTGGAAGAGAATTCTAGCGGGCGACTGCTCTGATCGGTAGTTCCCCATGGTTTCTCCCATCAACACCAGGCGAATGCCGGAGTAACACCCTAACAAACGGGACGTAGACCGTGCGGAATCTTTCCTTCCTCTTCCTGGTCCTCGTCCCTTACCTTCACACACAGTAACATGCACTACACCGACAAAGGTAGCTCAGGGCATCAACATGTCACGGCAGTGCCTCTGACCAGCGGGCCCTAGGGTTCGAGACTCGACTTTGCAGGATATTCGACACTACCTAGAAGGCTAGGTCGAATTCAACTGCTATCTGATGCAGAATTCTAGTGGGCGGCTGTTCTAATCAACAGTTTTCCGTGGTTTCTCCCACCAGCACAAGGTGAATGACTGATGAGTACCCTAAAAAGACGGCGCGATCTTTTCTTCCTCTTCCTGGTCTTAACCTCACCCTTTACTTACACACACTCAAACTTGCATGCATTTCACTTCCTTTCTTATAGGGAAACCAATCCGGAGCTTAGAGCATGTCCCGGCGAGGGCGGTATCTCCCCGCTAGTGGGAGATACCTGGGAAAAAATTTCCGCAAGCCCACACTAAGTTGTCACCGGATCTCGCCATCCAGCGGGGGAAAATCACAGCTACCTCCAGCGATACAAACATACACTACACTTACGGGAATAATAACTTTGGCCGTTGACACGCCCGGAAATTACTATTTATTCTATCAATCAACAAGCACCGCACAACCACACATGTCGGGAGCTTAGAATTCATTCCGACTGGAGTGGTGCCCAGTGGGGGAGATTGTTGTTTAGTATTAGTAAATGATACACATAATGATGTCATCCAGTAAGAACAGGAGTTTATTCTCGCACAAAGTATACACTTCGTAATATTCCCGACTCCTCTATACATAACAAAACATGTACTTAGTTAACAGTTATCACCTTGAACTGTCAGAGATACCTGGAGGAGATATCCCCCGCAAGCACAACCATATTAGCTGACATGCCTGGAAACATCAATCAATCAATTAACCAATCACAAGCCACCCACGGCCCTCGCGCGCGTGGCGCCGCACTCATCCGCTTTCACGAGAGACTGCGCTTCCCTTGTCTTCCCTGCATTTGCGCCGCTTGCGTCCTGCCGCCTAACAGCAATTGTCTATAAATTGTTCGCGGTAATCATGCACTGACCTCAGCACCACGGTTCAGCAGCTTTGAGGAGCAAGGCACTGTCGATCACCTGTTGCGTTCCGTGCAGCTAAACGGAGGAAGAGCACCGCCTTCCTGGTGGGTTCGCGAGCCGGCACCCTTTGCAGTACAGTTCCGCCGCGCCGGCCCCTGGGCGGAAGGAGGTCGCTGTGTGGATGGGACACACTGGGCCTCAAAGGGACAAAAGCACAAAGAGTTGAAAAAAAGTCAAAGCGAAAAGGAGACAAATCCATTGAAAACAACTGAAAAAAGTGAAACGATTCACCTTCAATAAAGTTCCATAAGGTCATACGCTCTTAAATATATTTATCAACTATACAATATTATTCGATCTCTCATTGGTAGGTTTTATTCTATTATCGATGGCTCAACAACAAACCTTTTCTTAAATGAAAAGTAGAATCATTTGATATATTATATATTTTCATTTAGATATATAATAAATGATAATTCCTCGAATCTAAGAATTATTTCAGTTTATGTTTCATTGCAACTGATGCTTAATACTCATAAAAAGCTTAAAATGGTCCTGAACAGAAAGTAACGAAACCTTATATATTATACTATTTATCCTGTAAAAGAAACTGTTTTGTCACAAATGGTATTCTAACATCGCTAATCATACAAACAGAGTGGAATGAATGCAAATCGTACAAATAGTGTGAATGGGGAGAGCAAACATGATTTATGTGGAAATTTATGTGGTTGTTCTATATTTAAAAAAATAGCCTTTTCCTTTTAATCAGGATCTGTAGAAGTATATGAGCTTCTCCGTATATTTTGGTCCACTGTGTAGTACCTTTGTAGAATTAGCGCCAGAGAGAACGCTGCGTTTCCGAGCAATCAGCGGTGTCCGGCCGCTTTCCTGGCGGAAGAAATGTGGATACTGATGGTGGGAACGAGGGCATTTGCAGATGCGAACACGGATTCGAGCCGCAGCGGTAGGGCCTTTGAACTCTTGAAAATCAAACCATTCTTTTGAAGCATAGAATATATATTATTGCCCGCTAATATTAATAATTTTATCCTCTTAATCTCCACAGATAGAGAGAGAGATTGAGATAGAGAGATTAGATGTTAAAAAGCATTTACAATCGAAATATGCTGATTCAAGAATTTTTGAAACATGAATTTTATAAACATGCGAATTCTACACAAATGGTAGTAGACCTCGATAAACAAATATAACCTTGATAAATACCCTCCTGCATATGTTGGACTTCCTGCTATACCAGATCCATTTCATGGTAGAGAATACAACTCCTGGAAATTGGTCATGTTTAGATCAGCCACTTTTCTAAGGCGCAAAAGTATGGTTACTTAAACTGTAATTGATGCCATTGTGCAAATACTCGCTCATTTATGGAGATAAAAAATGTTATCGAAAACTGAAGGAAGAAAAGGCATCTTGGTGTCGGTTTACAACATTCGCATTCTTTCATATGTGAGTGATGTAACAGAATTTTGACCCTTCCCTTTGCCATGCCATGTTGATGTGTATTCTGGTCAAGTAATTTTTAACCGGAAGATGATAAAATACATTTTCCCAGAGAGTGTGACTTTCCGAAACGACGATGACCATTAAAACGTTTGTTTTTATTCACGAGATCAGATCTTATCTTGTATAAGAGGTTGCTTATAAGATGAATACTTACAATATATAAATATTATATAATATATAATATTATATAATATAATATATAATATTATATAATATAATATAATATAATATATGTCTTCCATATTAATTCTTACAATAGATGAATTGTTTGGAACACCTCTACATACATTTCTTGGATGTCTTCCACATATTCTAAGGAAAATAGAAGCATTGATTAATTTGCTATATCTAAGACTATGGGTAAACTTTTCTTGGTGAAAGTAGAAACTGAAAGTGAAAATATTTATTCGTTCACATTTGGAAGAGCAACTGAAATGGGGAACTGAAAAATACCTATAATATGGGTTAAGATTCATAATATTTATGACAGAGATTGGAACATAAACCGATGTGAATCTCGATTCCAGGTAGTCTTGATTTGCAATTGTCGTATGTTCAAATACTCTACTGAATGCCGATTGTTGTTTAAATCTTAAGAGGGATCTGACTTATTTCAAAACATTAAAGCCTGCCCTCATTGGTTTGTGCGAAAGGAGCATAGCGTATTTACGTCGACTGCTAACACTTTCCTCTTCTAACGCTCTGTCAAACCATTAAGTATATTTTCCAATGATAAACGTACATTCGCGTGAAAGGCAAACTGCGGATACAAATACACGTGAAAGGCAGCTCCCCGGAGCCTTGCGATATTTTGATATAGCGCCGATGTTGTTCGCTTCGCTGAAGAAAGCACTCGTTGCGAAAGGCCTTCCTCCTTCGTTGGCAGGGGCCAACATAAACATGAGGTCCGAGAGAACGCCTCGGATGGGCAATCGACGGAGGCGGCGGTGGCGTTGGCACGGACCATTGAGTCCAGGCCGCGGAGGTCGTCCACTGCACAACTTCCTTCAGGGGGCGACCGCGCCGCGGCGCGGCGAGGCGGCGCAGCAGCGGTTGGTGGCGTGTGGAATAAGGTGGATTGCCCGTATGGCACCGGGATTGATTGATTATTAGTAATTACGGGGGCTTCAACTGCTAAGGTCATTAGTTACGTACGTGTAGTGCATGTTTTTTCTCGGGAGGGAGTGATGTCTTCCCGATGGATGGCGAGATCCGTCGACGACCTACTGTTGGCTAGCTGGGTGTTCCCCAATCAGGTATCTCCCACCAGCCGGGCACCGCCCCAGTCGAGACAAGCTCTAAGCTTCCGTACGGTCTCCTGGCATATGTGGTAGTGTAAGGCATGATAGTGTAAGTGTGCGAGTAAGGGGCGAAATGCTTTTTCGGAAACAAAGAAGGACGATAATAGTTGTAGACACTCAAGAAATCATCCCAGGCGTGCCTACTAATGGGGAGGGGGAAGGGTCGCGATAAATTTGTTCCAAAAAATTTTTTTTTTTTAGAGGATCTTCAAGCCATCTTGTATTCTTGTCAATAGTTCAACATAAAATCAACTGTATTTTATTAATTATATAATGAAAGGTATATTTGCATTCTCTTTCTATTTTGTTATTGCTGCAGCAGCGCAGCAGCAGTTGGTGCTGCTTGTGGATTGAAGCGGATTGCCTGTACGGCACCGGGAAGCGAGATGCTTTTTCGGAAGCAGATGAAGCACTATAATAAAATTGTAGTCACTCAAGAAATCATCATAACAGGCGTGCTCACGGAAGGAGGGGGCGGAAGGAAGGTCGCGACCACCTCTCTGAAAAATTTGAAAGGTGTCCGCATCCTCACGTAATAAAATATATTATTTGTAAATATTTTCAACGTCTGATTTCACCCCGTTTTTTATGTAAAACTTTGGGAATTATTATACTACATTTCTGAAAGAGCCTCATCAAGCTATCTGGCACCCTTCTTAATGGTTCAACATAAAATCAAATTATTTTGTTAATTATATCATTAAAGGCATAATTGCATTCTTCTTGTATTTTATTTTCTTTTCTTTCTAGGGGTAGTTGTTGGGCTCTCTCAATATAGTTGAGAGAGCCCAACTCTGCCTCTTGTTTTAGGCTGTGCACGTGATCATCATAAAATCACCAATCAGGGAGAGAGAGGATCCTTAAGGGACATCAGCGTGAACTGTTGACGCAGACGAAGTGTAATTATTTATTTTGGAATTCGTGCTATCTGGTGAAGCTGCAAATTACGTTGAAAAAGTAGTCCGGGATGCTTTGGTTACGAAACGTGTACTACAATAGGCCCTTCTGTAATCCTGAGGAGTGGAGTGGTTCGATATGAAACCATATTGGCAGGGGGAATTATGTTGTTTCCGAGAGGAACGTGTTAGGTCTGATAATGACACATATCCAAAATATTTTGATAATAGTTATAGATTGATAATAGGTAAGGGGTTTTTTGGTCTGTAATTAGCGGGGGTATTATGCTTGAATATAGGGATGATCTTTGCTTGCTTTCAATTACCTGGAAAGTAGCCCAATTTTAGACTGTTATATATGTATTACTACTGTTACTGTTAGGTACGCTATTCTGCGATTTGATACATGGTTCAGCGCTGTAATATATATTTTATCAATTCCTATCGACATACATTTTTTGATTAATTCAGTCCCTCTGGATGAAGAGATAAAGTTAATTGATACATCCGCAGAATGAGGTGGGCTATAAAGGAAATGTGTTATTTTGTTATTGAAGGTCAAGTCTGAAATTGGATTATGTTTAAAAATATGTCAAATAATTAGCGAGTAAATATGCTTTTTGTGAAATAGTAGACGTTATACTGTGAAGTGAATGGAGGACTGTTAAAATAACTTCCATACATTAGGTAACGATTTGTATACATTAGATAAGCTGCATTGAAATTTTACGAATCTTAATTGTCCTAGTGCCGCATGAACTTTAGAGAAACAATTAAGCGTTAAAGAAGTGTAATTTAATTTCATGCGACGGACGCCTTACAATTCGCTTTGATTGCCACGCCTGTTTTTCTTTTCTTGGCACAATTGGGTGGAGATGGGGTTAGGGAGAATGTGATCGCTTCGAAAGTCTGCCAGTTAATAATTGTAGGAGTGCTTTGAGTGCAGCTGGAATAAAAGGAGGTTTTGTGTTAAATGAAATAAGTACTGGACAATGGTCAAAATTGAGTTAAGGAGGTTTGGTGAATTGGAAAATTGATATGTTTAGTCACTACAATGTCTAGACGTCTGAGGAAATGTACTGGTAAAATGGATAATGAGTCGATTGGAGGAGGGCTGCTGTTATAATTCGAATTTTTGCAATATGTAAAATAACTTTTTCATTAGGCGTGTTTTCTCTACAGTCCTAGGCTTATTGTATTTTTCCGATTGATAGAGGTGGGGTTGAGAGGAGCCTTTGATTGGTTGTTTGTTCGTTAGTGAATCCGAGCGCGTCAACTACTGAAGTCATTAGTCCCGTAATTGCAGTGGATGGTTTTTTTTCTCGGGAGGGGGAGGATCTTCCCCTGGTGGATGGCGAGATCCGGAGCCAACCTTTCGTCGGCTAGCGGGGTTTCCAACAACCAGATATCTCCCACCAGCGGGGCACGTCTCAACCGGGACAAGCTCTAATCTCTCGACCGGTTTCCCGGGATGCGTGGTAGTGTAATGCATGTTGGTGTAAGTCTATGTAAGGGGTGAGGATAGGACAAGAAAGAGGAAGGAGAGATTGCGCGCGCTCCGTGGCCCGTTTGGTAGGGTACTGCTCCGGCATTGTCTTGGTGCTGATTGGAGAAACCACCGAAAGCTACCGATCAGAACAGCTGGCGTCTAGATTTCTCCTCCCGACAGCGACTATATTCGACCTAACTGACAAGCTAGTGTCGAAAATCTTGCCACTGCCGGGCCTCGAATCTTGGACTTCTCGGTCAGAGGCACTGCAGTGAAATCAGTTGATGCACTAAGCCACCTTTGCCGGTAGGAGACTTTGAGGTTTCCGCGGACGGAGTCGATAGTGACTCCGTCCGCGGAAACCTCAAAGTTCCTCAAAAACCTCAACGAAATCTTGGCTCTCTGGGAGACGCTGCCTCCTAGGCAAGATGTCAACGTTTTGGCCGTGATGCTACGTCAGGACGAAATACATTTCTAGGTCTGGTCATCTGTGTCTAGGTCGTGCCTAGTAGATACAAACTTTGAAGATGTGGATTTAATAGACATTTGGAGATTTATGTTCTGCAGTAATGATAAGGACCTGAGAAGGTCTTTCATTCAAAACTATTGCAATATTTCATCCCGCGCTCGACTGTCGAACCGAACGGATCGTTCTTGTCGGTGTGAACAGTGACAACCGTGCGACTTACTAAAAGTTGTGAACCAGCGCAAATCTTGTGGTCTGTGAAACAGTCCACTAGTGAGTGCTACGCATTATGTACATGGATACTGCCCGACAACCGGGCAGCTCATCAATAATGCACTAATAACTCTCAACAGTGATTATTCCATCCAAGACCTAAACACATCGATGCTGTACGAACAAGCAACGGCAAACGTCAGTGACGAAGTTACATCAATGGAATCTCAACCAAGTCAAACGACAATGGAACGCCAACCAAATCAACAGACATCGATGGGGCAGCAAAACCCGGATACTCTACAAGGTAACGCTTCAGGCCAACATGCCGCAGGGCAAAATTTAAAGCGACCTTCAGATAATGATACCTCGTCTAGCGACACCAAAAGGTCTAGTCTGCATTCAAAACAAGACAATATAGACAGTTCAACCCAGTTTAGTTATTCGGTCCAAACTTACAATAGATTTGAAGAACTGAACAGAATACCAGATCCCAACAATCAAAATAGGTTTAGTTACATTAATGAAACATCGCCAAGTGTGGTAGAATCAGTTAAAATCCCGCCAATTTATGTAGCAAATATAACTAACATCACGAATTTCAGCAAGGAAATCAATACAAAAGTAACAAACAGTTTCACACTTCAATTCATAAATAATAAAGTGAAAATACAACCTGAAAAAATCAGTGATTTCAGAGACATAACCAAATATCTAATTAACACAGGAAGACAGTTTCATACCTACAAGGACCCAGCAAATAAGAAATTCTCAGTTGTATTTAAAAATCTACACACATCCATCACAGAAAGGAAATCTACACTGAATTGAAAGAAAAACATCCATCACTCATTAAAGTAACTAGACTCGAAAAGACAGTAATCCAATTCCAGTAATAGCAGCCGAATTCAACAGGGAAGAAAACATAGAAAATATTTTAGAAGTAAGACAAATTTGTGATCTCATTGTAAAAGCTGAAAGGAGAAAAAGACCTAAGGCCCCATTCAATGCATGAGATGTCTAGATTTTGGCCATACAAAAATAATTGTAACCACAAAATAGCATGTATTTACTGTTTCAAAAACCATTATTCTGCAACTTGTCCCCATAAAAATGAACCATTTAAATGTTATAACTGCCAAGGAAATCACAGAGCAGACCTCAGAACAGTAGAATGCCCCTATTATAAAAAAATAAGCCAAAAACCTAACCTCAAAGATCCTCCAATTAGATCTAGAACCAATGGGTCAAACACACTCGAACGAAAATAACTTTCTCAACTCCCTGATCAATACAATAGCAAAAAAAAAAAAAAAAAATTTAACCCAAAACACTCACATAATCAATATAATCAACTCAATTATCCCAACCATAATAAATAACATCCATTCATCTATCTCAGCATACATTAATAACAATTACGCAACAAACACAAATTAATAAGATTACCATACTCAATTGGAATGCCAATGGTATAATCAACAAAGTTAACGAACTAAAATATTTCATGGAAGATAAGAAAATTGATTTTGCATGTATAACTGAAACACATCTAAACAATAGTACAAGGTCAGCATACCAGATTATAAAGTAATCAGAGCAGACAGACCAAACTCTAATGGAGGAGGAATAATGATACTAATAAAGAACACAATACCATTTTATCCAATAATACTACCCAACCCAGGTATGAAACAGCAGCAATTAAGTTTAGTAATAATAACTATCTGGAAACTACACTCATAGTAGCATATAAGCCCCCCAATGTGAAAATTCAGGATACCAATATCATGGGTGTTATTGATCAACACACCCCAACAATTGTCCTAGGTGATTTTAATGCAAAACATATAAAGTGGGGATGTAAAAATAATAACTCAGCTGGGACACAACTACTACGGTTAATAAACAACAACAAATTAAGTTTCATAACCCCAAATGAACCAACCTACTACCCATTTGATCACTCTAGGAACCCTGATCTGTTAGACATCACAAAATTAATTGGCAAATATTTAAAAATAATGTTAAAACAAACATCCCAAAGTTCAAAATATTAAATACCCCTCTAGAAATAGATCAAGCAATCACAATACTTAATAACATAATATTAAGAGAACTAGAGAACAGTAAACCAAATAAATCACCTACAAATACACAGAATAAAAACAATGAACTACCCAAAAGCATAAGAAATCTAATTCACATAACGAATAAAACAAGAAGATTATGGAATTATACTAGACACCTGAAATTAAAAGGAACTAAATCTATTAACATATATTACCAAAAAACACTTTTCACACACAAACAGCAACAATACAACACCATGATTCAAACATTAAGCTCAAGTAACAATACACTGTGGCAATTTAAAAATAAAATACTAAAGAAAAAAAATACTATTCCTCCACTTAATACCAACTCAGGGAAAAAATTCTCACCCTTTGAAAAGCTGAAACACTAGCAAATCATTTTGCAGATACATTCAAACCAAACGACTCACCCCCACACATTCAACACCAAACAATCACACAGATAGCAACAGCTCCTAATTATAATGTACCATCCAGAATTAGATTCATATCTCCCAGAAATTAATAAACATAATAAAAACACTCCCTAATAAGAAGGCTCCAGGACATGACAGAATAAACAACAAAATCCTAAAAATTTGCCACATCAAGCCATAGCATTCTTAAATAATATTTATAACTCTTCATTAGAACAGGTTACTTCCCACTATTATGAAACACTCAATAATAATACCCATTCAAAACCAAACAAACACCCATCAGATGTGAAAATTATCGACCAATCAGCCTGTTACCCTATCAAAAATTCTTGAGAAACTTATTCAGAAAAGACTAGTAATCACCTCAATAAAAATGACATCATTCCCAGACACCAATTTGGATTCACAGAAAAGTTATCAACCACACATCAATTATTAAGAATCACAGAACATATCCATACAGCATTCCAAAGAAAACTACATACTATATCAACCTTTCTAGATATTCTCACAAGCCTACGACAGAGTATGGCATCAAGGTCTCATGTACAAACTAAGAATCAATGGCACACCCAAATACCTAACCAACATCATCAATAGCTTTATAAGCAATAAAACCTTTTCAGTGTCAGTAGATAATCATCTCTCAAACCCCAAACCAATATATGCTGGTCTTCCTCAGGGCTCCCCATTGTCACCTGTATTATTTAATCTTTACACATCTGATATCCTACATCCAACATAGTCAAAACAGCACAATTTGCAGATGATACAGCATTGTATTGTTCAAACATATCACTTGACAGAATAAGAAACACATTACAGCAACATCTAAATCAAATACAGTCTTGGTCAAGCAAATGGAAAATTAAATTAAACCCATCTAAGTCAACAGCAAAATTTTCTCATTAAAAACAATTTCAACACCACCACCTCTCCACTGAACAATAACATCATTCCTTGGACTCCACAAAACAAAGCAGTGAAATATCTAGGTCTGCATCTAGACACCAAACTCAACTGGAAAGAACATATAAACATTAAAACACAACAAACAAAGCCAAACTATTTCAATTAAAGCCATAATAAACAACCACAGCAAAATAACAATAGAAAATGCCAAACTCATATATACAGCCATAATTAGACCCTTAATGCTATATGCTTGCCCTGTATGGATCAGTGCAGCAAAACCAATATACATAAAATACAGGTCATCAGAACAAATTCTTTCGAACAATAACCAAAGCACCCTGGTTCATTTCAAACAAACAGCTTCATAAAGAAATTCAAATAAAACCTATCATACACCACATCACCAAGTTATCCAATAATTTTTACAATAATATGTCAACAATTACACAACTATCCAATTACAATTAGCCAAAGCACCCATGACCCCACCAGAATAAAAATAGATTTCCTAAACATGTAATTTACATCAATTTGCTGATTTAGATGATTCCTTGTGAGGTGCTCAGTGGGTTTCCTCTCCTAAGTATTAACTGTAAAGTAATAATAGTTTAGTGTTTTAAAATAGATCATAAGCATCAAAAACATGTGAAAGAGTTTGTAGTGTAAAACTGAACCATGTATACCATTCAGAATAATAAAGTAATTGAAAAAAATTGCAATATTTTCTAGACCTGGGTGATTGACTGGGGTAATTGGTCATGCGGAATTTTCTTTGTAATTATTATTGTCACTCATCCGTTTCCTTTCCTCGGAACGTCAGATCTGTAAACACTGTATTCTGGAATTGCGGAATTGCTTGTTTTGGGAGTTAAATGCGTTGCAATTATAACTGTCCTGCGATGTTAAGTTCAGAAAGGAGTTAAAAAATAGAAAGAATTCCATTGGCCATAGATTCCATAAATTTCTGAACTGATGGATATCCGTAAGGAAAGAATAGAAATAAATTCGAAGAACTGATTGAATACATGTTTGGGTAACATAAATTAATATGCTAATTAAAATAATGCTGAATTAGGACGGATATGTTAAGAAGAGCAGGTGGTGAGAGCAGGGCCTTTGAGTGACATGGTAACAGGTGTTGCGTTAATTCCATGAAGATTAAGGGCATCAATATTTGCAAATTTTGGTGCTAAATGATAATGATACGGGATGGGTGAGAGACATTAATGGTTGAGATTGTTGATCGTGGCTACATTGTCTCAGAAAAATTGGGGCCATTCACTCTGAAAAGCGGTTTTTTGGAAAGGGAAGTAGAACAGTTAACTGAGTCCAGGTCCAAACCCTACATTTCATTCATTTTGAAGGTTTGTTTGATTTGTGTAAGAGATACTTTGCATCCTGATTTTATTAACGATTAACATTTGATGCTACTTCATTCTTGTAAAGTACCCTGAAAAATCAAAATATCCATTTCCAATTCATCGGTCCGTGACATAATCCAGATCGATCGGGGAAAATCAGTTGTGGTGAAAATCCTTCCTCGCGGTTTAACCGTTAACGTTGTTCACAGACGGGCACGCAGATGGACCGACGGTCGGACAGATGTTTTGCCGTAAACCAATTTTGAATCAGACCCACAAAACATGGATTCTGTCCACATAACATATTAGAAAAGCAATTTACTACTGACAAAAGCTGTAAGAAATGCTTTAAAAATATAAACATTGGAGATATGCTTAAAGAAGTGTTCTGAATCTTCGTTAAACCTTAAGCAAAATCCTCTGTGTCGGTATAAACCTCCTCCAGTTATTATTAACCTCCACTGGTCGCGCGTTGTATTTGTAAACACCTGCCTTATTTTAGCTGTCTTCCGCTTCCATCAGCTCTTGAATATTGGCGCAGCTATTCCTCGAAACAATACTCTTCTTGCCGCCTGCCCCACCTCACCCAATTGTTGCAACTACTTTCTGCCCATAAACAATTTAGGCAGAGCGTCGTAACAGTTGACGAATACATCGCGCGACTCGCTCTCATTGTTATCCGTCACGTTTATTCTTCTATGTTTGTTACAAAATGTAAGTGCAACTATTTTTTATTTTCTATTTTTGATGTTAGTGATTAGCATAGTACACATCGGAATGTTTTTATTAGGTGAACGGTAAAACTTGAAGATATTCCTAGAATTTCGCAAGAATTAGAAGAAAAAGAGGGTAGTGATCGGAAGGATACAGATGAAACAAGGGCTGAAGATTTTTATGTTGGGAAGGATAAAGTTACGAAATGGTACAAATCAAGTTTATTGAAATCTTCAAAAATCAAGAAAAAATATTGTAAAAATGTTTCTGTCCTAGAAAATAGTAAGAGATTCTGAATCTCAATTGACGTTTTTCGAAACTTTCTGATGTAAACATGATTGATGAAATTCTAAAATCGTAAAATTACTCCCAATGTATGGGCGGCCCCGAGATTGCAATGATCTAACCTTGTGGAGGACAATTCTAGCGGCCGGCTGCTCTGATCAGTAGTTTTCCGTGGTTTCCGATCAACCAGGCGAATGCCGGAGCAGTACCCTACCAAACGGGCCACGGAGCGCGCGCAATCTCTCCTTCCTATTTATTGTCCTTTCTTGGCCGGTCGGGAGCTTAGAGCTTGTTTCGGCGTGCTTTCGCTGGTGGAGAGTCCTGTTAGGGGAAACCCACTAGCCGACGCCGGATCTCACCATCCAGCGGGAAAGATCTCGCGCATATCCTGAGAAAAAAGCATGCACTACACTAACGGGACTAATGACCAAAGCAGTTTACGTGTCCAGAAACATGAAAAAATCAAATCAAATCAATCAATCTGATCTAACCAGAGAAGAACTATTGGCTACTGTCGGTATCCTTATCCAAATCGGCTTGAAAAAAGGATGAATGGTAAATATGGAGGAGTTATGGGCAAAGGATGGAACGGAATGTCACTTCTGAGAGCAGCTATGAGTTATCGCAGGTTTCTACTAATTTTGAGTAGCTTCGATTTGATGATACACAACCCGGCAGGAAAGAAGGAAGCTGGATAAACTTGCTGCCATAAGATATATTTTTGACAGCTTTGTTCAAAATATAAGAAAATCTTACAGCATGAGTGAACTTGTTACAGTTAACGGAATGTTGCACCCATCTCAATCAACAAAATGTAACAATTTACTTGTGTTGTAATACAAAGAAAAATAAATGGTTCTTTACATTTATTTTTGTCTATTTATAATATAATAAACAAATTTAATAATTATATAACCCAAAACACATTCTATTTTGATCATAAAATGGTTAAAATAAGTTGTTTAATGCATTTAATCTAAAATGAGACCAATAATTGAAGCAAAACAACGTGTTGTACTTGTGCAATGCCGACCCTCTGTGACAGAAAACTCATTACAGAAAATTCACATACAATGGAATATATTTTCAGAAAATGCCGATGTCTATTACTATAACACTCGACGTAGAAATCATATTCATCAGGTGACAGTATCAACAGCTCATTACAAAAAATTCACATACAATACATGTACATTATTTTACAACACTTGCCAGATGACATTAAACGATTAAATTCGATAGAAAAGTTTAAATCCAAAGTGAAATCGTTTCTGCTGCGTAACTATTTCTATACAATTAGAGACTATACTGAGTATCACAATGAAGGTAACATTAATTTTAACAGTGATATTTAATGTATTATTTACCATTGAACTGTATAATTCTAAACAATATGTAACAAGTTTTGTATCACAGCTTCTGTCAATGACCCATCCGATCAGGTTTTTCGTCCAGTTTCCTGAACCATTGAGTAAATGCTGAGATGGCCCTTGTTTTGCTTCTGACATAAATGTAATTTCATTATCTTGTCAAGTCTTCTAGAATTCAGTGGGAAATAAAGTTATTCAAATTATCGTTTCCATGTTGTCGGAGAAGTATTATTTCCGAAGGACAATATGGATAAGAGCCCAAAATTCATTGCTTATTTATCCTTGAAAATAGATTTTATTACATGGGAGTTTTTTTAAATTCAAAATTCAAGTAGTATATGATTTAGTGTAGGGATCATCAGAATTTTAAAAATGTGCACACAATTCACTTTTTCCCATGGCACGTCATACGCAGTTTTATCTGTTTTATTTTTGACGTAAACAACTGTACCTTTGACTCATAACCTTCAATTCTGGAAAGTTTCAGAATTAAAAAATAACAGTTTCATAAAGAATGCGTTATAAAAAAAATTGAAAATTTTCACATTTTGATAATGGGGTCCAAATATGGGATACACCTACTTTTTTTTAGAAAAAAGTAATAACCGTAAAATTCACTTACAAGTGGTACAATATAAGCACAAAATCGTAAATTCACTTACAAAAATCACATGTATACACATCTCTCTCCCAACCGTTATACTATGTGTATGCCCACCCATGACATGTTACAGGCTGTACTCAATATTTACCATTTTTGTCTTCGGAAAACAACCGTTGGAAAAATGGACAAGAGGATCATCTTGTTGAGGGTTGAGGGTCATCTTTTTGTGGATTGTGGTCCCTCAAATTCCGAATTGGAGTCATCCAGGGGTGGCTGTCTCTGATCTTCGTAGTCGAATGAACACGGTGAAGGAGGACGAATTTTTTCTTCTTGCTCTTTGATTTCTGAAGTTTTTGCTCTTTCTTCCTTTTGTCTTTACTCCATCAGCAGTAAACAGAAGCTTTCCTTATGTCAATTTGGTGCGGTCCTCGCGGTTGTAGCTCGGATTGTTGTAGCTCCTCACGGTAAGGTGTTCCAGTCACCAGTGATGCTTTGCCTGGCTTCAAATGGAATAATTGTCATTAATTACACAATTTGTAGATATATTGTAATTAGGTACACCATTTTTAGGTTATTTGAAAATGCGTTTGGTCTGCTCCAAATATGGGCTGCTCCGGAGAGGTAGCCCGTTTTTAGACCAAACCCCCTTGTACAAAATCATCATGGCTGTAGTAGTAGGTTGAATGAGGCATTGAACCTGTTCACCAACTCGTTGCCCTGCTGCCAACTGGTAAATGGCAAATGGCCAACTGGCAAAAACAATATTGTTCATACCTGCTGAATGTTTAACGATAGGAAAACACGACAATCGATGACTTTTTATGCACGGCTTCTGACGCGTTGACTGATGGGCACCATTATCTCGTCGCTCTTCAACGGGACCTAGGGGCTAGTTTCATGCCATTCCCGGTAGAGTTCGACACCTTCCGGCTTCACAACTGAAACTAGCCCGTTTTTAGACCCTAGCCTGTATTTGGACCTTCTCCCCTAATACTACCATTCCTTGGCTCGACAATAACATTTAAGTTAAATATTTACGATTATATTTCAAATAAGAACGTGTAAATCTCACTTTAAATCATCATTAATGAAAATATCACAAAATTTCAAAATTATTCAATTAAGTAATAAAAATTCTAAATTGCAAATTGATTCTGGTTATATAAATCTGTAATTAGGCATTTCTTTCTTATGACTGACCTGTTTGGTGTGATGGTTTTACCAATAATCTTAAAGCGGGAGCGGTAGCTCAGTGCATCAACTGATGTCACTGCAGCGCCACTGACCGGGAGGCCCTAGGCTCGAGTCCTGATGGCAACCGGATTTTCGACACTAGCTTTTCAGCTACGTCGAATTTAGTCGCTGTCTGGAGGAGAATTCTAGCGGCCGGCTGCTCTGATCGGCAGTTTTCCATGGTTTCCCCGATCAACACCAGGCGAATGCCGGAGCAGTACCCTACCAAACGGGCCTCAGACCGCGAGCGATCTGTCCTTCTTCTTCCTTGTCCTATCCTCTCCTCTTACACACACACTTACGCTAACATGCACCACACTACCACATATTCGCGAGGCCGGTCGGGAGCTTAGAGCTTGTCCCGGCTGGGGCGGTGGCCCGCTGGTGGGAGAGTCCTGGTTAGGGGGAAACCCCACTAGCCGACGGTAGGTCGGCGTCGGATCTCACCATCCAGCGGGGAAAGATTACCGCGCATATCCCGAGAAAAAAACATGCACTACACCAACGGGACTAATGACCAAAGCAGTTGACGTGCCCGGAAACACGTAAAAATCAAATCAAATCAATCAACAAATAATCTTAATAAACTCCAGAAAAAAACATGCACACTTTACATATCCAACATAAAATATTTTATTCTTTACCTCAAAACACTTTTATAACAACTTGTATATTTCGCCTGCATCTAAACTTTTACTTTAAGTATCTTCGAATTCTTGTCGTTTTACAAAATACATTTTTCATTCTCTCTAACTTCAATTATTTTTTCCATTTGAGTTCACTTGTTCTTAATTTGTATGCTATTTATTACCGTATATTTATCATACGTTATTCTTTTAACTTATGTGTAATATTATTTGCCTGTTGATTAAGTGCTGACACCTTCCCTACATAATTATAAATGAATTTAAACCTGAAAAAACCTGCATATGATTAAACAGATAGCCAATAAATATTTAAAAAAGAATTCTCCTCTTTGGATGTCAGAGACCTACAAAAACGTTTTTCTGTCATAAAATCGCAGTTTTGATGCATTCCAATACTTTCTTTTTGCTACGTAAGTAGTATTCGGGAAGAACAAATATTTGTGTCACTAGCATAAGGGATTAAAGCGTAACTCCGAATGAAATATAGTTCAGGGACATATTACATCATATATATATATATATATATATATATATATATATATATATATATATATATATATATATATATATATATATATATATATATGCGCAAAGAAGAGTTCCACGTCCAAACATTGTGGGTTTAATATAAATATGATAGCTCTCAAACTCGACAAAATTTAATAAAGGAACAACAAAAATTGTTTGAAATGACTTTAATATATTTACAAAACCTTACTATCTCCTATGAGAATATATTGTATTGGCCTCTCATTTCAATGCGTCACACAGGTCTTCAGGCTAAGTCGCAGGCAATTCAGGCTAAAATCACTCAGCATTAAACGTGTTTCGCAAAGCGTAGATTGTCAAGTCCATTGTAACAGGAAGTAAAATTCTCGACAAACCAACGACTCTGGGACACACAAATGAATATTGCTTACAACTCTGGTTTCTCCAACCAAACCCACGCATGCACATTCTATTCTCTCGTTTCCTGAAAGGTCAGATCGCCTCTACATCACCACTCTCACCCCTTGGGTCCCCTCCGTGAACAGGTGATCGAGAGGCCTCGGAACCGTTTGGCAGCATGAAACCACCTGATACTCGACTGTTAACCCTTGCTCCGGGGTTCGCGAGTCGGTCGATCTCTTCGCGGATACGTGAGCTTTAAATAACATTAATAAACAAGAATTAACTTTCACGCGAGGCTCACCCCAGCCGATGCAACAGATAGCGGCGCGCGCCACGTTGAAGGATTGGTAACCTGTTCGCACCTTCGCTGGCTGTTGTTTACTCTTCAGCACTTGTTATGCTGGCACGCTCATTAAATTATTCAACCAAATCGAAAAGTGATTCGTGCGTGAAAACTTTCCTTCCCGCAGCGTGTGGTTCTTTTTCTGATGAACCTGTCGATAAATCAACGTTCTCCCAGTGCGCTAGTGTACCCTTCGAACTCTGCTGTCGAAAGTCTTTGATTCGCGTGGAAAATTGGAGTTAATTTGTACTATGATTTCTTGCCGGTTTATCGAGATTATTCAGCACTTCACGCTTGATATTTGATGTGTATTAAGAATGTACTGTGAAGGGTTACCAGGAACTCACTAGCGTCACGGCGAATGTGTGCCCGCGTGAGTTTGTCAGCGTTCGGTGCTATGCGAGAGATATACAAGTCTAGTACAGCGTGGAACATTTGAGTCGAAGTAAGTTGGATTTATTTTTGCGATACCATCTTATAGAAAGTGCGAATGAGATTGTTCTTTCTCCTTTCAGCCAATTCATTTGCTTATTATCTCCATTCAAACGTTTATAGCCGAAAAATTAGGTTATCATATTATCTCAGCTGCATGCAGGAAATATAACGAAAATACATGTTTGAATTCGTTCTTAAACGGCGAAAGCAGATAGCAAACATTTAAAATTTAGCATTGGATAAGCATTTAAAATTAATCAGAGAACTAATATAATATAATAGACGATGGCTTGTTGTAGCGTCACGACAACTTTTCTGGATATTGACAGAGCTGCGTCGCTCCTAACTGAGGAAACATAATCGCAAAGCAATGCAAGATAGAAGAGAAGTAGAATTATTGATTGGCAATGCATAAGATGATATAAATATGCAACAAATTGTAATGTCATTTTATTGATATCCGTGTATTTTAAAAACCAATAAAATTATAATTCAAGCTATTTTGAAAGTGTGAATGAATGAACTTGCAAATCAAGCCATTATGACCGTACTTGAATGAATTGCTTTCGTAATATTAATGCTACGCGAAGAAAACATACTTTCATAACAAATGTACTGTAAATATCGAAATCTTACACGATTAGATCTTAATGTTAGCCTCTTCATTTCCTCCTAGAAAAGTTAATAATGAACATTCCAACTGGGAATCTTATAAATTTCTCAGGGATATAATTTTGCTTTAACTTGAATCAAAAACATTGATCGGTAACCCTAATAAATGTATGTTTTATTTTTAATTTCACTCCAATCCCTATCTAAGGTACCGTTCCGCATGATATCTCTCGATGAAGTAAATGTATTTCAAACACTCATGTGTAAACATACAATAAATAGCCATATACACACAAAATGAGAAAAATAAAATTTTATTAATTAATGTATCGCAGTATGAGTACTACTAACCACAGAGGATAAAGAGTTAACCTTTGAGCGAATGAACGAGAACTGCGAGGGGAATTGGCAAGTCCTTGGCGGTGGGTCTTTCCGAGCGAGGGGCTCATGAAGGCGTGAGACTGACACATGCGGAGGGGACGCCGGCGCACAGGACGAAGACAGGATGGCCGCGCCGCGCGGCGACGCTGGAGATGCCGCTCGCGATAGCCGGCCGCGCGGCGCTTGCTGGATGGGGCTGCGCGGGGTCGCCCTGTGAGGGACGGGGTCAGCTGGCTACGGCGCGGCGGTGGGGGCGGCGACACCGACGACGTTATCCGCCATCTTGGTGAGCGCGGGCGGTCAAGGGTGACGGCGCCGCGTCGCCGGGGGAGCCGGTGCCCGGGTGGTCCAGCGACGGTGCCATCGCCCCCCCCCGCCGCCCCGCCGCCCCCGCCGCCCCGCCGCCCCGCCGCCCCGCCGCCCCGCCGCCCCCGCCGCCGCCGCCCGCCGCCCCGCCGCCCCGCCGCCCCGCCGCCCCGCCGCCCCGCCGCCCCGCCGCCCCGCTGCCCTCCGCCCCGCCGCCCCGCCGCCCCGCTGCCTCCCGCTGCCTCCCGCTGCCCCGTCGCACGCTCCGACCCACTGCAGGTCGCCCTCTTTCTTTAGCATCTTCCGCCTCTGTGGTCTCCCGCCCCCTTCGGTACCTCGTTCTCCTTCCTCGCTCCGCCACCCGATTTACAACGCCCAGGCCCTCGTCTACGCCTTCTCCCATGGCACTCCGCGTCTCGTGTTTCTCTTATATTTCAGTATGGTCACCACGTCCCCTTTCACATCTGCTGCCTCTACCAAACACTCCATCCCTCTGCTGTCCCCACTGCACGTCGTTCCCTTCCTTTAGCATCTTCCATCTGTCAGTCCTTCCACGATCTTCGGTGTTCAGTCTTTCTCTCCCTCTCACGTCCTCCCCCGCTTCACAACGTGTCGCTCTCGCGTTTCTTGTATATTAGTGACCTGTGACAACAAACTCTGCCCAGGTTTTTAGCGACGTTTTAACATTTTTTTTTAAAACAATACGATTAAATAAATATTGTATGTGAATTGTATGTGAATGAAATGTACCCATGAAAGATAACTTCCAGTAGATAATGTCACAGCAAAGTTTTATATTGTGACATACCGATATGTCACATGAAAATAAACTAACATTTATTTGTAGACTACATGGTGGAACATGCATTAGCAAATATCGCGAGAGCAAGGACTTAGCAACGACCGTGAATAAACAATGTAGTTTTTTGTTTTTTGTAAATGCATTAAGAGGTGGCTGGATGCCGAAAGTAGAAAATTTGGGATTGGGCGAAGAAGTTTAGACGATCGAAAGGTCAGCTACACCAAAATATAACGAATGTATGGATTGGCTGGGTGACAGAAGGACGGTCAAATGTTATGAAAAAGAGGAAGGTAGTTTAATACGAAGTCTTCGAGGATGAAGCATGCAGGAAGATTTCATTCTGACCGGCATCGCGTTTCTGAACTGATCGTAGGTTTGTGAGAGGGAACGAGTATAATACAGATAGTCAGAATCGGATTATGAGATCGTGAAATTTTAAGCACAGTAAATGATATTGCAGATATTGCATGTGGAAGTAATATTGATGTATAAATTGGGACTTTGTCGGGAGTGGTAATCGAGTAATAGATTTCGGACTATGTCATAGGACGTAATCGGGACTGATAATTTTGATAGTTTGAGACCAGCTTGATAGGGGCAGAAGAGGATTTCTTGGGACTTTGACTACGGCAAGCTTGCAAGATATTTCGACTGAGAAGTCTACGAGGGACATCAACGAAGAATAGATAAGTTAACGCGTTATAAAAGTGTAAATTCAAAGATATCTTGATCAAAGGCATAACATAAATTCACTAAATAGGTTGATAAAAAGGTAACAATAAACTGTGGTAAATTTTGTTGTTTAAAAAGAAAGTGATCTTTCATTTAGTCAATCCAAACAGAAATGAACTAGGAATAGAATCATTCTATTTCAGATTCCCAGCTGCGCTGTATAGTCAGGATCCTATAATCCATTATAAAGGTAATAAGGATTATAATATATCGTGACCCATTGACCCAGCAAGCCGGACGCTAAGATCTTTGGAGATATTAATGTAGAGAAATTTTGTATATCTCAATATATTTCTAGTATTATAGTTTATCAAAGTTTTATATATTTATGGGAATGTGAATAATATTATCGCCATAATTATTAGATTGAAGCACTCTGTTTCGTAGTTTCTGTAAGTACTTGTGATATGCACGTTGCTGTTTTAGTATCAAGTAAAATTTTTAAGGAAATTCAAAATCTTGCTGCATTTTGATTGCAGTATTCCGAGTTTTAAAACCCTGATGACCTCGAAACATGTGCTTGAAATCTCCTTCGAATTCTATTATTTCTCCACGCTCTGGAACATCACTTAACTCTGAATCTTTATCGTTCATCATTGGTATTCATTATTAACAAAATCGTATTCTTGAGGTAAAATCTGAGCCACTTCAAAGTTGGAAAATGGAGAATTTTCTTACTAAGTTAGTAACGTTCATGGAAACATTATACTGAGACAATGTTATTATGTTACCATTGCATTTGATCAAGAAGTATTTAAGCACTGTAACATAAAGAAAATATATATTGTTATTATGTGACAGTGAAGAGACACTCGGTCTGAAGAACTTGATCAAATTCATTAATGTTTATGTTTCTTCCGATCATAAAATTTTCCAAAAAAAGGTATTATTTTTCCCGAGATGAGTTAATTAGGAATAAAATGAGATGCTTTGCAGTTTTGCTGTGTTTTTCTACCAATTTAATTTCATTACCGGAGTTAAATTCGTAGATTCCGCGCTCCTCGTCGCTTCTCGCCGCCCCTATGGCGTCTTCCGCCGCCGCCCCCGCTTCCGCTTCCCGCTCTCCGTGCCTCGCCGCCGCCGCGCGAGAGCTCAGACGTAACACCTTTGTCACTGCGAAATCTGGACCTATTGACCCGAAAGTTTTAGAGTTCGAGTCCCGAAGGTGGAGAATAAATAGCTGTGCAGCTGTGTCGGAGGAGAATTGTAGCTGCCAGCTGTTCTGTGTCCCCCCCCCCCCAAGTGTTTCTCTCATCGATTCCAGGGGCATGCTGGAGCACGACTAACGAATGGATATTGAATCGCGTTCTTGTCTAGAGATTATAACTTGTTCCGGCTGGGGTTGGCATCCTGTCGGGGGAGATAACTGGAGGGGAAAACGGGAAGCCGATGTGTAGATCAGAGGCGGATCTCATATTTCAACGGGGGAGGAACAGAGCCGCTTCCCGGGATACAACATACACTGCACTTTCGGTACTAATTAGCTAAGTAGTTGACGCCCTCGAATTCAGTTCACTTATTCACTTTACTGCAGCCTACAACCTCATTGTCGGCCTCTCCTCTCCATCGTGTTCGCTGCCACGTCTTGCCCACTAATCTTTCGGTTCGTAGTCTCCTTGTGTTGCAACGCTGTCGGTGCTCCACAGCATTAGTAATTAAAGAACAGATTTTATGAAGGAAAAATTTATCTTCAATATTGTAGTGGTAGGATGACGCAGAAGAGAGTTCGCAGTTTTGCAATTTTCGAAAATTCAGACATTTTTCCGAAAATGAGACTTTCGACAATTTTTTTCACGCAATTCAAGGAAAAAGCGCTTTTCACGCAATTCAAGGAAAAAGTTTAATCCAAATGTGGAGATATTTTTGAGAAAAGTTGAAAATGTGTTTAAGACTTCATTTAAGTATCCTCAAGTTTAAAAAAAAACTCACAGAGCTGAGATTTGGTGCAGATCGATTGGAAAATATCAATTTTGGAGAAAATAGTCTGAATGTTTTAGGCACTAGGGATATACACACACATTTTATCGTCGATCAATTTTTCTGTATTAAGGACTCACAAAACGTGAATTCTGACAACACAAAGTGTTAGAGGGAGTAATTTACTACATTTGCGAAAAAAATTAACGTTTTAATTAAAAAACCCAACAACTATTAAAACACCTTTCGCGTTCTTTTACAGCATTGATTGCACAGATCTCACTGCAAGTATTGATAAGAGATGCTATATACGTTCTTTTGAGCAGCTCTTCATTAACTCTATAGTTAAAATCTGAGATAGTGGCATAGTGTTATAGATTTGCTTTATTTGAAGTCAGTAATATATATATATATATATATATATATATATATATATATATATATATATATATATATATATATATATATATATATATATATATATACGTATCTTGAAAGTCACATACTTTTTACTATATTTAGTATTAAATAAATAAACAAATTGGACCCCGATTTCTCGAATGGGAAGGAATGAAAAACTTTGAAGTATTTAATATTCAAATTTCTGGGTGTACGAGACATGAATTACTGTGCTAATTACAGAAAACTAAAGAATAATATGGGATTTTTAAATCAGTATTTTAAAAGTAAAATAGGTTCATAGTGGAGCACGTATGTGAATGAAAGTTGTCAGCAACCCGTCCTATGGCATCGGAGTATCTCAAAGAATGTGATAGAACGTCCAATTTGTAGATTACAAGTTAAGAAACATTCTGGTTTTATCGTTAAACACGGTTTTAATGGCTTAAGACCCATAGGTCGACGTTTGTAACGTGTCTTACAATAGTATACAACATGTGTGTGTGTTATAATGTTAAGGTTGTTTTGTTATTAATATATTTGACTCAGGCCTACTCGTAATTCCTAATTCAGAAGTAGCGCGATTTCGTGCTTTTGTGACCATGGTTTCTTGTAAAATTCTAAAAAGCCGTTATTTCTATAGATTATGATAAACGCGATGCTCCACCAACTATGGACCACCCCCATAACTTCTAAATGGTTCAGGATATCGAAAAGCAATTTTCGCTGAAAAATGCGGAACCATGGGGCAAGTAACATGCTATAGAGAAATTGTCTATAATATTATTAGTTTTCGAGAAATTTAATCATGTTTGATTTTTTAAATGGAGCTATATAGTTTTCTCACCAGCAATGGATAGATCATGAAAATGGAATAAAATATGTATCTATCTAATATTTTGATAGTAACTAGAGTATAAAATTGGACACCCTGTACAGATTGAGAATCAAGGCGAATGGAAATTGTATGAATTTGAGTAATCAAAATTCGAGCCATTGAATTTCAAGGCACCAAGGTATTAAAGGCTCAAGTTATCAAAATTCGAGATATTGAGGTACGTATTGAGGTCGAGTATGGATGTTCTGGATGTCGAGGCTTGAATTATCGCACTTCGATGTAACGCATAGGTTTAACGTTCATGGTAGTTTTGTTGACAGTTGATGTTTCGGGGAGGGGTCCTGGCGGCGCGTGGGCCAACGCGGAACAAACGCCGAGCGCCGCGCGCAGCCCGATAAGCCGGCTGTGAAGGCAGCCACGCGTGGCGGGTGGCGGCGCAGCGGTCGGGGCGAAAGGCAAGGCGGGCGACGGGGCTGGCACCTCGATTCGTGGTTCACAGATTCCAGGGTTCCTGAGAGCACTGGAGCGTTATGCGTCGGCCGAGACGCGACCGGTGTACACTGGGCCGAAGACGGTAACAGGGGACAATCAATGGGTGAAGTGAAATGAAAGTCATTACTGCTAGTTCAAATTTGGTAGCGTATCTGTGATTAGTGTGAGGTATCTAAAAGAGCTATAATTCATTATTTATTTATTTATAAGGCTGTGTATTAATGTACAAAATATACATATTTTTGACAGTAACGTATGCATGTAAAATACGTTATTCTACCACCAAGTTGCAGAAAACTAGTAGAAATAATTTATATATACATCTAAAGCGAGGTAATATCCGAATTTTGTTGTGGTGCGGTTAATAACAGCTGATGAAATAGTCTATTATAAATAGATATTATATAAACAGCAATATTGTCAATACGCACCCCTACCGACGGACCGTGCGGGCCGGACTAGCTCGGTAGCAGCATTGCCGATACCCTGCAGCGTTGATGATCGGGAGATCCTAGGTTTTCATTTCCAATGAAGGGGGACGATGAAGGTGGGTACTTATCTAAGACAAATTCAACCATTGTCCGGAGGCGATCTCTAGCGGGCAACTGCTCTTACCGATAATTTCCCTTGGTTTCTCCAATGAATACCAGGCGAATGCCGGAACATGAAGCGAATACCAGGCGAATGCCGAATGCCTATAACAATCGGCCATAGACGGCTCCTATTATTCCTTCCTCATCCTCTTACACACAGTTACAATTACATGCACTATACTACCACACGTGTCGGGAGACCGATCGGGAAATGCCTGGGAGAACACTCGCAAGCGGACGTGAAGTTCGGCGCCGGATCTCACGTTCGACTTATTATATATAACACACGTTATACTTTCGGGAGTAATGGTTATATCAGTTTACGGACCCGGAAACTTAGTAATCGATTAACCAATCCGAATCATAAAGCGCGATCAACTCAACATTTCGGCCCACTGTGTGGCCTGTGCGGGGCGGCGCGCTTCGCTTCCTTGACGGAGGGGCTGTTGCTGTTGCCAGGGTAATGCCGACAGTCACGCGAGCCTTTGCTCTCGAGATGGCTGCGCCCGCGGTGCAGATACTGGTTTCCAGGCGACGGTTTTTGTGCCGTGCTCTCGGCTAATTGGCGACTCTGCGATGGGGATTGTGCGAGTCGGTGCGTCGGTGGTGCAAGGCATCGAATAGAGTGGGGTCGCGGTTATCGGGCGGTGTTCGTAATCTGCAAGCTCCGTGGTCGACGCTCGGGCTGGGTGTTCTGTCAGGATTGATCAAAGTTTGTTAGGTCTCGTTTACTTACGATGAAAAATGTGTTTCACTCACAGAGAATCTCAAGAAGAATATGAGCTATCTCTATTGACATAGTCTAATCGGGATGTAGTCGTTCAAGAACGAGAGTTTAGGTACTGGTTTCTTAGGCAGCATGAATTTATCACTAATGGAAATACTATATTTTTTTCTCTCTCAAAATTTTACATGTATATTTCATTCATCTCTTGCTTAGATTTAAAAACTTCTATATTTCTAAAATTTCATTTCTTAAGATGCTTTAAATTGTGTAACTCTGTTAATTCTAATTTTTGTTCATATTTTTCTTGTATCAGAAAACAGATGATGATGGCTAAGCCATTGAAAGCTGCTATTATGGGAATAAATAGTATTGTTGACAATGACAACACCTTCAATCATTTCAATTATGTAAATGCCAACTCTAACTCACCACTAAACCAATATCATTTCTTAAGAACTGATATACCTTTGTACAAATGCTTAAATGTTGGAAACCATTATTTACACTTGAACTTTTTTGGGTACAATTTCTCGATTCAGTGTCGATGATAATGCATGCGTGTCTTGAGGAAATTAATAGTTTCAAATTAACCATTGGTCATTATCGAGCGATTCTTGATAACATGAAAGTTTTATCACGAATCATAAATGATGGAAACTCTGCATGAAAACTTGTAACAGATTATTTGATATTAAGAACATTTATTCCAAGGACGTTTTACATTTGCCGAATTGCTAATGTAAGTCAGTCGTGAGATATCTGGTTCAGGAGAGCACGAATAAAAACTTTTATTTTCTGTTAGTAGTACATTTTCGGATCGTTAACTTGTGTAGAAGCTCAGACGTTGAATCGTTTATGAATTCCCGTTACCCGAAGCTCCGTTACGTTCGTTTATATTATTCATTCCTGTATCTGCCGAAACTAATAGCGCTGTCATAATTTTTAAGCAAATAAGGCGTAATAATCTCTCCTCCAATCATTCGAACGGTCTTGGACTTCAGCCTTTTCTCCTCCTCGTTCTCAAATCCGCCCTCATTCTTTTCGTAGACAAATGCATTTCGTTCCAGACCGTCAACTGTTGTTCAGTTCGTCGGTCTGACCACGTGAGTTATTACAGCAGCTTCTTCCCTAGAGCAAACAAACGTGAGCGCTTCAATAACCGAAAACAATACGCCGTCTGACAATGGTTTTCAGGACGTTCTTCTATAAATCTTTTACGAGACACTCACTCTCCTAAGAGGTAACGATTCGCCATCTCTGAGTAAGCATTGAAATGAGAGGGTGGGTTACAAACAGCACTGCACGTTTTTCGATGAATTTATTTCGATTGTGTGGAAGCGGTTCGAGGTTTTGCGTGGGCCATCGGTATGGCCCGTACTCGGGGGACGGGAAGTGTCGTTGCGGAGAAAGTACGAGAAGAGGGTGGAACTGGATGTAAGAGTTGTAAAGTATTGATTATTAGATGCAGAAAAGCGAGAGAAAATACGACTGTGAAGACAGTTACGGGGTACATTCAAGTTAATGTGAGCGCTCTTAGCTGTTTTATTCTGAAAGTAAATATATTGCACTTTGGTTCACAAGAGAACACATTAGCCTATTTTGAAGATATTTATGAGCTGTGAAGTTAATGAACCGATTTCTAGGAACAAACCTGATGGTTGTAAAAACGTTAGGGCGTGAGACTTACATCGACTATCCCTGTGAAACGTTGGAATTGAAATAACAATATTGTGTTATGTAATACTTGAATAGATTGTCTAGAGGTACAGGGGGCACCAAGGGAGTATTGAAGTGGAAGTTAAAAGACTGTAATCTTAGAAACGTTTTCTGAGATAGAAATAATGCGCGTTATTTTGCCAGGAACAGTGTGAGATAATAAAAAAGACGCTCGAATTTTGGGTCGGATCGATGTCAGCTTATTATACACGGATGTTCTATATCAAAGAATGTAATCAATTTCAGGATTTCACTCTCTTTCCAGTTAGCGTGACCGGTTATAAATTTCCTTTAGCTCTTCATTGTTTCGTCTCCCTGATTGTACGCAAGACTAATATACTGAGGTTTTTACGGAGCTGCCTCTCAATTCCACTCAAGGCCCCATCCATCACGGAGGCATTATGGCACAGATTTTCGCGTCTTTCTCGACCGTGCCGCTAGAGTCGCTTCATCTGCAGCACTGCTTGATACGGTCGCGAGCATGCGACACCTCGCGGCACGACTGAGAAAGACGCTAAAAACCGTACCATGCTGCCATCGTGGTGACGGGCCTTGAGTGGAATTGAGAGGCAGCTCTGTGAAAACCGCAATATAGTAGCTTGCATTGCATCTGCCCGGATACATGGAATCGATGCTTTATCAAACAGTGTTTGAAAAATCTCTTTTCTTTACATATACTTTACTCCAAGAAATATTCCTTTCTTTATATGGGTACCACCAACGCCTTCTACCGGAACTTCACTGTGGATTTCTCTTGAAAATACGTCTCCACTCACAAAGTTATGTTATTTAATTACCCTACGATCACTACTTTCCTTTACTGATATCATTATGTCGTGACCGGCCGCACACGTTTAAAGGAGCCGCCGCCGAGTGACGTCAGCGGGGCGTTACCGCCCCTGGCGAGAGAAGAAGGCAACCGGTGCGAGCTGGCCTGGCCTGTCCGCGCGCGGCCGTCACGCCCGAGAAAGCGGGTAGGGACTCACCACCGCCCCTACTCCGCAGCTAGTCGGCGGGCCAATAGCCCCAGCAGGCTATAAGAGGGCTCCGACCCAGGGCGGATAGTGAGCGGAAGTGTTAGCGATTGTATCCTGGCAAGTGAATTGGCGAGAGAGGTGTGAGAGCTTGTCTTTGATTGGTTACTGGACTACAACAACACGGTTCGCTTTTGGTACATTCTTCTTGTGATTCGGCACTTAGCAATTGTATCTGGACTTGAATAAAAATCATTTTAAGAATTCTTGTCTTTGATTGGTTACTACACATTAAAATATTGTTATTGAATAATGAATTCTCATACAAATAAGAATTCTTAAATACACTTCCAGTAATGTAAATAAAAAATCTCAAAAATTTTCAAAGTAAAAACCGGAATATTCTGGAAGAAAATAAAAAGGGGGGAAATTCACAAATTCTATATTTTCCAATCCTCACGGTAATGCTGTAACCGGTCACCCGCCCTCATCCCAGCTCTCGCCAGGGCGGTTATCGACGAAATCGCCCGCAGCTTCCTTTGTTCGCCGTTATTGATACCCGGCAGCAGGCCTTAATAGCCGTCGCCGCCGCATTAGCATACACAGCACCGCTGCGGCGGCGGAGGCGGGCGAACTGGCAGGCGGGCGGTGACAAATTGAAGCGCCCAATTGAAAGTCGCGGTGACCGTTTTACGCCGCTCCTGCAGCGGGGGGAGGCGCATGCGCGCACTGCCGTGACCTGCGCCCCCGCGCGTGCGCCTTTTCTACCGACACAAGGGCAGCCGCGCGGGCGGGCTCCCTGGAATGAGGGCCTTGTGAAACATGATTTACCCACTTCATTACCAGATCTCGACAATAAGATTGATTGATGATTCCCGGCGCGACAACTATTAAGGTCATTAGTACCGTACGTGTAGTGCAAGTTTTCACAGCGGAAGATGCCGGTGATCTTCCCGCGCTTGCTGGCCAGATCTGGCACTGATCTACGATAGCTTGCGCGAATTTTCCAAACTGGTATCTCTCACCAGCGGGGCACGGCCCCAGCCGGAACAAACTCTAAACTCCCGACTAGCGTGATAGTGTAGTGCATGTGAGTGTAAGCGTATGTATGCAAGGGCCGCGGATAGGGCAAGGAAGAGGAAGGAAAGATCGCGCGCGGTCCGTAGTCCGTTTGTTAGGGTACCGCTCCGGCATTCACCTAGTGATAATCGGAGAAACCACGGAAAACTACCGATCAGAGCATCCGGCCGCCAGAATTCTCCTTCACACAGCTATTGAATTAGACTATGTAGCTAGAGTCGCAAGTCCTGCCATTGTCGGGACTCGAACCCTCGGTCTCCCGGTCAGAGGCACTCCAATCAGCTAGCAATTGCTTGTTTCGAAAGTATTATATTGTTGTCAATAAACAATAATTCATTATGAAATTAGTTATGAATATTCTTTTTGCCCTATGATAAATTTGTTCTCCCCCCCCACACACACGCTGGATCGAAAGTCTGTGGATCACTATTTGGTAAGACAAGGGGAAACACCTTGCTCCCACCATGTGATCACTGTCACATGTGGTTGGAACCCGTGGTCACGGTTTCCAAAGGGTAGCGATATGTGTCCAATACACACAAACGGACCACGGACCGCGCGCAAACTCTCCTTCCTCTTTCGTGTCCCTTCTAGCCCTTTTTACATACACTTATATTCATTTCACTAGCATAAATGTCGAGAGACCGGTCGGGAGCTTAGAGTTTTTCCCCCCTGTGGCAAGCTCCCCGCTAAGAAATACCTGGTTCGGGAAAACCCCCGCTAGCAAACGTGTAGGTTGGCGCCGGAGCTCGCCATTCAGAGGGGGAAGATCGTCATCACCGCCCACGATAAAAAGAAACACTGCACTTACAAAACTAATGACCTTAGTAGGTGACGCGCCAGGAAACACCAATCACTCAGTTGGCTGATCAAATGTAGCTTGCATTAACTAAATTTATTCACAATATGAAAATAATAAATTAATTATTTTTAATGTTATAAAACTCTTGTTCAATACCCATATAATTAAAAAGAATTTTTTAAAAATGTTACTCGTCGGTTACGCATTATTGACACCGAATTCAGTTGTATGATAATCACATTTTAAATTCGAACACATGTATTTTGAAAATAATTTTTTATGAAATAAATTGGTCTCATGACATGGAGATTTTTAATATTAACCCTGTATCTGGCAAAATTACCTTGAAATCCATACAAGTGACGGAAGAGAAATGTGGGTGATGAGCATCAAGTTTGTGGGCGTTTTGTTAACCGCATGTGCCTGCTTTCTTCTTGGAAAGACTCGCAATATAGTGTTGAGCAAGTTGGGGAAGTGGGTGGCGTGTAAAGCTTGTTTTGGGAGATCCGTATTCGATTCCTGAATGAGACTGGTTGTCTTGAAAATGTAATGACTTTCTACTTTTCAAGCTTTCTTTGCCTTCGGAGTTCCTGTTTCTCTTTTCACTGATATGTGAAAGAATATTATTCTCTTAGTTCTTCTTAACTGGTGCTCTTCTTTAACATACGTTTTTAACTATTCTGCTTGAGGTATACGCAACAATAATAATATTTAAGAATTTTGATTATTTTTAGGCAATGCATTTATTGGAATACTAATTTCAATAACATTAAAATATTTAAACAAAAATACGTTTGTAATCTAAAGTATATTGTGTTATATTGTTTAAAAATGTCTTTCTTCTCCTTCATCATCGATGTATTTCCTTGAATCTAGCTAATAACATACACTCTCCTACTGTTATTGATTGTTTAATGGAACATAAAATTGCTTCATGAGAGGAACATCGAAGTCAGGAATGGCCATTGGCTAGTGCACTGTATTATTTGAAAATGGTCGCTTTCATATTATGGGCAATGTTCATTTCAACTTACGAGAACATCAGTCTTGTGTTAGTCTCATTCTTAGAACTTTAGTTTCAATAGAAACACCAATTGAAGCAGTTATACTACGTGTTTGGACAACACTACTTGCATCTTCTTCTCTATGCAGCAGATAAATGGTGTTTCGAAGACAACTGTATCATTTCAATATCGAGAAATACCTTAAGTTTTACAGTATTTTTCTTTGTTAAAGATGAAAAACATTAATCATTAAGAATATCTAAAAAAAATATGTAGTACTTGATATACTGAATCTCTTCAAACTTGTACACACGGAGTACATTTCGAGGTAGAAGTCGAATGTATGGAGAAAATATTACGCATACTTGTGGGGAGACGAAATTGTTCCACACCAGTGATTTTCGTATGTGATACAATATCGGCTTATCGTGGCCCGTCCCCATATCAATTTATTTCCATGACCAACTTAATTCTTATTGATCTCTACCCATTTTCGACATTTCTATGCCATTACCGAACATTGAGGATACTAGCACGGAGAGAACCATACATATATAAAATAAGCGTGCTAGCACTGAAGATATCATTTAAATCTATAATTTATGAAGCTTTAAATCATCGAATAGTTCATTAAAATAATAGTTCGCATGACTGCAGTTCTGATAGCTGATGTTTGGAAGAGGACAATCTTTTTAGTGCCAGATGGTATCGAATATGGGTTCTAATTTGCGTTAGAGAGCAAACTAATAAAACACAGAATAAAATAGATTTGTACAATAATTTGAAAGTCTGACTTTTGAATAAAGGAACGTTATGTTATTCAAGTTCACTGCTCACGATCCAGAAATGTTTTCGAAAGTAAACGGATTATTAATAGTGACAAACCGAGGACACGGCCGACAGAAATCTAATCGTTAGCAAATAAACGTCTCTGCTAATTCGCAGTTATGACACATCTCGCAAATCAGACCTTCGTTTATTGCCCTGCAGCCGCGGAGACACTCGCGGCGAACTCAAAACGCGAGCAACAATTCGTGTGTATCGACAATAGAGCGCTGCGGGGCGCACTTAACCTCTTCGCCCTAGCCCCGCGCGCCTCGCCGGTATTTACGCCGCAGTCATTAAGGGGCGTGGGGCGCACACCTGAAACGTAAAGTGCAGCCAGGGCGCGGCGGGCGGGCGGGTGGGCGCTGGCGTCTGGGCGGGCAGCCAGGGACGGGCGCGCCATCAGGTGCAGCGCCTGTGAACTCTGCGTCCTGGGCGGTCCAAGGCCCCCAGTGCGAGACCCCGGCGCGCACAGCACTCGCTCGGAAGTAGGTGGAAAGATGGCTAAGTAGGAGATAAGGTGTATGCAACAATTGAATGAACCGATACGTTCAGTGCTGGAGCTAGGCAATTTTGGGCCGAGGGCAATACTGAAACCTAGCATCCCTCCCCCGACAAAATTACCATGTGACTGTACCATTTATTTTATTCCCACAAGTATAACAGAAATGACAACGTGTAAGCAAGAAAAAGACTTTGGAAATATATTTTAAATTATAGTTTTAAGTAAAAGTATTTAGTGATCAAATAATACAATGTGTGAACTTAAAACGCATAAAAAATTTAATGATAACGACATTTGATTTATTTCAAGTCTGACCTTATAAGTAATGACTATAATTAACTATTCAAGGTAAAAAATTAATTGAAAATTCTATAAAATATGAGACTACTGTACCACGACTTATATAATTACGATAACAATTTACTCGAGTCCTAACTTCTTTTTAAAATTTTTTTACTAATTTTGCCCATCAGAACTATCATCGGGCCCCTTGGCTTGCGGGGCCCCGGGCGATCGCGCGGTTTGCCCGTGCCTAGCGCCGGCACTGGGTACGTTGTTCGGTGACTGAATGATTATTTTCCGGGAGCGTTAACTGCTAAGAGCATTAGTCCCGTAACTGTAGTGCGCGTCTGATCGCGGGAAGTGGCGGTGATCTTCCTCCACTAGGCGGAGAGATCCGGCGTCATCTTGCGGTTTTTTCTAAACCAGGTATCTCCCACTATTGGGGACCCGCTTCTGCCGGAACGAGCTCTAAGCTCCCCACTCGTCTCCTTACATGTTTGATAGTGTAGTGCTTATAAGTGTAAATGTGTGTAAGTAAGGGGTGAGAATATTCAAGGAAGAGGTACGAAAGATCGTGGGCGATTCTTGGCCCGTTTTGTAGGGTATTGCTCCAGCATTCGCCTGATACGATAGGAGAAACCACGGGAAACGTCCGATCAGAGAAGCCGGCCGCTAAAATTATGCTCCAGGCAGCGCTGAATTCGATCAAGCTTTGTAGGTAGTGTCGAAAATCCTGCGCCCGTCGGGACTCGACTCATGGTGACTGACTGCAGGGTAAATGCACGAGTAGTGGTCACAGTTAAAAAATTTTAGTAGTTTTGTCAAAATTATTTGGCTACGGTACTAAATTATTTATTAGAAACACAATAGAGGATGACCATATACCTCTTTGTAAATGGAACCCTTACCTAAAAATGACCAATTTTTAATTTGTTCTACCGCTAAATGTGTTTGAAGCGCATAACGTTTAACGTAATGTAACATGAACGTACCGGTTCATGTTACATTATTGCAATACCAATATTAATAAATTATTTTGAGCTTATACATTATATATAAAACGAAGGAAATAAATTATCTTCGTTCTAATCCTCAGCCCTAAAAGGGATCATTTCCACTTTCTGCAATTATCGTAGATTTGCCTGAACTCTCAATATCTTTCTTATTATTTTTATTTGAGATTTTGAACAGACTTGGAAGTTTAGAAGGAAGATAGAGCGTGTGTCAGTTCATGTTAGTAATTGAGAAGATTTCAGCTGCAAATTGCGCTGTGGTCATTCGCTGTCGTTTTTGCGTTATTTATGTGTCATATTTTGAATTCATCCCAGTCGAGAATCCTGCAAGTGTTTTACTATATAGTCAAACGAAAACTCATTTGGAAGCGCTGAGAGCGACTTAAGCTCGTAAAGTCTTATTAATAAAATTTTATAGTTCATTAGTCAAACGTTTGAATAACTGAGTAGGAAGGAAGGTCGTTGGAAGGATATAGAATGATTTTCTCAGCTATAGGTTTTAAAACAAGAATATTGCTTCGGAGTTAAAGACTGAACAAAATAAACGAGAGAAATTATGTAAATCAACGGAAGAAATTTAAGGAAGAAAGGGGAGTGTCTGAACTCATACGAAGAATAAAGTTATGAACATTAAGAAATTCATGCACGGGACTGAGAAAGAAAGGGCAGCGGTGGCGGTGTACAATAGGTGAGTCATCCTCAAGCAGGCTGGTAGAGTAGGCTGAACTAACGGGCCAAATGAGAGCGGGGAGTGCACAGGTGTTGGACGATAGGTAGAGTACGACTAGCTCGTATGATAGCGATGACAGGATCCTCTGAAACAACAGGCTCATAAGGTGAGGGTACGGGAGGTGGAGGCGGCGGGAAGGCGTGACGTCTAGACGTGGTGGATGGAGGGAGAATTTAGACGTCAGAGAAGTCTGAAGGGGGGGGGCGTCTGCGGTAGAGGTGAGAAAAGAGCGAGGGCAACGAGCAAGGAAGATAAGAGGAGAGGCTGCGGAGGTGGTGAAAGCGATGGAGTTGGAGTAGATGTTGGCAGGGCTGTGGCAGATGAGGCAAGCAAAGTGCAGAGGACTGTAACGGCAGGGGAGGCGAAGATTGCGATGAAGGTGGAGGAGTTGTAACGGCTAAGACAGAAGTAACAATACAATAGCAACAATGGGAAGAGCATAGTTGTGGCAGTGAATGAGGGGAGGGGGCGGTGGAGGCGGTGAAGGCGGGGGTGGCGATGGATACGGTGGAGATGAGGAGGTGTGACGGCTGCGACGGAGGCGACAAGGTAATAGCGGCAACGGAAAGGGGGCGGTGGAGGCAGTGAGTGCGGCGTGGGCGGAGGGGGTGATGGCGGCGGTGGAGGCGGCGGGGGCGGCCGCGGCGTCGGCGACACCGCACCGAGCGGCGGATCCAGGGCGGCGCTGGCTGTCACCGAACAATGGGTGCTTGGGAGTTACGGCCGAGGACTCCTATTAGGCGCCTGTAAATACGCCCCGGGCCAGCTCGCATACGAGCATTAGCAATGGTAATGTGTTTCCGCGTTCCAGCCCAAAAGCCCGGCCCGATCGGAGCATCACCGCCTCCCCCTCGCCGCCCGCGGTGACCCAGCGCTGACCTTGCGGGGCGAGGTTCGCGTCCCGGCGGGGCGGGGCGCCCGGCGTCGCCCCGCGTCGCGCGCTGCCGCAGCCGCGCCCTCGGCGACGACGCTGCTGCCTAGGCGCGTCGCGTCGTGTCGTGTCGCGCGGTGTCGTGAGGTGCTCTGAGTTGCCGCCATCCGATGGGCGGGTACCGTCCGCCTACTCCTCTTGATGCTTCTCCTGATACTTTGTGCTCAAAGGAAGTGTCTTCGGGAAGGTGTGGGCTAATTTTTACAGGTGACTCGGGATGTGTGCTTAGAGGAGGGAGGCAGAGGGTGTCCTGGTCCCCTTGAAAATTTTGAAAGGGGCGCCAAGGCTCTAATAATATAATATTTTATTTCTTTAAATGCGATCAATTTCCTATTTTCCTCTTTTTTAAGCTGACAATTTGGGGAATTGACACACATTTGAGAAAAGAGTGTCCACTCCGTCTGGAAACTTTGTGAATGGTTCAACCTAAAATCAATTATATTTATTAGTTGTATCATTAAATTTGCAAATCCAATCTTCATGTACTACGTTTTATCATTTCCTAGTAAAGTATTTCATAAGTGGAAAAGGGGACCCAGAGAGGCCCTAAAATCTAGTTGCCCTCTCTGGTTTTAGGGTGTCTTAACACATGTTCAGAATAAATGTTATCAACTTCTAGCTAGTGCATCGGTTACCTACTTTTTGCCCATAAACAGTTGGTGAGAAATATAAAAGAAAGTTCAATATGTACCATTTGCCTCTAATTGGTAGGAAAGGCCTCGTGCATTGGTGTTTGCCAGGAACAGGTTGTAAGGCAGTCAATTCTTTACTGATTTCGAGAGTCCAATCCAAATATTATTCTGCTCCCCATCGGGACCCGCGTTGCAACTGCTAAATGTTGAATGGTAGAGCAAAGGGGAGAATTCCATAGAGAGTAGTCACCGAATTTTGTGGAAAACAACAAATTTCAATGTAAAAACGTATTGCGTGAAATGTCTTTAAGTAATAAAAAGCCTACAAGATTTGTTCGGTATAATTAAAGGTGATGTGCATGTACACATAGCCTTCACTGTCTCAACCGACTGATTCACGTTGTCGCCATTGCATTGACTTTCCTGATTTTCAAAAATTTGCAACATCGGTAACTAAATCCAGAATATCTCAAACTGCGTTTCAGTAACAAATTCTTGACCACATACATTCAGTCAGTTATATATGCTCTAAGCTCTCAACTGGTCACCCGAAAAGTGTGGTAATGTAGTGTATATGAGTGTAAGTATGTGTATGTAAACCGTGAGGAAAGGACAAGAAAGAGAAAAGAGAGATCGCGCGAGGTTCGTGGCCCGTTTGTTAGGGTACTGCTCCGCTATTCGCCTGGTGTAAATCGGAGAAACCACGGAAAACTACCGATCAGAACAGCCGGCCGCTAGAATTATCTTCCAGACAGCAACGGCTGAATTTGACCTTGCCGATGAGCTATTGTCGAAAATTTTACCACCGTTGGGACTCGAACCATAGGACCTCACGACCAGAGGAACTGCAGGGTCATCAATTGATGCCCTGAGTCCCCTGAGCTGGTGTTTCGATTGTTCTTATCGGACGGCGGTCTTTAAGAGGGGCTTTTCGTTCCTCTAAACGGCTGCGTTAAGTCGATATGATAACAGAAAAGTAAATACATAACAGTATAGTATTACAAAAATATATTCTTTTTTACTGATACGTTATTACTTGTTATTGCCTTCGATACGAAGATACTTCGAGTTGGACATGAAACATAACTTGCATAAATTTCTGGATTGAGAGAACCGTGTTTACGTGGGAAATGTAAACTACACTGAGTCAAGTTAACAATAGGTATATCTGAATCATTAAAATTACGTAAAAAATAAAATAATGCTTGTACCAGGGGCGATAACGGATTCTAATGATCGGTCGATCATTCGCACGCTTATAAAGCTCTCGGTGCATAAATAACTATTAATAGGACAAGGGTTTGTAAGGGAAGCCCAGCGCCCTGGGAGGTGACCGTCCGAAGGCTCGGGGCGTCGCGGGCGATACGCGAATAAGGAGCCCACGACCACCGGCGAAGGCCCCGCGCCCGTGGGCTTTTACTACTGGGCCGCGGAGTCGCGAGTGGGATCCAAGTGCTGCGCGGGGCCATCTCGGCGACCGTTATGAGGTAATTTCTCCTCCCCGTCTGAGGAGCTCATCTGAAATATTGGCAGCGCCGTCTGAGGGAAAGCCACTCCCGCTGGTGCACTGGCTTTGTGATCGTGCCTTCGCTTCCACGGGGTTACGCAAGTTCTTCGGCGAACACACGCTCGACATACGACCGGCTGGGTGGAGTCGACAAGGTGTAGTTTATCGATTTCTCGCGAAATATGGGTTTGGAATATTTTCGGGGGCATTAATGTCGCATTAGATGTTTACAGTACGGTCGGTTTGTCGGTATCGTCGGTTCCAATGTCCGTAACGATATTTTATTCAGGAAAGGTTTGCGAGATGCAATTTCCTTTCCTTGATGTATTGAGCCCACCTCCGTAGTCTTGCTTTTTCATGGATATGCCAAGCGGTTGCGCGACCACTTGCTTTTTTATTAGGGAATGGAAACAACGCATTTGAAATTTATTGATATATTTGTGAATATGTAAATTTTACTGATAATATGTAGAAATAATATGTATTCGTTTTGTCAGGAAATAATATTGTGAAGTTTTTATTCTTTATTTAAATAATTACAAATTTAATAATTTTGCTTTCATTTCAATAAATATTGAGTTAGAAAAAATTGTTGAAAATGTGAACAGAGTTCGTGCACATTAAATATATGCTAATGTTCGATGAACACGGCAGGAAAAACGAATTGATTTCACGTGAAGTGAATAGTCTGCGTCTTTATCTTCCCGAATATTATATTGCAACAGTAATATTATTTTAATAGCAGCACTACATGTGTGACTCGTTATTACAAGTTCCAGTACTTTGTTCGACTTAGGTTACATGTATCCATGTTTATAGTATGGTAAAGTTATTCTCTTTATGACAAAGTAACACTTTTTCTGTTTATAGAGAATTTAAAAGTCATAAACTGATAATTACTTGTGAGGTGTGCGAGATACAGAACTTATCAGGTCAAGTACAGGCAACAAAGTTAAAGGAAGTAATAAATACTCTCTTGTGTATGTGGCAGTATTGTAGAGATCATGTTCATTGTACAGACTAGTACACACTTGTAATGGAATTGGACGAAAAACTGCATTTGGTATCAATGTGGTTGTAACAATCGATAATAAGACATGTAATGATCAGAATCTATAGCTTCAGTTTGATAACGATCCAGGATTTATCGATTCACTAGATGTAAGTGGCTTTTTCATAGGCGTAGCAATCGTGGTGCAGCAAACGACAGCAATCTCTACATATCTCTACACCCCTTGTGAGCATGTGCACATTCGCAACTTGAATTGCGCATGCGTAGAGGCTCAAGATTGCTGCAAAAAGTGCCTGTATATCGTATTGCAAATAGATATACTTGACGATACTTAAAAAAATCATAAGTACTGTGACATTTCTACAATATCTTAATTCTAATTTTGCGGGATGAGTTGAGGATTCGTTATATCGTCGATCTCAAGGGAGTTTGCAGTACTGTCAACTAGTCAATCATAAGGAATCGAATCCACAGACGACTGCAAATCATTTCTATTACATGAAAGAGTACATCTCCATATCAAATGCTGCGTACAAAACTTACTGCCATTTTTTATATGAATCTAGCTATTTTGGGGTAAAAGGGAAGCCATAACTGATCCGGAGTCCGGATCATTCTATTCCGAAGTGATTGGGGGCAATTTAAGTCGACCCTCCACCTATAAATTCCTAAAAGAAAAATGACAAATTTTCAGAATGTGAATTTCTTCTTGAAATGCAGTTCATGGCTTCTGTGCATAATACCATTAATAGGTAATAATTTTTATGTATAAAAATGAATAAATTGAAAAATTAGAAAACATTTTGATATGGAGCCATGGCTCTCTCTTGATCCGATACTCAGTGCTTAATATCTCTGTGTGCTGTGAATAAGTGGTGAAGTTAAATTTTACTACTTTTAAAGGCACTCATTTTATTCTTATAACAGTAAGTACTAAGACTTCGTACTCTCCTCACAGCATTCACTTCATACTCTTATCACTGAATTAACTCTGATGTCTGTAAAACAAAATCTTATTATTCTTATAAGGAAACTTACATTGCAATATTTAAGGTATATTTGTGCACTATAATGATCGCATCGGCTTTGTAATGGCGAGAAGTAACTAACATCGGGGTATAGTACCAAATTTCATTGATTTTCTACAAAATCCATATTTGACATTGAGCAAACTTTAGAAGTCGAACCATGAAACGTAGGAAAATTTGACTTAACCACTTATTCACCGCTCCAACAGATATAATGCTGAAAACAGCTGGCGTGCGCGTCTAAGACGATGCCCGTCCACTCGCGCCCCAAGCGGCACCGAACCGCACCACAGCGGCGCGCGGCGGGCGCGCTGCATCGCAGGCGCCGACAGAAGAACGGCGCGGCGCGGCGCGACGCGGCACGGCGCGCACCGATCGCGTTAATGGCCGATAAAACGGCTCTTCCTCCACCCTCGCCTCCTGCCAGCCTTCCCACTGCTCCGTGTAAACATCCTGTACGTAATGAAATTCCCCCCAGCGCGGCAGCGACTCTCTATTGTTCGGCTCGGGCGGTCGAACGGGTGTGCGAGGACAGCGCGGTGCCGCGGCGGAGGGGTGCACCGACGGGACATAAAACATTCCAGGACGGGGCCGTTTTTCTTCCGAGTGGGGTACTAACGACGTTAAATAACTCTGATTACGTTCTCTTATTTGGGCACGGAGATCGTCCTCTTTCTTCCAACTATAAACCATTGAGTGAAGAAGCGTATCTGTGATAGATTTATTTTGAGAGAGTTCTGAGTATTTTTACTGTATCAAGAAAGACTTAATTATGTTATCAAACCAATTTGGAAAATTATATTTAATACAACATTTGATAAAATAACATAACCTTTGATATAATTCCACCAACTCAAATTTTTATATGAAACAAGCGTATTTTAAAATCTTTCTTACATTTGCGTTCCACATGGAGTAGAATTCATCTTCAACTAGTTTTTTGAGATTTTTTCCGTCTAAAGCTAAATTTAATCGATACACCAGCACTATGAATAATTAATACAGTGACATTCTCTCCGATCTGGGATCTCAGAACGGGGAGCGGAAGATACGGGATACGGAAGACGAGAAAACAAAGGTCAAGAGCGTAATGCAAACCGCGATCTTCCGAAGTGACGCGCTGTGTCGGCGCGAGGTATCGCCAAATTAGTTGTTTTAAATTATATAATAAATATACTTAATACATGCAATTTACCTACCTACTGTTACGCATCAGTGTCGATTGAAGAATTAGTAATATCAGTCAATTTCTATTATCATTCAATGAAATTATGAATCTAATACTCAAATTACTGTGAATAATCTATTTAATTTTTTAATAGATTTTTACGTTTAGTAAACTACATTTTCATGAACTCATAATTTTGATTTCTAATGCATCGTGGGTGTTACGTCATCAGAACCATGCGCTTTTACTTATGTAGTATATTAGTTACAGTCGCCCATCACCCTCATTAATATCTTCCAAACGACGTCAATTAATGTGATTATAGATGAGAGAGTGAGAATTGAAGAGTATTGATTTGAATGGTGAAAGTTTGAAAGTGATTCTCACAATGCAACGAGACCGACTGATAACCTATTTTCCGATTTCTTTTATGTTCGTGGCTCTGAGACGTGATTGATCTTCCTCCATCTGTCGACCAGTATGAAGGTTCGAAACTCTTGTCACCAGTGTTCATTATTCATCACGTCTTGTGTAATCAGCGGTGATAGACATATTTCATTCTATCAATACATTTTACCACATTATAAAGAAAGTCAAGGTTTCTCTGCAGTTACAAAGGGCAACAAAATTTCGATGATAATGCCAAAGCTTTTGTTTTAATACAGTGATTTATTAATACAGAACTACTATCCTTATTTTATCAAGACAATGTTTCAAAGATAATTTTTTTATTACTTGAAAGAGAAGTTAAATTGCGCACATTCGATCTTATTTAATGAGTATTCTTTTTTATTGTAATATAGGCAAAATATACTAAGTTGTTATTAATACTTACTTTATAAAAATAATTTTGCTAATAAAAATTGGGTTGCTTTTTATATGAGTAGCTGAAAAAAGGTTTTTATTTTTGTCCAGGGAAGACCAAGATATCTAGAGTAATTATTTTGTTCTTAAAATTCTTAAAAACTTTTTAATTAAATTTTTAAATTTTTTAATTGAAAAAAATTTTTATATAAGGAATGATTTTCATTGTTCACAGACATATTGATCCACATATTATCCATTTAACATGAAACAAACAATATATCATCTAAATTTAAATATAAAAATTCATATTTACAGTATTATCGTTTTAATTTGAATATATATTTTTAAATAAATATTTTATATTTGATTATCTTTAATTCGACGAGAAAGTACCTAAAAATAAAGAATACTTGGACTATCTATTTTGCTTATAGATTTCTAATGGTGGATTAGATAGCTCAAGGCATCAATGACGTCTCTGCAGTGCCACTTACCGGAAATTACTTGGGTTTCCGTTCTCATTTGGCAGGATTTTCGATACTAGCTACTTAGCTAGAATGAATTCAGCCGCTGTGTGGAGGACAATTCTAACGCCGGTTGCTCTCGGCTCACTCGGCGGATCGTTGATTAGCGTGCTCGCTTTCCGCGGCGTAACCCGGGTTCGATTCAGGCCGAAGCAAATTATCCTGGAAGAAATAGATACTGGGACAAAAACCCAGTATCTATTGCTATGTGACGGCTGAGAAAGTCCACTCTAAGGTTATGAAGATCAGTATATACGGTGAAGGGATGTCTTCGTGCTAACCACACGAACTCATCACATGGCTGAGAGATTGTGTCTCCGCTGGTCGGCCGAAACCCGTAGCGGGCTGAGAAGCCAAAGAACAAGTTGCTATGATCGGTGATTTTCCGAGGTTTTTCTGATCCACACCAGGCAAATGCCGGAGCAGGACCCTAATAAGTATCTTCCACAAGGAAAATTAGGGCTACATATTGACAGTGCGCAATCCTTCCTTCCCCTTCCTTGTCCTATCCTCATCCACTTACTTACACTTATAGCTACTACAACATCCCTCATGTCGGGAGGCCAGACGGGAGTTTAGAGCTTATCCCAGATGGGGCGTTTCCTAAATGGTGGGATATATTTGGTTAAGGAAAACCCTGCAAGACGACGCGTAGATCGGCGCCGGATCTCGCTATTCATAGAGGGGGGACACTTCTCTTACGAGTCTAATGAAATGACCTTAGCAGTTTACGCGGCCGGAATTACTAATTAATCAATCAATCGGCGTTCTAATAACACAGTGCTGTAAGTATATATCCCCTTTCTTGATAAGTATTCCATTACGACTTTGTAGATGCTGCAAACTGAAGGTAGACTCTGATTAAAGCTGAGCGGTTTGGGCACTTCAAATTTGATCGTGATTTAAATGCTTCTACTTCCCGAAGTTTAAGCCAATTTATTGCATTGATTTGTTGATGTTAACAAGCTAAACGTAGTGTATTAAATGATGAAGTTATATCAGAGCTATTCTTGAAAACCTATAATATACCCTAAAAATACACCAAAAACTATTACACACGGAAAAATAGGGCCACATATTGACAGAATCAATACTAAATTATCTTAACATAGTTCACGTACTGTGATATACTAAAATGACGAACCATTTTTATTATGGAAATGTAATTTTATTTGACAGAATATGGGAGTGTCAATAGACGATCGCGAGGGATCGTCTATTGACAAATAATCAACGCTATGTGATCGCTACGTGATCTATCTAAACGATCGCTATGTGACGGCTATCTACCGGCGTTAAGGATAATTTTTCGTTAGGTTGAAATGACAGAGCAGAGGCGGAATAAGCATTGTTTTGAGAGACAAAAGAAAAAGACTCGTATGCTTCCGAGTTTTTAGAAGAACATTCAATCGCTTGAGCAACGCGGTAAGGAGCGGGTCGGCTCCTGATATATTTCACCAGATTGAGGGAAACTGTAATTGACAGTTGTATAAAATAATTATCGTTTCTTTATTAGGATAGAGCGTTCTTGTAGGAAGTAAATACATGTTTAGCGTCCACCGAGAATCCAGAAGTAAGATTCTGCTGCGTCGATGGAGAAGATTCTACGAGGCGCCATCGAACGAAGAAGTGGAGAGCGCGCGAAGACCCACGAATGAATAACAAGGTTTTATAACTATTGCAATAGAGAGAAAACTGGTCATTACTAAAGATTGATTCATTTTTGATTATCATTATAATAAATTCTAATTTTTTAAGTTGAAAGAAAGCTGATTATCATTGTTCGTAATGTGCAATCCAGCATTTTAATAAGATTTTCAGATTCCTCGCCACTCCGTATGAATGGCAGATTGAATAATTGGTTGCAGAGTAAGCAGAAACAGTTATGAACTTTGAACCCCAATTAACTTAGCTAGCACAACATAATTTTGTAAGGAGAGATATTTAAATTACGTAGGAATCATTAGGTTTCAAGGGTAACCTTTTCCTGGCGCCAAAATTATTTTTATCAGTAATAATTATGTTTCAAAATGTCCCTCCAAGTGGGGCTTGTTTTTAAATAGAAAGACGGGGCTTGTTTAAAATTGGCACATCAACGTCGGGCATTTTTCAGTACTTCCACTTTCATTACGCATTTTACCAAAGATTATTCTGGGTCTGTCGCTGGCTGCAATAAATACGAGTGCTAACTCGTCTAGATTGGTAGGTCTAGCAAATCATGATTGCTTTCTTTCAGACACGTCAATTGCTATGGTCAGTAGTCCGGTGGTTTGTATAGACAATATTTTATCCCGGGAGATGGAGGAGATAACTTTCCTACTGGCAGGTGAGATTCACCGCCAACATACATGCCGGCTTGCAGGATTTCCCTCTTCATGTATCTCCCTCCAACACAACGGATGACCGGCTTAGTCGGGACAAACTTTAAGCTCTGAACTAGTCTCTCGATATGCGTGGTACTGTAGTGAAAGTTAGGTAGGAAAGGATAGGCCAAGGAAGAGGAAGGAAAGATCACGCGCGGTCCTAGGTCTATTTGTTAGGGTACTGTTCCAGCATTCATTGGGTATTAAACAGAGAAACCACGGAAAAATATTGATCACTACTATATTTCTCCTTTAAACCGGATGAATTCGACCTAACTATAAAGCTGATACGAAAATCCGCCAACATCCGGTTTCAAAGCCCAAATCCGTCCGATCAGAGTCACTGCTGATATAGTGGCACTATTGTTCCTACTACAAAATCAGACGGTGCAAGCTTTGATGAGTGAGGCAGATGATAACATTATTTAATCGTTCCCGCGTCATATTGTTTTAGTACGTTTTCAGTCTTTCGAGCGAGCTAAAGTTCCGCTCTTATTGGCAGCGCCATCATGTGTCTTCATCGATACGTACGATGGTTGAAGATTGGGGAGAGGATTTGTATCCCTTAAAAGTCTTGAAATATGTTTTAAAAATATGCATTTATGACTAAAAATTCTGAAATATGACTTTAATATGAATTAAAATTAACAATATTTCATTTCCTCTATAAACCTTTCTTGACAAAATTAAGAAGAAGCACGCTTGGAATGAAAATGTATATTTTGTGCAAACATATATAATATACTCTACTTCACGAGAGAACTAATTGAAGTAAATATCCACCTTTCTACATTGCATTGAATTGAAGTGAATATTTAGCTGAAGTACATTGTATATCTTGTATTTCTTGCGCCTGGTTTAAAAAATATGTTATCAAGAAATATCCTACATTTGCACAAGGATTTTATCATCTAAAGGAAAAACACAAAAACTGTGACAAGCTCTTTCGAATCTATGAACGCTCATAAATAAGTAGATTCTATGAAAAGAAGAGACGTTTCAGAGATAAGTCTCTATTTTAACGAAAATGCAAAATATACTCCTATAATTACAAGAATGCGCACAAACCGGAAAACTTGGCCAAATATGCACAAATAGGCACTAATATTTATATGAAAAATCATAGAAATCCTCCCTCTATTGATGAGTCTGGATAACACAGCCCTTACGTTAAGAGCCTAAAATAATATGGGAATAAACTACTGAACGTACTAAAAAATGTTGGAGGGGGGTAGGTGCTCCCCTCGTCAGCGATTCCCGCGTTGCCAGTGCTGAAGTTGTTGCGGGCTCTGGCCGATGCGATGGCAGTAACAACGGGAGCGAATCGACTGTAGCACGCATGCGCAGTGTGCCCTAGGCGACTTGCAGGCTCGTCAGGCGCCGCGGCGCTGCTGTTGGGGCATTGCCACACGCCGCGCTGCAATTAGGTGGGATGCTTTCCCTGAAATTGCTGCACATCCATAAAAATGGTTTCGTAATCAATTATTATTCCTGTACAAATGCCATGCTAATGAGCACGAACTCTGAGATCTGTAAAACAGGTAATTGGCACGAAGGAGATGTTTGATCACGGAAAACCTGGAGTACACAATGTAGTAAGCCCTGAAGAAAAGAAGGAGAAAAAAGAAGAAAAGAAGAAGTGGTAAGAGCGCGCGAATAATGACTTAGAGTTTACATTCGCGTATTATTAAATATTTATTCGAAACTTGAAGATATATAATTCAAACTCAAAGGAGGTTCTTGAAATAATTGAGAATACGCAATATGAATGTTATGCGACTCAAATAAAAGTATAACGAATTTTATCTTCGTAGCTGCAACTCTTTTAAATTACTGAGCTGTACTTACATTGGCGCTTTTGCAGCGAAGGAAATGACTTGAAATCAACAATTATTCCAGAGAAATGTAATACTCATGTGCATGAAAAATGAGGCAGAAAAATATTATTGCATCTAGATAAATTTTAAACAGAGAAAGAAGTGTAATAAAGTATTCCTGATCTGACAATGGAAGAAACACTGAAAGAGTAAAATCCAAGAAAAACGAATGGAAATAAAATTAGAATTTTGTTGAAATATTGACAAAGAAATGATAAATAAGATGATATGGTTTCGTAATGTTGCAGAGTCAAGTAAAATTTACAAAAAACTGTTCATAGTGTAAGTCTTTAATTAGAGTAAATGTCTGTAGAACTAAAGGTAGACCTACCAACTCCTACGCATTGCGTGTGAGAAACATATTCGTGGTCGATCTCACACACATACGTACTTGAGCTGAAATATCACGCATACACTATTATTTTTGAAAGACAATTTTTAGTGTATTGTTAACTTCATTTTAACTTCTTTTTATTGTGTTTTGAAAATACTCTAATTTCAATATTGATGTCGGAAGATAAATATATGACCGCACAAAAGATAGTGAGAATTAGTCTCGTCTGGGTCCGAGGGAAATGCCTACGCGATTTCGCTTTTCAGTTGTTTCCTGTAATACTGAAGCGTGTGTAATCGGCGTTGTCTTCAGATATCAAAAATAAGAATGGTTCTTCTGAAAAATTAGTTCCTATAATTCCACATTCTAGTGCTGATGAAGGACTTTTTTCTATGATAAGGAAAATAAAACAGCTTTTAGACCTTGAATAGTACATTATCATCTGCATTCTCCACAAAAATTGCCATCCTTGAGCTTGTCAAATTCGAATCACCAAAAGAAGTGGTGAGTAATGCTAAGAAAGTATTGCATCAGTATAATTTAACATATTTTCAAAAAATAGTGAAATATGTATCAAGTTATTTGCAATGAACTGTTTTATTTTGTATTGTTTTGCACAAAACTTATGAATGTTACATAAACAAATTTGCATTGGAAAAATTTTGTGGTTTGATAATTTAATTATTAATACTTAAATAAGTGAATAAAAAAATGAAAATTGTTGTGTTACGTATTTTCCTTGAATTTCACACTTCCCGACCTGTGATCTTTCTCATTCATAATGAAGTCCCCTGCCAGCTCTGTAAATAACATAATTTTAATGATGAGCAGAGAGACGAATGTAATGTGTAAAAAAGGACACAATATTAATATCCTAGAAAAAATATTACTTCTCTAATCCAGCGACCTGCTAATAATAATAATAATAATAATAATAATAATAATAATAATAATAATAATATAATAATAATAAAATATATAATAATAATTTGTGTCAGACAAGTGGTTTCTTGAACAGGAATATCCGACATTTTTGAGAAGTAGGAGAAATAAAAAGTATAATAATAATAATAATACTAATATACTGTGCTAAACTGACTTATTGATACAATCATATCTATTCCATGTCCATACTGAGATTTGTAATGTTGAAATATTTTATGTTGAAGTAATATTAAACCTTGACAATGATGCAAAATATTTCTAAGGATTGATCAGCTATGTAGGTAACATTATCACAATGTTACTTATATATATATATATATATATAATATATATATATATATATAGATTACACGTATGTCAGTTACTTTACATATACCCTTCAATAATTTTCTTTAAATTTCTATTCTTACCTTAAACATTTAATGACTTTTTCTAAATCTCTGAAATACCGCCAATTCATTTGCACGTGTCAGTCAAGTTAATTCGCGAACAAAATTATTCAAACACTTTCAATCATTCTGGAACAACTCATCATATAACATGCAAACTGGACAGCACCACAGCAAAAGAGCTCCCGGAGATAGCGATCGCTCAGCAGGAAAACAAAGCAAAAGGCCACGACAGCACACGCCACGCCTCCGCGCCGGGCGTAAGCGGAGAATCAAGTGGCGATAGGCGCGCTACGGGCGACGCATCGACGCAGGCAGCTTTTTTGGGAAAGAGATTGAGGCCCTGGGCGACACGCCACATCTGCCCGCGTGGACCCTCCCGGGCGCCTTGCCGGCCAGCGCACGCTCCCGCTGTCAGCCTCCGGTCGGCGCCGCAATCTCTTAAGGCCCCCGCAAACCGGCGCGGTAGAAACGCAGCGGGTGCGGCGCGGAAAGTTCCGCACTAGACACAGCCGCGGAATTCGCGGGTCCGTCAATCATGAGTCAGCATCTGGTGACGGTTTTCATCCAACGAAGAAGAGACGCTCGTTTCTATTTATTCAGGGATAGAAATATCAAGTTATTTATAGTTCGTTTTCTGAGCAAATGCACTATGTAAAGTATTTTTCCTTCTTTATTAACGATTTTTCCTCAAATTGTAAATATCTCTTTAGAAAACGTAGAAAAGGGTTCCGTAATTTTGACTCGAAAGGAAAAGCTACGGAGAATTTCACACCTTGATGCCACAAGAGAAACTCTTTTAATTTACTAGAATGGCCAGTACCTATTTTGATGAAATTTTGAACAATTTGTTATTGCACACACACACATTATATAGATATTTATTTATTTATTATTTCAATAGAATTATAAATCTACTGAACCTTTTCATTAAGTAAAATGTACAAAACTTTAAGAACAAAAAAAAAATTAAAATTCGAAGTTTAATATTATTTAAAAGTAATTAAATTATTGAACACAATTAGAAGTATTTTTCTGACCGTTCTGTCGATGTCCTTTATCGTGGTGTGATTACAGCGAAAAATTTATACAGCGGAAAAAAATTCGTCCGACCGCGAATGGAAATCTGCAGTGAATAAAACGCTGCCAATCCGCTGCCGTGCCGGTCTGAACCTGCTCATTAGCCAACAGGTGTCGCAAAATTTCCGTTGCGGACGTTTCGCGCATGCGACGGATGTTTCCCGCCGGCCTGTGGGAGCCTTAACTCTGGATTGGCCACCGCCGTTGCCGCAGTCGCCAACGACCACACTCCTACCTCTAGACAGCCAACGCTACTGTCTCCGCCGCTGCTTCTTCAGCCACCGCCAGCGCCGTAGGCCCTCCTCATAGGCACTACCTTGATTTTAAATAGATGTAAAGTAGAACTTGCAACTACTATAGTCTAGAGCTGACTTGTTTGCCTGCGGGGAGCGGGGTGTCTTTGACTTCTTTGTTTTACTTATTCTCTTTGCCGTTTTAATTTTTGCCTATAGACACTTGGAGCAATATACTTGAGACAACCATAGTTGCGGATTAGGCGGGGTGAGGGCAGCTTCCAAGAACACCGAGCGCATTCCTCAGCCTCGCAATCCAGTCAGCTCCCAACTATAATGACATTGTACGTTTTCAAAATACGTGTTGTTTAAATGTAGTAGAGCATGTCAGGTAATATTTATTGTTCATAATGTTTTTTTGTACACGTATATGACTGCCCCTTGGCCGATTAAACCTCTTGCGGTCCAAATAAATTATTATCTTCTTACACATTCGCCACCGACATCATCTCTGCCACCACCTCAACTAACAATCGCTAGCGTTGTATTTCTGCCTCTGCGACCGCCATCCTCACTGTCCCAGCCTCCGATGCCCCCTCCCCGCCGCCGCTTTCACTACCTCTAGATTCGCCAATGTCGTCGTTTCCGTGAGCGCCGTTTGTAGTCGCCATCGATCACGTCCCTGGATAGCCAACGCTACTGTCGCTGCCGCTGCTACTTCGGCCACCGCTCCGCCGTAGGCACTGCTTACACTTTAAATAGAAATAAATTACAACTTGCACAAATACTAAATATTGTAGTTGTTCAAAACACGTATTGTTTAATTATAGTAGAGCGTGCCTAGTAATATTTGTAGATCATAATCTTGTTTGTACACATTTATGACAGCCATTTGACCGATTCAATCTCTTGCGGTCAATTCTTATCTTTAGAGACCGGAAAAATAAGTAGCATGAAATGGAAAAGTATGAACATAAATATGTAATAAAAACAATAAGTGAACTTTCTGTCAATGCCGCCACAGCTACTGCAAACGCCACATCGGCAGCCGTCATTCCTGGCTCCGCTTCCACAAACTCATATCAAAGAACAGCGAAGGCCACTGAATTAATGTAAAGTCAAATCAATCATTTCCAAATTCAGTCTTTAGGCCTGTAATTACAATACGTACGGGTACGTTTGGTTCAATGTTATTGGAATGTTGTTTTGTAAACATTTTTTCTTATTTTGCCTTTTAGATTATTATGTTCCTCAAAATATGTTCCTCAAAATATGTACATTAAACGTTAGCACGAATCTTTGTCCTTTCAATTATAAATATTAACGTTTGTGGCCTGACAAGCATTATCGTGAAAAACATTGGTTTTGCATGCGTTACAATGCGGAATTATTATTATTATTATTATTATTATTATTATTATTATTATTATTATTATTATTATTATTATTACTACTACTACTACTACTACTACTACTACTACTACTACTCTATTATTGCTGACAGAATCCCGTTTATAACAAAGACCTCCTGTGAGTACAGGGCCAAGAGTTGGATTTCTCGTTATATATAAAGCAACAAAATGCGGAAACTCTGGTATAAATGATAGGGTTCCGAAGTGGCAGCTGCCGTCTTCACCGCCGCCGGCCCCGACAACGCTGCCTTGGGCGGGAGGGCACAGGGCGGCGGCGAGCGGGCGGGCGGGCGGGCAGGCGGGCGGGTCGAGATTTTGGCGAGCGCGTGCGACGGAGCACGCGTGTTCCAGCGACCTGAGCGCGCACACCTGGCTTCGGAGGCGCAGAAGACTTCCTCGTCCTGTTTTTACTTTCATCTACGCGCGTCTGGGAGAAACAATATACAGAGGGGTGGAGTTTGCGTGGTGTCAGTACTTGGCCTTGATAGTGTAATGAAAATGGCCAGAATTAGATTGAACGATTGCATATTGTAAATACTAAATGATTTTTCCCTATATTGTCACAACCATTACAACCGAGCGAATATTTCTTTCAACTGCCTTGCAATTATTCTTTAATAATGGGAATTTACATCTGAAAAGTACGACTGCTCGTTAGTCAGATGCTATGCGTATGTGAAAGTATTAGACAGTTCTTCGAAAATTTCTCAAATTCATTATTCAATGATTGATTGGTTGGTTGATTACAAGTGATTCCGGGCACGTCAACTGCCAAGGCCATTAGTCCCGCCAGTGTAATGTATGTGTTTTCCTCATGAGGTGGCAGTGATCTTGTCCCGCTGGATGGCGAGATCTGGCGCCGACTTACTGACGGCTAGCGGGAATTTTCCCAACCAGGTATCTCCCACCAGTCCTGCCGGGTTCAAGCTCTAAGCTCCCGACCGGTGCCCCGGCGTATGTGATAATGTACTGCATGAAAGTGGAAAGTGCAAGTGTGTAGATATGTAAGGGCTAGGATAAAACAAGGAAGGATAGATCACGCGCGGTCTGAGGCCTGTTTGATAGAGTATTGCTACGGCATTCGCCTGTTACTGATCGGAGAAACCACGGAAAACTATCGATCAGATTCTCCTCCAGACAGCAACAGAACTTGACCTAGCTATCTGGTTTGTGTCGAAAATCCTTCTACCAATGTGACTGGAACCCAAGGATCTCCTTGCCAGAAGCACTCCAGTGACATTCGTTATTCAAAATACAATAAAAATAATGTGTGAAACAGTTCCTAAAATCGACAAAAGCTGCTATTTTGTCAAAATTGGGTATATAAATTTCAAAGACAGATATTTTTTCATACAAACTATTATTTTGTGAGAATATATTTAAAGTGATATACTATAAATTTAATGATACACCTATAACGGTCACTGTCACCACTCCTTGCTCATTGAGAAATTTCACGTGCGAAATAATAGCTGATGAGCGCTCACACAAATTCAACGAAAACATCGCTTCCCTACTTTGCAGCAATGACGTACAGCTATCCACTTCAAGAACCTTCAGCATGAAATTTACATTCGGAACCATTCATCCACACATCAAGCAAACGAATTCATCATACCCCACTTCTCCGCCGTTATTCGCTCAACACATATTGACGATCCGATGTAAAACGCCTCGCACTGTCCCGTTAACTGAAACGTGGCTTCGTTAGCGCCCTGCGGCGGTGCGGTCGTGCGACCGCGGGGGCGGGGCCGACTGCCCAAAAGAAAGGCTAGCGGCGGCTTTAGGGTCGGTCCAGGGCTTGGGAGGCTCCCGCCGCCGTCACAAAACAAACAACGCCCTTCTGTAGGGCCGAACACCACTCACGGTCGCTAAGTGAGGGGATAAATAATAAAATTAATCTAACGGTAGATGCGATACGCTTCCTTAACGGACGTCGCGTGAAAAAGGGCCGCACCTTCCGCTTATCACGCCGGATTTTCAAGTTAACCGGCGGTCAGATTTCTCAATGCTGTACGTTTTCCCTTCGCCTATAAAGCAATTACGGCACTTAATCAATTTAGGCAATCTTAACAGGTCGTAAATTATTTTCTGTACGAAGAGATGAATTCGATTCACAGGAGGAAGGATTCCGTTCTATTAGAGACACATCTCGGGGATCGGAGTTGGTATTGATTGATAAAAAAATTGGAAATTTGGGGCGGCAGGGCGGGGGGGGCCCCGCGCCCCGCCGCCGCGGCCGGCGGGCGCCGCGTTGTGCGTGGCACGGCCTATGTACGCAGCGGCCCGTGGGAGGCTGTGATCGTCCCACGCATACGACAACGCTTTGTTCCCTGCGGAGGCAACAGCGGTGGGGGCGGAGGCGGGGGAACGTGCGGGGTGGAGGCTGGGGGGGGGATGTAAGCATTGAAGGCACGGAGAAGATTGGGCGGCGGTGGCAATGGAGTGGTGGGAACACGGAAACACACACACACTGAGAGTTGTTGATGAAGTAAGGTCATTTCTATTGATATTACTTATTTTCCTACTACATTACTTATCCTCATCCTCCTACTTACTTACTTACTCGTAATAAGTTGTTTTGTGAACTGTAGTACGAGTGTGTATGATATTTATATGCAATTTAGTGCCTATGCTATGTAATATTAATTTAGTCATTCGTTTATCTGTAGCCGAGCAAAGTTCCAATTACAAAAGAGAGTAAAAAATATTAATATAAAAAGAATGACATGTACTAATATTAATAGGAGAAAATTATATTACGTATAGGTTGTGTATGTAAAACTGTGCGACTAAATTTGAAATACTTTTTAACGTATAGTGTTTGCGTTAGACAGCAAAATATGTAAGTTGACGGAATGAATGGAGAGAAGAGACAGTGATTGTTCCATATTCTATAAATACCAATTCCTGGAATGGTGAATATAGTGATGTGTAGATGAAAATAATAATGAAGTGGTGAGCATTGGTAAAATACATAGAATTTCTGACGCGAACTCTAAGTGTTCACCCTTAATTCCGTTTTGTATCTCCTGGATTTGAACTCGAGTCACTGAAAAGCAGTAAAAGTGATTTCGGAAATATGGCGCTTTCACCAGTACGAAAATACGAAATAGTTTCATCTCCTAGAATTATTGAAGCAAAACGATCTTTCGTCCAAGACTCTCGGAAAAACTCTCTTTTGGCTCCTTCGGTCATGACCATTTTCGATGCGAACGTGTGATGGCTGAGCAAAATAGTAAGGCAGTTCTTCTACCCACGTCATGATTACACTGAAGATGGTCGCACTATGACCGGGAAAGATTTTGTTCTAATAAATCTACAGCAAAATGGTGCTAGGATGCGCTTTTCTAATGACCAGGGATGTCAACCTATCGTACTGCCGCTACGCTTCCCCTCGGTGGCTGAGAGGTTAGCAGCTTACTGGCCTTTGCATCTTCCTCCCCCGTGCGCGTGTTCTGTTCCGGCTGAAGCGCGTGGATTTTCGAAGGGCGGAAAATCCCATTAGTGTTCATGTCATGGTGGTCATGTCTGGTGGCATGCAAAAGAATCATGGAATTACAACAAAATCAAATCCCTCTGGATAATTCCCGTCTTCATGAAATCTCACGTTCTCCCAACCAGATTAACTATTTCGTAGCAATGTTATTGTTAACTGAGACCGTCATTTGCCGAGAGAGTGAGAATCACCCCCAAGCTCTTAAAGGTATGCCCGTGTGGGACACCTGCACAAGAACAACCCCGAGACCCCTTTCGGGGTAGGAAGCCTGATTCAAATACGCAGGTGCGAAACTACGGTCAATGGGTGTGTCCCTAGAAAATACCCCATTGGATAGATAAAATAAAATGCAGCTGCGCTACGAATGGACCGATTGTTGCAATATCAGTCCAGTCCGCGCTGTGTAATAAGGCTACGACAGTTCTTCAGGCGGGGGCGGAGGCTGAGACGCTGAGGAAGCTGAGATAGCGACAGTAGGAACTGAGAGGTAAATTGATTGATATATTATTTTGTTTCCGGGCGTACCAACTGCTACGGTCATTATTCCCGTAGGTGTATTGCATACGTATATCTCAGAAGGTGGCGGTGATCTTTCATTCGATGAATGGTTAGATCTGGCCGCGACCTACATGTCTGCTTGCAGGTTTTCCCCATCCAGGTATCTGCCCCCAATGGTGCACAACCCCAATGGGGACGAGGTCTAAGCGCCCGAGTTATCTCCCGGCATGTGTGGTAGTGTAGTGTAAGTGTGTGTGTAAGTAAGGGGTGAAGATAGGACAGCAAACAGGAAGCCAAGATCGCTCGCAGTCTGTGGCCCGTTTGTTAGGGTACTGCTTCGGCATTCGCCTATGTTGATGGAGAAACCACGGAAAACTACCGATAAGATCAACGGGCCGCTAGAATTCTCCTCCAGACAGCCGTTGAATTCGACCTAGTTATGAAGGATGTGGCCGGCATCCTGTCACCGTCGGGACTCGATCCCCCGGTTAGAGGGCAGTGGCACCAATTGCTGCTCTGAGCCACCTCGCCAGTTGCGAGGGGGCGGCAACGAAGACGGTGCTTCGCGCGGGCGTCGTGGGCGGCGGGGGCGATGAGGGCGGCGAGTGTACCCACGAAGGGGCGGGGGCGACCTAACTGTACTCGCCGCACAACGGACGCATCACCTGGTCGCCCCGGCGTTTTACGCTCTTTAATATCCCTGGCGGGAGGTTGATGTTGCGCGGCGTCGGTGATTGACGCTGTAATAATGCGGTGCATCACTCGGGGGATGTTGGAGCTGCCCCGCTCCCCCCCGCCCCGCCCCGTCACGCCGCTCCACGCCCCGCCCCCTTGCGACGACGCCTCCACCGTCGCCGCCGCCGCCGCAACGTCTAATTAATATTTATTACTTATGACACTGATATCGTGAGCGTCCGTCCAAACAGTGACTTTCCGTGGTGAACGCTTCATAAAAAGGTAAAGCAGGCATGCGCTGTGAGTGGAAATTGAACGAGTGCTTCCCAGGCCCACGTGTTTCGGTTTGGAGATTTAGGGCAGATAAGAATGATGCTTTTTTTGATGCTGCATTGTTGAGCGTGGAAAGTGTGGCGAGAATTGAAGTGGAAGTTTGTTCTAAACAATTTACTCTATCTAGATATTGATCGAGATTGATACAACGGAATATTCCCTCCCAGAAATGTCTTACTATGGTTTTTCTTTTCAAAAGATCGTCAAATATTTTTTTATTAAGGTTTTGGTTCATTGGAAAGTATAAGTTCATAGAAGACTTATTTTCCTATTCACTGCAGGCCAACTATTTCTACTGCAGGGGATCGTAAAAAGCGCAGCAACATTTTTCAGCATATCTGTGATCCATGTCAAACGGTTTTAGAGGTAAAGCTGAATCTCTCGTCTGTGTCTGGAATTCAGACGTAGCTTACCTATTCACCAGAGAAATTATTTATGGACGAAAAAATCTATCTTAATGACCACTGAAAGACTACTGCATTTACGCGATTTTAATTATCATGTAATTAGCCAACGAAATCCAATGAGAATTGATGAAAAATTTCCTTTTATTACACTGTCATGAAAAGAACCACATATTTTAGCGCTTCCTTATTGTCAGATTCGATAATATTAATAATAATAATAATAATAATAATAATAATTGTAATAATAATACCAACCACAGTCCTAAATTCATAAGCCCTAAATTCATAAGCCAGAATGAAGGAATAAACAAAATTTTTTTCTTGTTCCACTTAACATGCAAACTACTGATGGCTTGAGTGATTTGAGATTCCCGGCATCAGTGCAAATGCAGAGAAAAATGGTAAGTAATAATAATAATAATAATAATAATAATAATAATAATAATAATAATAATAATGCATGTATTTGGCCTTATTCCGACTTCGCCGGTGTTCCCCATGCCTGGGCCTAGTTAAATTCCCATGCTTGGGGGTAAGAGGCGAACATGACGTATTCTGTACACCGTAACTAGCAAGATCCGCCTACTTGAGCTTTTCTTCGTCACACAGCTATAGAAGCTACAACTACTTTTGCCTCGACCGGGAATCGAACCTAGGACCACAGCACGGGAAGCTACTATGCTGCCCATGAGTCATCTCAGAGGCTTTTAATAATAGTAATAATAATAATAGTAATAATAGTAATAATTATAATAGTAGTAGTAGTAGTTGCAGTAGTAGCAGTAGTAGTAGTAGTAGTAATTCTTAGTAGTAGTAGTAGTTGCAGTAGTAGCAGTAGTAGTAGTAGTAATTCTGCCGGTAGGCCTGCTAAATGATGGCGGCGTGGCCGAGGGGGGCGGGGCGGGGCGGGAAGCGCGCGGGGGCGAGCAGTGACACTGTTTCCTGATTGGCGGTGCTCCCCGCGCTTTGTGGCGGCGGTGACCTGCCCTGGTCCGGATTCCAGCGCCCGCCGCGATATGGAGCACGAGGTCAGCCTGGCAGCCGCCGCCACCGCAGCCGCCTCGCAGAGTTGTGATATATGGAGCGCCGGCTCCGAGGCGGCCGGTCGCTGCGTGCGATCTCTGGACGCTCTGAGGCCGTTAGATTTCCCTCTGGAGCACTGATCTGCAGAGACACGTTAGAAACATAATGAGCCCCGGGTTAAACGTATTTTGGGGAGTCCGAACCAAATTACCAAATTTTTGGTCACGTTTCCAAAATACGTAAATTCTACTTCAAATGTGTAAATTCATTTACAGCTAATTTCTTGTATTTTTATTTATTCTCACAATTTTGTATTGAAAAACTTTTATATTTTTTCCTAGGGCGAAAAACATTTATATTCTTTGGAATAATTAGAGATCGCATAAAATTAACCGAGTTCAGTGGCTCATTTATTAAATTGCACATCTAATCTGTTGCCGATTCTTTAGGTCAGGAAACAGTGATATGTGCGAAGAAGTATACATTTCAAAAGCTTCCATTTAATTTGTTTTTGTACGTGTGCGTTATTTACTCAGATCCGACCTGCTAGGTATTCGATACACTTAATATTCAATTACATTAAATTTAAGTTATATCTGAAAAGGTGGGCATAGTTGTTGGACAGTCAATCACGTTGACTAGATCAGAGGCAATTTCGTTAAAAAATATGTCCAGTGACAAACGAAAAAAGTTTCCACGCAAGAAGATAATTTTCTCCCATCTGATGGTGTCAATTTCCTTAAAAATTCCTTATAAATTGTCGTGTTATCTTTCATGACGTTTATACCATGTTATTTTTTCTCTCCTGCCAATTGAAGGCCTCCTGTAGATAATTGAAATGTGACTAGGATACTTCCTGAATGGAAACGAATCTCTCTTCTGTTAGTCACATACCTGATGTATAAAAAAGTTAAGGAAATTGAACGCTGGCCTTTTTATTGTCGGGTCCATATGAAGATGAGAAGCAATCCATCACTCGACTCTTACGGCGGTTGTAGGGGAGGACGGAAAAGGGTGGATCGTATTGCATGTCCTGTCGGTTAAGGATCTGCCTCGGGTTCGCCTGGAATTGATGGTGGAAATCAGGGAAACGAACGGCCCCAGTAACTGGCCTCAAGGTTTAAATCAATTTTGACCAGCTATTTAGTTGGTTCCATAAGTTTCCTGCCTGATCAAGAATGTCACTCTTCAATGAGAAAACCTTCTGAGCAGTTTATGGTCTTACCTTTATTTGTTCTAATGCCATAAGTTTTCAGCCGACATCTCACTTAGTTTTGTGAAGAGAGGTCATTGAGTTGGACGCGGTGCGTGAATGGTTTTTACAACGCACTGTGCTTACTACACCGATTGCAAATATTGTTGTGAAGGACTATGACGCCAAAAGTGTGAGTGAAGCCAGAAACGTACGGAACCTACCATGTACTTAGCTAGAGTAGAAACTCCACCACCATCTAGAACCTTCTAGACAAATCGTCGAACGCGAGGTACTTGTAGCTTGAACTTGGATTAGTTTAACTCAAGATTTCGCAACAATAAGTAATTCAAAGTTATTTTACAGTTTAATACAACTTGGTAATAACCACATAAAAATGGAACAATAATAAAATATATTTAAAGTCAATTCGAGGAGGATGCCGGAGGTACCTTTACAATAACGGGCCACAGCCACAGTTCCACAGAACTCAAGCGAACTTTCCTTCCCAAATTCGTTCCCCCTCCCTCCTTAGATCTTGGTGTTGTGACTGCGAATTATCTTGGCTGTCCGAGTAACGCCGCTTCGAAGGATGTGATGCTGACGTATCGACCATCTTACCGTGGACTTCTTCAAGGCTGAAGGATGGAGAGCGTTTGGGTTTTGTACGATACTGTGAGGGCCTGGGTGACCAGTGTGATTGACTTTATTGATTGGACACCCGTCCAACCAATCAGGGGCGACCGGATGGAGGCGGACGGAGACGGCAAGATCGGACAGCAGGATCTGGCCCGGGATCGGAGGACAAGGAACGGTCCGGGCGGGTGGCCTCTCGCATGTCTGTACTCCGCAGTGCTGTTTGCCAAGCATCTTGGAGGCGCAACCCCTCATCGCCAATGATGTTCTCAGATGTATGCCGATCTCCAGTGCTGCGTTTATCCGGCTCGGCCGCCAAGGGACCTCTTTGGCGAGTACCTTTGCATCTTCAATGGTGTTGGGACTGTTTCTCTTTTTCCGTATGGCCCATTCTTTATGAAGGAGAAACAAACCTGAAGTACTGAGAGATATTGGGACCCAAAGGACTGTATTGCAACCGATATTTGTGCAAAGAATTGTTTTGTTAGTGTTTTTAATGTACGCACAATAAATGAGCAGCTTTTGTTGCACTGCTTAAATAGTATTGAAATATCGCCGAACTTTGGTTCACGTTGATTGCGTAGGCTTCCGCCGCCCGAGTTTGTATTATCTAGGCGATCCGGGACGAGCCGCGTATCTGACTGGGGTTTTCGACCAACAAGTTGTCTTCTTCAGAGCATACTGCTGGTTTGGAAAATGTTACCAGTGGTAGATACCTAACCCACCTCCACATTCTCGATGCGCAAGACTACACAATCCCATCCTACATAAACCTTGTCAGTGGTCCAGAGGCATCTCCAATACGTACTCGCGCGCTCTCCCATCGCGTCCATAAACTCAAAGCGCCGCGGTGCGGAGAACAATTAGCTCGAGAGGCTTCCGCTCAGGTGCCGGTCCTGGCCGCTGGCCAACGGCGCACACCGCGGGTCGCGTCTCATTGCGGGGGAGTTAACGCGGACTCATTCTCCAGCTCACCTCCATCGGGTAGCGGTAGGGTGATTAGTGTACCGTATCACCCACGCAACAGATAGCTAGGTCAAGACGCCAGTACCAACATGTGAAAAGTTGACGTGAGAAGTGGAGGGAAAAGGGTGAATAATTACGATAATACGAACGCCAGTTGGTCAAGTTCGCAGGTTCTGAGTACACAAATCTAGTTCCCTAGAATTTTCACAGAATGCGGAATTAGTTTATCCAACCTAGTGATTATGTATTATTTCTCTATATAATATCCTGTCTACATTCACAACGAAGAATCCTAATTTTTGTTAAAAATTTAAGACCAGTCAGAGTCAAACAAGAATTCAATTTAAATCAATAAATTTTCATTTAGTATTACAATTTGTCTTAAAGCTCCTTGCACTAGCAGCAGGTATAAAAAAGTATAAACTGTATAAAGAAATTTAATATTATTGTTTGCTTCTCATTTTCACATTTAAGGAGAGAAAAAAATTGTATTTTAGTAAAATATCATTGTTCCTCATAGCTCAAATTAATTAAGAAACATATTTAAGAGTAACTGATATCTCATATTTAGATTTTAATAATCATTTTCATCATATGAAGTATATATGAAAGAATCTTGCAGGATGAGAAGAAATAATTAGTATTTAACCTATATGGATGAATATCAGGTTGTCTATTCTACACAAACTCTTTTGTTTACTTTTCTTTTAATATTTTTACTATAGTTCATTTTAATGTTGCTAAATATGGGTCCGATGATGTATGAGTGTACACATATTTTACTTATTTAAGTTATATCTACAGGATCATACAAATTTAATAACTACATTAACGATTATTTGCTTTAACGATTCCTGAAATTACGATAATTTTGTTAGTGGATGAAGGAAGTTACTTCGTAGTCATAATTTTTAATTATTTACTCTGAATTAATCTCTTTTCGCTATAGTTATATTTCCCTGTAAAATCATTTGATTAATGAATTCTTAATCTCAAAATTTAAAACCGCTGCTTTGGTTGTGTGCTTAGTTTAGTAACAAAATATTATTCAATGTAACGCATTTGCCTTCTTTAGTAGACGTTAATGCACGACTCGCATTTCCCTGCCAGTTTTTCGTTGCCCATTCCATGCAAATGTCGAACCGGTTCTGTAATTAAGGCTCACCAGTTTCCCTTTTTTCTTCCCATCTCCCTTGCATACTAACGAACGATTTTTTATTCCTGTAATGAGAGAATCTCTTTTGAACACAGTCTGTCCGGAAACTGTAACAGGAAAAGCATATTAAAAAAATTAAAACAAAATTTAACAGAACTTTTATAATTTTGATGTTGTTGTTTTGAAAAAACTTTTTTTTTATTTTAAAATTAAATCGATATTTTTGTGTAGATAATGTTATGAGACAAAATTGTTTATTCGTATAAGTAAAATGACTTTTCGTATATATTCACACGCCCTCAAGATATTGTGAAATGCAGTTGAAAGATCTTGGGGAAATTATTCACGTTTTGATGAGACAAATTCCAATTAATTGAAGCTATTTTATTGCAATTCCTTAGCAGTTACTAAAATTGTAACTTAAAAATAAGATTGATAAGAATCTCAGTGACATGGAAATTCTAAAGAACTAATAATTTGATGAATTCCCAAATCTAACAGCGAAAATGAAAGATTACAGCGCATTAATAGAAAGAAACAACAACGTATTTTTATGTCTGCTCCCACAATAAAAAATTGCAACTGGTATGAATATATTGGACAAGAGACGTTTCATTTGTTGCTCTACTTGTGTAAATTACCGGAAACTGTTTGTTATTCAAGGTAACCACGCGTCTAATACTCCTACTCTAGGTTCTAATTCAATTTAAACGACACTAACAGCAAAGATATTCTTTGCTACTGCATCGTAATTTTGACAGAAGCTAAAAGTCAAAATTATAACACGTCAGATATAAATTCTCCGCCAAAAATTACGCGCACCATCCAGATTGTTTTCTGTGCGTCATTTGACGAAGAAGTGATTTATCGATGAGAAACATTATGATGCAAATCACGATTTGCCGAATATACGAGTAGGATTATATATTTCTTTTGTCGACTTGGCTCTAAATAACGCCTCCAGTCGCTTGTAAATTTCGGGAATATATTATTCCGCAGATGTCCCTTCTGAACGCACCTAAGAAGAAAGCCGATGGTACGACGCACACAGTGGCCCAAAATCACGTCAAAAGAGTCCACAGCAGTTTTGCAATGTCAAAGTAATTACTTAACGAAATACAGTATATATAAATGTGTTTGCAAAAAAATAGAAGAAGATAACAAACATAGTTCATTTTCATTTTGCATTATCTAGGCTATCGTGGATGAGCCGCGTCTCTGTAATAGTGGCTGACATATCGGCCAACATATTGTGGCCTTCCTCAGCAGTACGCAGTCCTTGAGCAGGACGCCCTGAGAAAGGCCACAACATGTTGGCTGAAACGTCAACTACCACTACAGAGACGCGGCTCATCTCGCGTTCCGGCCGCCGAAGCCTACGCAATTAGTTCATATTCAGTCAAATGTGAGAAAACTATGCTTCATGCGTCTTTTGATGCGATTGTTCATAATCCAGGACTTTTTTGTTGTTAAAACTCGTTATGGAATATTTTGGACACCAGATTTCGAAACGGGACGTCAGTAATTATTACGAATCACATCGTTACTCTTTTACACATTCTCAGTTCTCTTAGAATTTACAAATGATGGAGATAAAAACTCTGGTGTTAGAGTGCAGTCACAGTCTAATAACAAGGTGCAGCAGGCTGTGGTGCAGCGAAGTGTTTAAAACGATGTCAAAGGCACGGCCTTCGACGTGATCTTTGAATAAAGATTATGATTTTTTTGACAAACATTAATTAACTGAAATCCGAATGTAACGGAGAAACGTTTCTCATTTATATACTGAATAAAAATTAGATTTGGCAGTGTTCCTGGTACAAAGTTATGGAGATAAATTTAATTATTTTTTGTATGGATGAAACACCTATTTATCATCATTCCACGAGTGCTGTTAAAATTTACACAGTATTGTTGCTTCAAATCAACAATTGTATCTATTAGAGCTTCCATATTCTTCCTCTTAATCTACAAAATACAGCATATTTTGAAAATACTTTTTTAGATTATTATATTTTTTGGTTGTGCGCACTGGTGGATGTATTTCGGACCAGTGTGCTTCGCCGTCCAACAATGTAACATAAATCAAGGAGGTTTTGTCAAGCAGGGCGACCAACGGGAAGGGCGGCAAAGAATACAGCGATGCGGCGTCGCTTGGCACATCTTACCTGGCAGTAAATTACGTCGAAATATCATTGCGGGCGTATTAACGCCTCACCTGCACGCTTCGCGTTTTGACAGTCGTGCAAAATGAGTCTTCTTTCGGCACACTATAACCCCGCCGGAAAGCTGACTGTCGCATGTTTTTGTGGGAGGCAAGAAATGGCACACGTTTTCCTTTCCAAGTTTTGTTCTCTTAACTATGATGAACTGAATATCTTTGGATAACAAGTATGCTAATGCCACTATTTTAGTCTAGGATAGGAGTAACTGGAAGAGAATTTAAAATCGCGAAGTTGCACTTTAATGAAATTCGTGTTGATGAATTTGTCAATAGTATTCGGAAATAATTTATTAATTATGAATACAATGAAAAATGTTTATTGATAATTTCAGCAATTAATTGCAGCAACAAAACCAAACGTATGATGGTTATATACACTTTCAGTACCAAATGAAAAAGTCGTAGTAACTGCAACTTTATAAAATGCAATTTCTGTCACAACGTAATACAGTAGTTTACTCCCGAAAAATGAGTCTAGCATTCATTACTTATATAAGTTAGAGATACACATAAGTCATGGAGATATAATTTTTCACTGAAGTAGTCAGTTTGTGATGAAAAAAATACGGTCAACGGAATTTTAGTTAATATTATTTCATTACATTTCGTTTGTCTTTATAGTATATATTACATTGTCAAAATACGAGATCAGGCAAAAATGTATAGAATGTTGTTGTAATAAAACAGAACTACAATTGTCATTTCTTTATTTAAAGTAACTTTACTGTCTTTAAATGTAGAGATCAACACAAATTTTTACGAAATAATTTGCAGACAGTTATTTTCATTCTGACAATTTTAATATCATTTTTTATTTCAGGGAATTATACCTCCGCCATGATTGCTGCTCTGTCATGTCTATTCGAAAAACTGTAGAACCCTAGAAGTGGCTTACGCAAATACAATACCCAGGAATATCGGTCTCTGCCACGACAAAGCCAAGAGCCTAACTGGTCCTCTTGCAGCCGGGCGGTTCGGAGCCTCCAACTCGTTCCCTGCGATGGACGTTAGTTGACCATGTGTGTTCTACCGGGAATCTGGGCAACCGGGTGGGAGATTCCAATTCCGCGCTTGGCCTTCTCTTTGTGGGACCATAGCAAGAGGCCATGGCCACAATCTCGCCCGCAGGCAGTGGCTAACTACAAGTGCATTCCGAAGAAGACTGAAGAACCGATGTCAAATACATGCGTGGTGGTCAGGGAAAGTACGACGATTTAAGTAGCGGACACAGTTCGCCGAGGCCATGGGCAGTTGAAGTTTGGATCCCGTGATCCGTATGAGGTCCCGTGATCCGTATGGGTGTAAGGCTTGGATGCGTGATTCACTTCTCTGCCATGGCGCTCGAATCTGGGGCACTATTTCATCCCTTGTTGGAAGGATGTAACAGTTATTATGTTGTTTCTGTACTTTTATATTGGTTAATTTTACAATTATTATTATTATTATTGTTAATAATAATATTATTTCTATTATTATTGTACTTAATTTTATCAATTTTTAACAGCGGCTTAATTGTAGTATTTTATATTTCACATTGCATATTTATGTTAAAATAATAATAATAATAATAATAATAACAAACATAATTATTAAAAATTATGATAATGTAAACAAATTTATTGAAGGTCTTCTGACCTTGTAGCACTGGCGAGGGTTTGTCTTTACAAAACTTCATTTCCGGAGAAGGAGGAAGGGAAGGCAGTAGCTTGGGCAGGGCAGTGGCTTAAAGGAGGAAGGGTTGGGGCGGCGGGTCACGCCAGTGACACTGTGTCGCCTCCGCTGACCCACTTGATGCAGGCGGCTGCGGGCGGGGCTCCCTCTGCCTCTGCCGCCCCCACCTTCGCCCCGCCCCCGCCGCCACGGTCAAGGCTGCGCCGCGCCGCGCCGCGCCGGCCCGCCTCCACGTCGTCGTATCCGGTGGCCCCGCTCTGTTGTCAGCTGAGGTTAAGAGTCCCCTCCCACAAACTGCTGCTGAGAGAGTGGGCTGCCTGCCTCGACCAACTCGGGCCTTGCTCGCTCATCGTGCGTTCAAGAACATCCACAAGAGATTTAAGTCGTGTGAGATGATTAAAGGGCTATATAATTACCTGTAGTCTTCATTGGAATATATTCGCACAAAAAGAAGAGTACATGGTGTACGGACTTCAGAATAAAAATAATGATATGAAGCAGCATAACCTACTGAAATATCGAGGGAGAGTTTCTAGTGATTTTGAATTGATAAGGAATCGCATACACTTTTTCACCCTTTGCAGCCATCGATCTAGAGAAATTACTTGGAAATATAACATTTGTGGGAATTATGTTTATTTAACTTCAATATGTGGGTGTGCACAAGGGTCTAGGGAGAAACGATGTCATAAGCGACGAAGTTTTGTTTTATTAGTAAGAAAGGAAGACAAGAATAAATGTAAACGTTAATGTGGCAATGTTATCGTTGCATCCTCTCAAAAATAAAGTATTGTAATTCTGCGGCCGAAATCGGCGAATTTTTGACTGAAAAACTCGTATAGTGGGGCCCTGAAAACGAAAAAATGGATAAATCTTGTACCTATATGTGTAACTCGTTTTTAGTCAGAATCCACGTTTTGTGGGTCCTTGATTCCGAAAAATCAAGTGACGGCAAAACGTGTGTCTCTGTGCCTGTCCATCTGTAATCAATGTTAGCGCCTTCTGATGATTTTCTCCAAAACTTATATTCCCCAATCAGTATACAGGAACTGAAGATCCTGAGAGTTTGAAATGGTCATTTTGATTTTTTGGGATACTTCACATGAAAACTTCACAACATTTCGAAAATGTTTTCAAAAGTGGTTCCACATTTTATGATTAAACTTTTTTCCACACATAGTATCAAGAACACTTAAAAATAGGGTGGATTTCATTTCCAGGAACAGAAGGAATGGAATCCATGCGAATCACGATTTACATAATACAAAAGGCAGCGATCGTTGCTGGGGATTAACTAGTTGCACTAATATTTTACCCTCACTTCTTGCGAGAATCAAAGGGCCCTGATTGCAATGAGGTGTGAAGGGTCTAATAGACACCGTACACTGACAGCTTTACGACAGGAGATCATCTCGGGATGGAATAATCCTTTTCTCTCCATTCAAGAAATTAACACTTTTGAACAGAATCACATTCACTTCACATTCACACACCCTTCGCCACCTTCCCCGTCACCGTCACAATTTTCTCCTCTTTTTCCCCACTTCCTTATCTACCCCTCACCCCTCCCCGTACACAACCTACAACGAACTTCTCCGAACTTGCCGGTTAAGATAGTTCTGTTGCCATTGCAGTGGCTCTGACCGGGAGTTTCTACGATTCGAGACCCGACTTTCGCAGATTTCTTAGATGGATAGAATTCAACTACTGCCTCAAGGTCAATTCTAGTAGCCGGCAGCTCTCATCAGTAGTTTTCCATTGTTTTTTCCTGTCAATATTAGCGCGAACGCCGGTGCAGTACACAGCCAAACGGGCATCCTCTCCCCTTTTACACCCACACTTACTCTCACATGCACTACTGTATCACGCATGACAGGAGATCAGGGAGTTTCAGTGGGGAAGGAACACCGTCAATTCCCGGAATATAATTTGCACTATAATTGCGGGAGGAATGACCGTAACTGTTGATGCACCAGGAAAGACGAAAAAATCAATCAATGAAACATTCTTCTCTTTTTTTGCCCCCCACATAGGAACCCTGGAGAACATCGACGATCTTCGTTAGTGTCATTGTCATCTCCATCGCCACAACTTTCTCCTCTCAAACTTTTCTTTCTCTATTACTATCCCTGACAAACACGTACATATTAAACACTTTTAGATGCTACTCATAACAGCTCCATCACATCAATCGTCGCCTATTTCTCCTTTCAATTGTTTCTCTTGACACCACACTTACAGAACATCGTTGCATTCACCTCCCCTTCGCAACCGCAACCACAACAGCGTATTGCCCTTGTTTTTTGCATTCTCCCTTTCGGCACTATCTGTTTGAGAGACACATTGCCAACAGCGTTTCCGCTATCATCTCCGATGATTAGTGTTAGTTCCACCACTTCTTGTCGCTACTAATCTCAGCTCCTTCTCCATTTACCGGCTAACGTGACGCAGGGCATCAACTGTTGACACTGCAATGCCTCTGATCAAGAAATCCTAGAGTTCGAGTTACGACGGTGGTAGGATTTTGGACACCACGTAGTGGCTACATTCGCTCCCGAATAGGACGAATTCAATTGCTATCTGAAGGATAGATCGGAATGCTTAACTGCTGACTGGCCCGTTTGTTATTGTACTTTTCTGGGTTTCGCCTGGGGTTAATAGAATAAACCACGGAAAACTGCCGATCAGAGCAGGCGGTCTCTAGAATTCTCCTCCAGACAGCTATTGGATTCGACCTCTCTAGCCAGAGTCGAAAATCCGCCACCATCAAAACTCGAACCCTAGGAACTCCCGGTGCAGTGACGTCAGTTGATGCCCTGAGACACCTATGTCGGTCCCGCAGGTAGGAGATACCTGGATGGGGAACCCTCCCCAAGTAGGTTTGTAGGTCGGTGCCAGAACTCACCATTTAGCGCATATACATCCCGGGATAAACATTCACTATACTTTTTTTAACGTGGCATCTGAGGGTATTGTCTTAAAGATGGAATAAGGAACGACTTTTTGCGTCTTTCTTCGTCCAGCCGCAAGAAGTCGCATGATCGCGACCGTATCAAGCAGTGCTGCAGATCAAGCAACTCTAGCGGCAGGACCGAGAAAGACGCAAAAAGTTGTACCTTATTCCATCCTGAAGATAATACCCTCAAATGCCCCGTTAAAAAAAACAAGTATACACTATCGGGACTAATGACCATAGCAGTTGACATCCCGGAACATCAATTAACCAATCAATCGACACAGTTCCACCTCCACTAACGGTACTTACTTTCCCCCTATTTACTTCTCTCTCCGTCTGGAACCATCCCTGATTGACAGCGTCGTATTCACCCCTTCACGCTACCAGCGCGCGGCTGGGCTCGGGCGGCGCGGCGCGGCGCGGCGGGCGGCGACCCGGGGTCAATTGGCCGGCTTGTTTGTGCGCGCGCGGGGACACGGCAGGGGCCCGCGCGGTGATTAATGTCGCCGCGGGCAATTACGGATGACGAGGACTAATGCGACGGCGACGCGGGACCCTGCTGTCCGTCCGGCACGCGTGAGTTATAATGAAGGCGACGCATTGTAACGGGTATCAATTAGCGAGCCGCCCGCGCGCGCACGCCCGTCGCCCGCCGCGTAATCGAGGTTGGCGGAGTGTGCGGCGAGAGAGGGCGCGCGCGCGTGATCGGGAGGACGATCGCCTTGGGCCCCCGCCGCCCCCGTCGCCGCCTGGCGCGGGGCTGTGAGTCGCCGACGCACCGACTACCGCTGGACCTTGGGCCCTTTAGTTGCTCCAGCTGGGGACAAGATGGCCAAGATTTATTCTTTTCCACTTTGTTACATTATTATTATTATTATTATTATTATTATTATTATTATTATTATTATTATTATTATTATCATCATCATTATCTTCATTATTGCTTAATTACTCCTCTACTTCTCAAGAAATGTCGGAGTATTCCTGCTCAAGACACAACTTCTCTGTACAAAAATATGGAGTTGTTACAATAAAGAGCTTCCTTATACAGGGTTCTAACATCTTTCATGTAGTCATTCATTAATGATGATTTTAGTGATGTCTTTACTTCCTTGGCCCTTCATTCACCTCATTCAAAACCAAAAACTTCTGGGGATGCTTGCGTACCCAATAACCTTTTTGGATAGTTCTGAGATGATTTTCTTGTAGCCTGAGACTTTTTCCAACCTTCTGCCAACCCTTCGTAACTACGTCATTTGCCGATTCTATGACAGGTACAATCTCCACTCTCTGGAATGCTTACATATCCTTCAACTCAACAGCTAGTGTCCGGTATTTTCGTTTTCACATAGTTGGCAGTTGTCTGAATTTTTCAAATAAAACATGCCTGGCGTTTCTTCAACTCTGTTGGTTATAATTCCCGTCACTAATAACTTGCTCAGGCTTACACTTATAATACGGCTGCTCTTGTTCTACTAGTTGGTTATCTTTGCAAGTGCCTGAAGAATTACTTTGGCTACATTATTATGTCGCTGCAAGTATTCAGCTTGTGCCAAAGATGGACATCCATTGCATATATGTTGGATAGATTCATTGGTAGTTTTACATAATCGGCATTTGCTATCAATCTTTTGGTCCATAACATATTTTGAGATAGGCTATGGTTTTAATAATATGGTCTTGTATGGAGAACAGGTATTCCTGTTTCACCATACTGTAACCGCTTGTCGTCGGCTACATTCATGACAAAAAAATAGAAGCGATAATACCCGACATCATGCCCTACAAGTAGTTTCTATAATAGCGATGAGATGGCGTCAGCCAGAAAAAGATTTCTGAACGCACTCAGGCTATAGCCAATCAGAAACTTTTGTGGAAATACGGACGCGGCATGAAATTTGTGTCGGAAGAGCTCCTTTTTCTTTCTTGTTCGAGTCGCCGAGGTGTACGGAAGGCTATAGGTACACCATACTATCGACGAGGGACACGTGGAAGATACCGGAATCTAAAAGCTTTAATAAAAGGTAAATGTCTGAATATTTTTCATGGAATTACTTACTGTGAAATATCAAGAGATTACATGAAATTTTAAATGAATATTAAACAAGAATGCAACGAATGAAAGAACGACAGTGGTAATAGATCGAAATGAATTTGTAAAACCACGTTGCTGCATTCTCGTTGCTCGAAAATGGAGGATTTTTGTAACACAGAACATGTTTCTTTTTCTTTGTTACAGCTTTTATTCTACTTTTATTTTATTTGACTTTTATTTTACTTTATTTTTGGGATTTCGTTTTGGAAATTCTATTAAAGAATTTTGAGCATTCTGAGAAGTATGGTTTATCCAACAACTGGCTCGACTTTTGCTATTACGAAGTTATAATTTGGAGTTTTGGACTCGCATTCTGATGCGATCATCGCCTCTGTGAAAGTTGTGGTAAAACTTCGCTGAACAAGGAGGAGACGGCGCTCGGAAATACTCCAATACCTACGCGACAGGCCGAGCACAGACCGTCGCAGAACAACGACGACCTTGAGGCGTGAGCATCGCTCGACAGCCGACTACACAGCGCGGGACCAGCTTGGGGAATTCGCCGGTCGTGAGTCACATAAAAACAGAGAGAACATTAAATTTCAGTCTGGAAAACTTTCAAGATAGAATTATAATTGTACTAGCTGAAACGTTGCAATGTGAGCTTCCCTCAGTAACAGACGTTGATCGGGCAAGTTTCACTGAACATTGGTCTTGCTAACCAGTAAATTTATTTCTTTTCTACAGTCGTAAGAGGAATCAGATCAGAATAATCCTTGTGTTTAATGATAAAAGTTGTTTTTGTACATAATTATTTATCTAGATTCATATGTAATTGATTTAATGCTATTTCAAACCATTTAAGAGCAATTGCCTATGTAAAATTTTGAACAGGAGTGAAAGCCGTTAAACTATTTCTTTTAAAATATTATTTCATGGACAGTCAAAAGACGTTGTAAAACAAAATTTTGTACTGAAAGGCTACGTAGAAGCCGAATGTCAAATGTGAATATTAAGTGTAACATTATTAATGATTTAAAAGGTATTAGTGAATTTTGAATATTGTTTGTATGTATTTTTTTACAGGATGATTTGAATTGTGATTTGTGTGTTTTATAAGTGATATTTTTTGTGAAGTGTACATATGTATTTGTTGCTTGTTTCTTGTAAATGTCGATCAAAGTCATTATCGCTTTAGTGAAAACTGCAGTTTAGGTTGGGAACTAGCTACCATAGTTTAAACAAAAAAGTGAGCACATAGGAGGATATGTGAACTACAGTGTACAGAGGATTTCATTCGATAGAATACATGTTATCTGTTATTTAAAACTACAAAATTGTGTTTGCTTGTTATTTGATCATTAGTTTAGCAAAGACGAACCCACCACCGATAGGGAATTTATCCATTAATTGAGGTATTCCCAGGTTTGCGTGACGGTGCAACCACACGTCACGAAATAAGTAAATGATAGATTTACTTTAGTAATTCGGCGTACTACCAAGAAGGAGGTAGGTACGTGCCGGTTACAATACAGACATGCCGTTCGCAGCCATTCCGTAGATATTATTATTATTATTATTATTATTATTATTATTATTATTATTATTATTATTATCATTATCATTATCATTATTAGCGTATCGGCTATTTCTGATCACGCTACACGATTAACGTGTGTAACTTTTAGGATCGGCTTTTCAGCTGTGCCCCTCGGTACGATAAGGTTGTTACGGCTTGAAGTTTGAATTGAGGAGTGTGGTCGAAAAACTTGGTAACCTACTTTTCTTTTAATTTTTTTTCTTCTTGTTCGACAATAAAGTCTTTGAAGGCTTTTAAAAATACATAAGATTATTATATGACAGTTTTGGATTGGCCATCCATAAGATAAGTGAGGTTTAAACTCTGACATAATTATTGATTTAATGTTATTGTTAATTAAAAAGAGAAAGGAATATGATTACGTTAACGAGCTGAGGGTATAGTGGTTTACGGGGGTTTGAATTTGTCTTTGGGAAATCTTGACTTTATGCGTGGCTGGACCGCATTTTTTTCGTGTTAAAAATGATGGTACTTGGTGAGGTATGCAGATTGTTGTAAAAATTGTAAGCTAATTTAGCTATGGTTTCTTCTAATATATTTTGAATTACTTTGATTTTATTAATATTGCTAGGAGCTGCACCTCCCCAGATTGGGCATTCATAGGTTATAGTAGGAAGGATTATCGATTTGAATATTAGCAGACGGCATTCGCTTTTCAATGTAGAGTGCTGGTTTAATATTGGAAATAATTTTGAAATTTTTGCTTTTGCTTTATTTGCAACCGCATTGATGTGCGGTTTCCATGTTAACCGTTTATCAAATAAAATGCCAAGGTATTTTACTGGTGAGGAGGCCCATGGTATTTTCGTTCCTAGAATTGATAGCTCAGTTGGATTTCGTGGTCTACAAAGGGTGAAGATTTTTGCCACACTTTCAGTAGTAACCCTGCTCTCAGAAGGCATAGTGATAAGAATTTTACAAAGCACTCGATAAATCACAACTTCCAAAATTAATAGATAATGCTGCTCGAATAGTATCTGTGTATCGTAATGTACCTCTTGTCTACCCTATTCACCTAATCTCTTCTACTACCTGTTTTATGTTGGGCTGTCAATATAATAATACCTCTCTTCAAACCTACCTTAGTTTTATATTTGCCCGTCAACTAGCTAAGTTCGTACAATTATTGAAATTTCCCTGCGCGCGACTGCATGATTGCCCTATACAGGACTACCAACGATGTACGTATGTGCATGTGCATGGGACGGCATCTAAATACTACAATTACAACACATTAGATAGAGGCTATTGATGAACCTGGATGTGTTCATCATTATTTATTTACTTTCTCTTTTGCGTGTTTTCTTTGAATATGTCAACACATCACACACATGGAAGAAAACAAGGCCCTCTGACGGCACACAAAAATATAACACAACCAACAATACACTCAATATTAAAAAATCATACAAATAAATAACAATCATTCACACTGAAAATTATAATACAATCTGACTACTCATCCACACTGAATGCGCATTCTGTCGCAAGAAATTTTAACCTTATCATCTTATAATTAGAGACACAACTTGGTCTTCGACAGATGCTTGCAGATAAATAAAAAAAATGAACAAACAAATGTACATATGTCACTTCCCTTTATGATGGCCAATGTTGCAACACGCGGCGCACGTCACGCATCGCGTCTATCGACTGGTACGCTCCCCGTGTACCGCAATAATGCGCTGCAACTTCAATTCGCTCCAAACCATATTTTCCATCAAATTCCATTACTGAACACACACTGCGAAGCGTCCTCCAGTACACACGACGTTTCCACCTTATTAAAGTTCTCACGGCGACCGAATATTCTCGATTTCACGAATATCGAAGAAATACAAACTTTAAAATTCCCGCGGTGCAGAAATATTGTTGACTTACATGAATTAAGCAAAACTGTTCTATTTATATTTTGATCACTGTCCGAAATCTGATACACTCCGTGTTATAAAAATTGTAACACAAGATGTCCGTATCCGTTGCCTAACACTGCAATTGCGTAACTAAAATCAGTCTTCGCGTTGCGTCTATTCATAGGTTATTGTTCCTAATTTCGAATTCACTCGCTTTATCACTACCTTGATTTTGTCCACGTAAAAAAATGTCCACTGTTTCAAAATATTTTACAAACTCGCACAACAATGAACTTTTACTCCTCGTCACAGCTTCTGCCTCTCTGTCTCCGTGTCTGTCTACGTGTCTATGTAGCATTGTTGCCCGCCCTCTATATAGATTTTCTCGAACAACCGCCGATCGCTCGCCCGTATCCACAAACCAGATCACATAATATTTCTTAAATTCCCGTTTATTATTATTATTATTTTTTTTCCGCCTCGCTACCGGTTTCTAATATTGTCTATTATTTTTCTGCTAATTATTACTATCTTGGCTCTTCTTTTCAAGTCTACTTTGTCAAATTCATCATTTTAGTTCTTCCTTGTTTTACGTTCATTTCAATCATTTTTGTTTCCCAAAATTGTAATAACTTTCGAAATTATTCATAATTTTTGTTCTAACGTTCGCCAAAGTTCCAGTTCGGATTCCTTCAAGCATTTTCCTGATATTCGCTAAAAATCACATTTGCCATTAACTTTACTATAGTAACAATGGCCTCCATGCCCATGCCTCTTGTCTGAAGATGCATGATTACAGTTATTCCGAAATCTCGTGAACCAATTTTAATGATTCTTTTTTCTAATAATTCCAAATATTATGCTTTACTAGGTGTTAATGTTAATTTTGATTTTCTTTCGCGCATTTGATTAATTTAGAAGAAATGTTCGTGCGCGGCGCTGCCGTCTTCTGTCTCCTTGAATACAAATTATCACATTTTACTGAAAGTTTTTACTCTCTGGAATACTGAGTTTTTTAAATGATCGCGAATCATTACAGTATGGTAGCACATATGTCTGCCAACAAGCATTTTCAATAATGAAATTGCTCAAAAACAAGCACGGGGTTCGATTAAGTATTGAACATTTGAGAAATAGTTTACGAATTTGTATCTCGGGTCTTTAGAACCTGACTTTGCCAACGTGAAATCAAATGTAAATAAGAAGATTTGCACAGAAAAATAAAAATATAAATAAAAATAAGAACAATAACAAACATTCTTAAATTGATATATCAAAATCACGCCTAATCGTTTTTCATGTGTAAAGCGTTAAGTCGTTCAGATAGATTTTCACTACCTATTATAGTGCTCTCTTGTGGCGATGTGATCAACCGCATGGAGGGGTATTTTCGTCGTGCTCCCCGTGCCACGGACACACGCTCGCGGTATCGACCTTGACATTACTGCATTCGTTGATGTACTTGTACTTGGGTTTTTCTAATGAGGCATCGGAGGGTTGAGTCTCCAAGATGGAATAAGGCACGACTTTTTGTCTTTTTTTCGGTCCTGCCCCTAGAGTCGCTTGATCTGCAGCTTGATACAGTCGCGATCACGCGACATCTTGCGGCAGGACCAAGAAAGACGCCAACAATCGTGCCTTATTCCATCTTGGAGATAATACCCTCAGGCGCCACGTTACGAAAACCCAAGTACTGTGCGCAGTGGATTCCGCTGATTCCGCACTTAGAGCGCATTGCAGAGGTCGGTACCGAACCGACGATTTATGTCAGTTGTGAGCCCGCTTATATATATCCACTATCGCATCCGATGCCAAACTACTTTGGAGATATCTTTTTTTCGTAATTTTCAAATGTTTATGAAGGAATGCAGTGGAACGGAACAGCGAAAAATTACATACCTATGAAACGAATTAATGTAACAGTTAAAATGATACCAACAAGATCAAAGTAAACTATCTTAAATAATAAGGCTTGCGAAACTGTTACAAAGTATTTAAATGAATATTCGCGGTGCAACAGGTTTTGGTTCAGTTGATTTGGCTCCCAGGCAGTTAATAATATCATTATGAGTGCTCGCTCTGATACACGTACTGTCCTTGTCGGTTAATCTCTATAAATGATGCTCAATTTACTCCTAATTATCCCGAAGAGAGGCGTGTAACAGATTTGATTTAATGCTCACTTGCTCTGAAATGGATTATCACACAGGTTTTTGCAGAGAACAAGAAATGTTCTGATGGCTGAAGTGTGTTGTATAATCAATGTTATTTTAAAAATATCGGAATAATAACAACTAGCTTAATATGGCGTCATAAACGATTTCATCAGATTAAAAGTATTTTCATAATCATAATTTAATATTTTAAAATTAGATTACAAGGATTCGAAAAACGGTTAATTCCCCACGAGCAGTTCCAAACGCGTCGAATAACAACATATCTCTTGCTCATAGGCTTGCACAGCCTAGAACAACAAGGTAGGGCAAATTCATCTCTGGGGCTTTTTCCATTGAACTTTTTTGATATTTACTCTTGTCACAATTTATTAGTAAATAAAATATACTACAAAGATAATTAAATGATAACTTGAATAATTAATATTAATAAATACAATAGTTTTGTATTAAAGTATTTACAGAACTGTCAGACATGGAGAACCTCTTTAACAAATGTACAACAAATTCCCTAATTCATTGCGTTTGACAAGCTAATTTTATTTATTGAGAAAAATATTGTAAATAATTATTTACCTCCAAAATCTCTCTATTGACCTCTTTACTTACCTCTAAAATAATAGTGGTTGTTAATGATCCCAGTTGTTTCTAAAGCGACCTAAATTACTTCAATATTTTCAAAAAATCTATAATTATCTGGCCAAAAGGCGAAATTCAAGGATTGAAAATATTTACGGAAATAAAATGTTCTCTCTGGGCCCCTTTCAAAACATTCTAGAGGGGCCGCGGCCAACCTGGCTTCCTTTCTGCCCACAACTTACTCCAAACCGTGAACCGGAAATGGCCTATATATTAATATCTTCCTACGTTCGGCTTTACTCATGATTCAGTCTCGCCCTTTCAGCTATTTACATTTTAAAATAAATAAATAAATAAATAAATAAATAAATAAATAAATAAATAAATAAATAATAATAAATAATAATAATAATAATAATAATAATAATAATAATAATAATAATAATGATAATGATTTCGAATGATACGAAAAAATGGTGGTTCCCACCGGTAGGCCGAGATGTATTGAACGATCTCGCTTTCCTAAATGGTGGTCTGCAAGGGGTCTATCGTTAGTGACGGGTCGTGAGTTACACAGTCAGGTTAATCGATTACGTACTTATTTAATGATGATAAAAAGCATATATTCCTTTTTTATTTATTTAAAAGATAACAACAGTACACATACTTGTTGCACTAGAATAGTATAGTTTGTCTTTAGTGAGTAGAGGTACTGTAAATAATGTAAAGAATATGTTATTTCACAAAAACATGTGTGCTCTTTAGTCTTCGAATTCTTCAGCTTAATAGAATTTTCTAATTCCTTGTTTTTTCTTTGACCTTTTCCCCCCACATAAAACAATCAACTGTGTTTCGGTGCGTTTTTTTTATTTGAAAACCATATCGAAATATAATAAGAGAATGAGAGACCTTGTCATTTTCTTTCAGAAGATTTATAGGAATGAACAAAAAAATTTGGCCACAATGCTTTCTAAATGAACCTTTATATATTACACACGTGATTAATATTTATTATTGTATAACATGCTTAAAATAATTAGAATTTTGTTCTAAAACTAGAATAATAAAGAAATGAAAAGCTGGAAACTACTTTTAATTTACGATTTCTTGAACTTCAGCGTCAGCATCAAAACATGCAACTCTCTTTTTGCCCTTCAGGCCAACAATTTCCAATTCTGATCGACTTCTCCAATAGCCTTTCATTGCGGGAAGTGCTTCAAATTCTCCCTCATCATAAGTATAATTGCTAATGAAGTATGTACCCTGTAGAAAGGAGGTTTTAAAAATACATTTTGAATGAAACATAAGAATAACAGTATTTACAAAAATATATGTAGTAATTCACAAAGTGAATATCGATTCCATCTCGTGAACTCACCGGCTCTATGGGGCACTCGCGATTGAAGTCGCCTTTGTCACTCTTCAGATGATTCACAAAACCAGACCACATAGCTGATTTATCTTTTAGTCTAGAACATAAGGTACCAAGTCGCACGTCTATGAAATGAGCACAGGAATCTATTTCAATGGCGCTTTTACATTTGACGATTTTTTCTCGTAACTGCAAAAAGATGGGAAAATCATATTAATGGTTAGGATTTCTACTGTAGAATTTAAAAGTTTATTTCTTCTATCGTAAGTTTTCTATCAGATTTTGATAATTACCCAATTACTCAAGCTATATTATTGAAGCACTAAACGATTTAGTTTCAATTTCGGCTGATTCAGGATATATAAAGTTCGAAATCAAACTTGGCTAAACTAATCTCAGTAAATAAGCTGAAGTAAATAATGTTTTTCATTCGCCTAACATAAAGAGTTTTTAATTATTTGATTACACAATACAAAGAAACTGTTCTGAAAAATCTGATTTTTATTCAAAATTCAAAAAATAGAGATCCCATGAAAAGTTCAGTTCTCGTTTTTATTTTGATTTTATAAATTGCTAGCTTTTATACATTACACCATTGACCTATAAAAAGGAATAAACATTTCGTGACACTTCACTCTGAGTTCACTTTCACGCGACTCCATCTTACCAGCATCGGCTCTTTCAGAGTCTTCTTGATTTCGAGGATCCCACTCACGAAGTACTTGTTTCGGGCGTAGGCACGTATCGTAATATCCCGGAAATCAACCCAAGATTCGGCACCATCCATGCAATCTGCGCCTCTCTTCGGATTCGCTAGCTGTTAAGGTCACATTTACATTAATGATTTTGTTTGTCTTTATTGAAATCTTATTTTGTAATATTCGCTGTTTATGTATTCATAAGAGTTATGACTGGAATGATTCATAAGAGTTATGACTGGAAGCCTTCTTTCACCTAATGCAACGTTGGCATACAAATTAATTTACTTCCTAAAGATTGATTTGGAATAAATATTTTTGTGAAAGTGAGTGAAATTATAAGTAATATTCCTCATATACCATATCATAAACCAGAATACACCATAAAATACCGCATACCGTAAGTAATATTCTTATTATAAGTAGTTACAAGCATACTATATTTTAAGAATTTTCTTTTTTGAGGATCAGTAAAATTTGATAGATTATGAAAATGATGTGGAAGTAACATGTCCGTAAATAATACTTACTAATTTAACTTTTCTTGTGTCCAATGACGACAGCAAAGACAGGACTACAATCACGAGAAACAGTCCGATTGATGAATCCATGTTGTCGAAAACAGAGTGAAATTAATCAGCGAGCCCTTTATATTTTACCAGACTACTGACGTGCTGTAGTGACTCAGACTCGGATACAAAAACCCATTTAAAATAGTAACAATGAGAACTATATGAAAAACACCAATATTGTACGGGGTAAATTGTTATGAGAATATTAGGTGTAGGTTTACTGGATGCAGAGGAAGTAGCTTTTGTTCCTTTTCTCTTGATAAATTTATACAATGGTAATAGTCCACGCTCTGGACCTTGTGATTAACGTAGCGTGTAAGTACCTGCTATCTGTGACTGCTTTGTGAATATAACAAAAAGATGTTCACATGATATTTTCCGGCCTACGGTTAAAGGATGTCAGAAATATGGTCAATTTTTCTAAATCAGTTTAATCTAGAAAAAGAAAACAATTACAAAAAATGCAGGGATATGTGACAAATTAAACAAACAAAAACTGTAGTGATTAGATTTTAGCATGTAATTCATTACGATTGACTGAACCTAATGATTAGAACCATCACTAAGACGTATTCCTTATTTTTTGTAACGAAGGGCAATAGTGTATACAGTTCTAACTGGTAGTGGGAGACAAGCGAGTTATGGTGGTCAGAGAAAAGAAAAGTTGTGATGGTGAAACTTCATGGCAATGGGGGTGCCGACGAAGATTGACGTCCATTGAGGTTGTTACTAGATTATTGGTGTAGGAGGTTGACGGCGAGGAGGTTGACAGCGAGGGAGGTTGACGGCGAGGGTGACGGCGGCGGAGGTTGACGGCGGCGGAGGTTGACGGCGGCGGAGGTTGACGGCGGCGGAGGTTGACGGCGGCGGAGGTTGACGGCGGCGGAGGTTGACGGCGGCGGAGGTTGACGGCGGCGGAGGTTGACGGCGGCGGAGGTTGACGGCGGCGGAGGTTGACGGCGCCGGACGTTGACGGCGCCGGACGTTGACGGCGCCGGACGTTGACGGCGCCGGACATTGACGGTGCCGACGTTGACGGCGCCGGACGTTGACGGCGCCGGACGTTGACGGCGCCGGACGTTGACGGCGCCGGACGCTGACAGCGCCGGAGATTCTGTAACGAATTCATATAGCCAAAAGCAGGAAGACCGACGCCTGGCAGTCGTCGCTTGGCAGGATTAGTGCAGGCAGAGAATGCCGGTAGAGAAAGTAAAGGACAACTTGAATAGGCGGTAGCTAGAGGCGGAAGCACTCGAGGTATTTTGAGAACTTCCAAAAACTCATGGAAAGGGATGCTCAAAATGTCACGTGGTTTGAAAGGCGCGGATAGGTTTTGAGCTGAGTGAAAACCTCGTGCGAACGCACAAAACTTGCGGTCAGGGCGGTGCGGAGAGAGCTAGGCTCGTAGTGTTGGGTGCACCCATGTGTTGGGACGCCGTTGTGAACTTCTTTTCCACGGGTGACTGCGGTCAGAGGCTACGCTGTGTGCGTACGCTCGCTGAGGAGTGGCGAGGGCCACATGTCGGGCAAATATCATGCATAATTTAAGGATCGCTCCTGCGATTAGGGGATAGGGTCAATCAGAGCTGTTAATAACTGATCAAACTATTTATTTGTAAATACTGTTAATAAATTTGTAAATATCTGGAGCTCGTATCAGTGATTAGTGTCGTGTTCCCACGTCACAATTGAAAGCGTCAAAGGTTGTCGGTGGCGGAGGTGGCGGTAGTGGAGGTTGAAGGCGACGGAGGTTGAAGGCGACGGAGGTTGAAGGCGACGGAGGTTGAAGGCGACGGAGGTTGAAGGCGACGGAGGTTGAAGGCGACGGAGGTTGAAGGCGACGGAGGTTGAAGGCGACGGAGGTTGAAGGCGACGGAGGTTGAAGGCGACGGAGGTTGAAGGCGACGGAGATTGAAGGCGACGGAGGTTGAAAGCGACGGAGGTTGAAGGCGACGGAGGTTGAAGACGACGGAGGTTGAAAGGGCGGAGGTTGGAGGTTGAAGTGGGCGGCGGGCCTGAGGGCCGATGGCGGCGGCCGGGGGCGGCGAGCTGAGGGCGTAGGGCGACGGGCGGCGACCCGCTTCCACTCCAGCGCCCCGGGGACGCGCTGGGGCGCGGACAATGAACGGTAATTCCCCGGGCGCAGTTTAATTCCCGTCAAGCCGGGGCCGAGCGCTGCGGAGCGATTGCCGTAATTAACATGCAGCGGCGTCGCGAGCGCGCACTTGTAATCAGGCGCGCGGAGGGCCAAGGGCGGCGCTGCACCGAGGCCCTCCCCGGATGCGCCGCCGCCGCCGCTCACCGCCCACCGCCCACCGCCCACCGCCCACTACCCGCCGCTGCTCGCCGCGCCGTCTTGCCCCGCCACGTCCCGTCTTGCTTTGTGATGCCCGGCGGCGTTGCCAACACCAGCGTTCTTCAGCTGATTCTTGATTCTCATATTGCTTTGATTTCTTTCCTTTCTCATTATCACTTTAGTTTCTCGGAGTAATATATGTTGGGTAGAGAAGTTATGTAATGCTGCTCGAATAAAGATGATAACGGGCCCTGATAACGATAAAGTAGATAAATCCAGTTGCTAAATTAAGAAAAAAATCTTCTAGCACGTCGTGTATTCAGAATCTTTGTTTTGTGGGTCCTTGATGCCGAAAAACCAATTGAAAGCAAAATGTCCATCTGTCCGTTCTTTACGTTTAGGTCTTAGGTCGCCTTTTCGCGATTACGACCCGTTCAGGAATCCGCCATCTAATCACACCATACATTTCTATGCATTCTATTGTTTTTTCACTACATTTTGGGATGAGACATACCCGGGATGGGAAATTGCCCGGAATCCAGTCTCTGTCAGTCTCCAGTTCGTAGTTTTTCCGAGGTACCCCGTAGGCTGATCTCAGCGATTGATTGATTTGGTGGGAGTATCTTGGTCTTGTAAGGACTTTAGTAGGGACTTGGTCTTGTAAGGACTAAAGCAGGAAGAGAGTTTTGAGAGTGATATGTGGTTGAGTCTATCCCATCATTCAACAACACAACATTCGTGTCTTACGCGGGATTCGAACTCACGGCTCAAATGTAACGCGTACTTGCGTGCAAAACCCCTACGGCCGTGCGCCACCCTGGCCGGCCAGGAATCGAAAGACGATGGGTGACAGATGGTATATGGTGAATGGGTATGACCAACCATACCACAGCACACAAACTGACTGTGTTGGATTCAAACCCGCGACCCGTCGAATCAAGTCGCATCCTCCTTATCGATTTCGGTTATACAGGTCGACTCAAATTGCAGTTGGACCCGATTTACAGGCTTCCTGCTGACGAACGATTGCGACATTTTAACGAACGTACGCATGGGCTGTGTCGATTCTGGGTGTCCAGAGACCACAGTACGCAGGCGCGGGTTTTACATCCTCAAATCACCCAACTCGAAGCTCCGATCCGCGACCTTGCGCGTGTCTGGGGTGGGGTGGGGGTTAGAGCAGAGGGCGTGGGCGGCCGTGGGTAGCGGGGCGTCACGCGCGTGCGTCGTGTCGGGCGGCGAGCCGTGCTGCTTGGGCGATCGAGCCGCTCGTCGCGAAGTGGCCCGCGCACTCACCCATTCAACCCGTGCACATTGCGCTCCGCATTACGTTGCGCATTACGTGCGGTATCGCGCACCTGGAATTACTTGGAAACGTCATAAAATACTTAGAACTGGAGATGGACTCCACAATGAACTGGAAACTGCATAGAGATAAACAAATTATACCAGCTCAAAACGGGCATTTCTGTATACTGAAAGAAAAGAGGCAGAAAAGGCAAGAAAAAAGACCCTTATACAGTTAAAATAAGAGTGCAAATAGGTATGTAAATAAACATCACCATTTCGAAGTAATTATGATAAAATATTCGTAATCAAAATGATTCAAATTTTTATACTAATTCTTAACATTACTTCAGCACTGACTTGGAAGGAAACGATCTTTACTTTGTATTCTAGATTGAATATGACCAACAGATTTTCTTCGCGCACTCGTCCTATCAGAAATACTACTTTTCAGTTTCAGATCTGAAAACAATTCTTAATGGCACATTAAATTTCGTTAGGATGACTTTTGTGTTTTTGACCAAATTGTTTCACTCGCGATGCTGTCTCTATGAAATGCTATTGTGAACTCCCTTTCGAATCTTGGAATGGCGTCCGTGAAAATTTGATTTTTGTTTTCGTTCTTCACACTTAAGTAAACACCAGCACTGAGAGATGTCACGTCGATTATCATGTGCAGAGAGCTCTGTGCTCGAAAGAGTTCGAGGCCGTACTCAAAGGTAGGATGGGATTACTCGTGAGTGAACAAAGCCTGTCGGCATCAATGAAAAAAATTCAAAAATCTTGATTGGTCACATTTTTCTTTTCATTTAGATCTCATTTAGAACAGTTTCTGGGTCTGAAGCATCAAATTGCAGAGAAAGACAAAACGCGACAGTGTCTTTGTGTTGTTTAAAGTTGCTACTGAGTTTCCAGCTTGATCGAGAGTGCTGCTAAGAGGAAAAAGGAAAGTAATTATGAAAGAATACGAAAAAAGCCCGAATAAGGCAAAATACTAAAATAAGGTATCGTAAGAAGCAATAAGCAACAAAAGGCATCATGAAAGTCTTCAAAAAGAACTTCAGAATAACAGTCTGGTCAAAAGTATTAATGAAGTTTAGTCAAAATAAATTTGGAGTTTAGTCAAAATGGTGTGGAGAAATAACTAAACATAAAACTAAATACTGATTTTTTAAAATTCAGCCTCCCATCGAGAGGGAGAGGAAGGGAGAAAGGCAGAGAGGAGGAGGAAGAGAGAAAGAGAGATGGAGAGAGAAAGGAAGGGGTGAGAGGGTAAGAGGAAGTGTGAGATGTAGAAAAAGTGACAGCCAGAGAGACAGAATGCGAAAAAAAAATTATATTGAATCTACGATAAAACTGTGCTCCTCGATCGATCTTTTCTTCCTGTTTGTCTTGACCTGTTACCCAAATACTGGGATAGTCTCTCTCAATGCTTCTAAGCAACGACACAACGTTCTGAATCTCTAAATAAATAAATAAATAAATAAATAAAAATAATAAACAATAAATAATAAATAATAAATAATAAATAATAAATAATAAATAATAAATAATAAATAATAAATAATAAATAATAAATAATAAATAATAAATAATAAATAATAAATAATAAATAAATAAATAAATAAATAAATAAATAAAAAATCCAACGAATCCGAATAGAAGTAAGTTTAAGAAATCACAATAAACTTGAACATTCGCAGATGCATGATGTGAATTTGAGAATCCGGCTACAACTTTCTGAAGCGTGTCGGCATAGACGAGTCCATCGAGTCTTCATGAACGCGCCCTGGCGTCGTCACTCGGTGCCGGAGCTTCCGCGCAGGCGTCGATCCACGCGCTCGTCAGCAGCGCGGCGGCGCCGCCGCCACCGCCGCCCCGCCATTACCGCTCCGTCCCGGACGAGGTTAAAAGGATTAATTAACCGCGGGAAAATTTATCGTTGAGTAAAGCATCGCACCTTCAATTTAAGACCGAACCTTTCCCCTATAATTTCACAGCCGTTTCTCTCTCGTCTTCCTTTTTTCGGGGCTTGCGAAATGGATTGACCCTCCTAAAGGAAAGCGCAAGGCACTTGACACCGACATGAACCTGCCGGGACGCCTTTAAACTGAGCCGACTTTCCGACCGCCTGGGAGATTCCTGCGTGAGTGAATTTTAAGCCGCATCATCGCATGGGAAACATTTTTGCTTATTATATTCTTAAATTACATTTTTTGGGGAGGCGAAGTGGAGACGCGCCAACCTGTAACTTGGCGCCGTTCGAACGGCGAGGCTCGGCGCGGGTATGGCGTCGTATTAAGAGGAGACGTGCTTCAGAGGGCTGCGCGTCCGTGTCGACGCAAGGCACTGCCCCTACGGTGCTGCAGCACTGTGTTTTGAAACTTGCAAAAAGCGGGCAAAATGATTTTTTCCACAACTACTCAATTTACATGTTTCAAATTCGTATAAAAATATTTGGCGTTTCATGTTCCATACTATTCTTTTTTTTGTATTTTGATGTGGACAATGCTCGCAAACATGAGTATATTTTAGAAGCGAGGCGGTCATAATTCAGCTGATTTTGTGTCTCACATTTCTTAGTATTCGAAAATGTTATACAATCGTATTTCTGTCCCGTCACATTTCTTTGATTTGTAATTATATTTCTTAAAAACACATTTATTACTTTACTTTTGTCGTAAATTCTTTGTAAGACATAACTGCTAGGAAAAAATTACCTCCTGTTTCTTATGTTATAAAAAATCATAAAACGATAAGTGCTACAAAAAGACTGGAGCATACTTTCCGGGAGTTTTTATTTGTGATTACTGTCAAGTAAGAAACTTCACAATTTCGCTTTCAACGTATAGTTTTAGATTAAGATAAAAGAAGGAAGGTCAATAAACGATGTTTGGTTCCTTGCTGAATTCACTATTCCGAAATCCGCGTGAATTGATGTGATGAAACCAAGGAACCGACCTCTCAAAGCAGCCGGCCTCTAGCATACTTATCCAGTCTGAGATTCGCTGCGTACACACTATTTATTTGGTGACCACCTGGATCCGAAACTTGACCCTATGAAACTAATGTTGAAAATTTCATTTTATAGAAATATATTTTTCCCTGTTTTTTAAACCCGGATCATAGTGTGTTGCGTTTATAGTGGTCGTCGTTACTTCTGTTGCCCCCTGGTCTCTGTCCTCGACTTTGGATTCTGCATGATCGATGCCCTCAACTCACTGGTTTTCATTTCTACTTTTTCGAATTAACTATTCTGGTTTATTTATAAGGTACACGAGTTATATTTTTTTAATATGTTTAATGCAAAAATACGCTTCAATGTATTAAAGACAACTACATTTATACATACACTTCACCATTTAGTACATAACAGTCTTCGTAAAAACTGCAACAAACTCCTTAACTGCCGACGTTTCGGAGATCTGTTGTCTTCATCTCCAGGCGTTAAATCAAACACGAGGTACATAGTACATCTTGTCAAACAAATGTAAAATGGATATAAAACAACAAACACATTGTAACATAAATAACAACAAACCCATTAAATTTGACTCGGATACCACACCCGTGAGAGATTGCAACCATCTGAACCCCACCATCTTGAACGGGGGAACATGTCCTGTAGGACATGTTCATATTTGTGGTGCTTTCATATCTTAAAGCATTTCTAAGCCTATTTTTTTACTTTTCCTTCCTATACTATTGTATAGGAAGAAAAGTTGTGAAATTTCCGCAACAATTGATAAAGAATACCGTCGTAAAATCCGTATTTAAGGTTCTTTTCAGCTATAATTTCCCACATGTCAGGATTAAGATTTATTAGTGATGTTCCAAAGATTGTTAAGATTAGATTATTATTACAGATTAATAGAATGAACGCTTATCTACCATCATTTGTTTATTAATTCATTGTGTGAGTTGTAAGCGATCTGTTGAAAGCATTCGACATTTCCACTTCGAGAAATCCTGAGAGTATAATGTTGTTGTTAAAGAAGCTACTATAGCGAGTATTTTTAGTTCTAATTGTGTTTAAATACGATGATTTGTGAGTGTGTATGTAAATGCAATGTATAACCTTCATCTGACGTATGTGTTGTTTCTAAAAAAAATTCGGTGGTTATAATTATGTGATGTATTACGTTTTGAAGGTAAGGTGAACATCAGTATTTCTTTGCCATATTTCCCTACAGCATTCATGTACACATCGTGGTAAATATAAAATATTTTCATTACACTTTCAGAAGTTGAACTCTGGTTCACAGAAATAGTTATTGTATTGTTCCAGAAATGTAAACATCCTTATTTCTTTAGTCTTTGAGACTTATTACTGAACGACATGAAACAAAGTTTGTGATTTCTATCTACCATATAGTGAATATGTATACCTTCTCTAACTTTTAAACATCCACATCTAACTCATCCGTAACTAATTGTCGGCGTGCATCTTTACTGCTCGAAATTTAAGGTACGTTCCAACTTTCTAAGTAATTTTTTAACCGTATTGATTTTTGTGGCTTGGATATTTTCTCCATAAATTCGTTTAATTACAGATCTTTAAATGAAGTCATGGATTTTTTTAAAACCCGTGAGTAATTGTTGAGTAATAATAATACTAAAAGGAGAAAAAGTATCGTTATACCGGGCATTCGCAGTTTTATTTCGCCATCGACCTCTCGCAGCATTTATCCCCCGTCTCATCTACCTCCTAGCCTCTACTGGAATTATTATGCAAGAAAACATTCGTTACTACACTGGTTATTATGGAATCAATATATATTATATATATATATATATATATATATATATATATATATATATATATATATAATATTTTTTTTCAAACAATTGATTAAATCACACTTCTCCGACTATCACTTAGACACAGTTCTTTTCTTCCGATCCCTAATGGAAACCGCATTCCATTGAATGACGAGTCAAACATGAGATTCGGGTTCATCATCGCAGCAGTTTGATAATTTCCCTTACATCATGACACATTGCGTCATTGTTCCCCTATACTTTCCGTAAGCATGTTGTTTTCATTTGTCATCGCGTACGAGCAATTGCGGTCAGAATCTTGAGGAACGCGAGCGGTCTGACGACTAACGAGAGCATTCCCCATGCCTCCTGACACATGAGTACTCTTTCCGGTTGCGTCAACTACACAGAACATTAGTACCGTAATTGTAGTGCTATTTCTTGTGCCACTCCGAAATATGTCAGAAATGTGAGATCCTCTACACGCCGGGTTGCGGAGCTTTGTCTCTCAAGGTACTATCTCTTCAGCAGGGCACCTCCCCACCCAAGAAAATATTCAAGCTCCCAAATGGACTCCCGATATGTCGATGTAAATGAATTCGTTAGGAAGGGGAGAGAAAATGACACGGATGATGAAGGAAAGATCGCGCACCGTTCGTGGCCCGTTTGTTAGAGGCGTTCGCGTGGTATTGATCGTAGAAAACCACACATAACTATTAATCAGAGTTAGAATTCTTCTCGAGAAAGTGGTTGAATTCGACCCAACTAAGTAGCTGGTGTCAATAAATCCGCTACTCTTGGGATTCAAACCCTTGTATCTCGCCGTCAAAGATGCTGCAGAAGCAACGGCGAGGTATTGCGCCCCTTCGGGCGGGCAACCACCGCGGGCCCGCTTTGCCCCCCCGCCCCGCCCCCCCCGCTCCACCCGCGCCGCCCGCCCCCAATTAACTCGCGCCGCCGGAGGATCGCACCGGGTCGCAGGTCAAGCCCCGCGCCCCTGCCGCTGCCCAGCCCCGCACGCGAACCAGCGCCGGGCGAACGCCGCCGCTCCGCTTTTCGCCGCGCCGCCACCGCGCCGGCCGACGGGCGCTCCGCGGCAAGTGCACTCGGCCGCTTGACGCAGCGACAATTACCTGCAAACAAAGCGGCAAGGGGAGAAGGAAGACCGGGCGGCGGAAGCGGCGGCGGAGAAGGCTTAGCGGAGACGGTGGCCATGGTGGTGGCGGTGGAGGAGACAGAGGCGGAAGGCGAGTATTTGTTTGACCATCAACTATACTTGGGTTTTCTTAACGTGGCGTCTCAAGGTCACGCGCAAAGAGGGAGAGGGAAGGCAGACTCCAATGGGGAGCTTCTACGTCATTACAGCTCCGATTTTTACGGCTCCCTATTGGTGTCTGCCTTCCCTCTCCCTCTTTCGCGCGTGACTTTGAGATGCCACGTTAAAAAAACAAATATAAAGGAAAGGGATAAAGTAGCTTAGCAAAACAAGTCGCCAATAGGGTACGTCCAATTTGACTCTCTACGCTCGCGCATTTCCAAGTCGACGGTGAGGATTCGGCCTTCGATCTGTGCAATCAACCTAGGACGTACTTTATTGCGGGCAAAGCCACATTTCCAATGCATTTTCATCAAAATACAGATACGATTTATCTTGCCTCTATTCCCTCTCGTTGTTATTTCACAATATTTCGATTTAATTAATTAGGCGCATTCCACAGAATGTTCAAGTAATTCGAATGTAAATTAAATAAAAGGTGTTGTCTGGTATCAATAATGTCTGATATCAATAAACGAAGTTTGTTTTCCGCAAGCAATTACAAGAATGCTCTGGTGATGATCACTACGCGATCGAAAATATTTTAAGTTAAAATATGCATATTATTGATACCAGACAACGCCTTTTATTTATATTAATATAAGAAGGTATCTACACCACCAACGATCTATTTAATAATCCGAATGTATTAGCTGCTTGTAAAAAGCACCTCACGGTTGGGAGAGTTGGGAGTTAATGGCGACAGTAATGACGATGATTGCAGTTCCAAAAAACTAAGCTTTGTTAGATCAGTGGCATCGCTAGGACGCAAAAGGGAGGGAACCCATGGTGTAATGATGCGACCATTCACCTTATACCCCTTTCCATGTGGCATTTGTTGTGGAGCTCCGATGTCTATGGTGTACTGGAGTGTTTAAGATAGCGATGCCGGCAGCGTTTGTTGGGGTGGGAGTGGAGACTTGACTGAAGGGCTCGGCGTTACCATGCCGGTTGGAGTGATGATTAAGAAAGCTTTCGTTGAGGTGTTGAGGATAAAAGATAATTGATTCATTCGACAGCATACATTTTGCGCAAACTAGTAAATCATCCTGCGTTAAAACGACGCGCATGGTTACAAGATAATGCAGCCAAAGTAAATAACACATGGTCTTGCTACAGCAGCAGCCGCCCAATTCTTGGGTTTATTGGAAATATAATTTTTGGATGTTTTCACGTCAAGAGGATCGTTCGTGGCGACGAAAACATACATTATCCACAATATCATCCACATCACCGTCCTTGTCAATTGCTGACTAAAAAAAGTTTCAACTGTCTTTGTCACCAAAATACCATCAGGAAAAATTCTAGAAGAAGAAAAAATATGAATTGTCTAATACCAAAGCGAAGAACGAAAAGTGTTCTATGAAAGACTTGTGAAATAGAAATCCTCTGGTGCACGACAAAATCCACATGGACTGGAATTCGAAATTCAGAATCAAAGAGATAGAAAGGCATTATAATCATGACATACTGCCTTGTTCATCTGGAATATTGAATATTTTGTGTAAAATTATGTTTAATTTTTCTTTAATTCTCTACGAATGGACGGCACGCTCACAATACTAGAAGAACCGTGTTTCTTGCATCTTGTAAATTCATTAATTGATTGATTCATCAGTGATTCCGGGCGCGTCAATTCCTAATGGAATTATTCCTCTAAGTGTAGTGCATTTTTATCGCGGGAGATGACTGTGATCTTCCCTCGCTGAATGGCGAGATACAGCGCAAATCTATCTGTCGGATTGCGGGGTTTTCCCCAATCAGATATCTCCCACCAGCGGGGAGCATCGCCCCAGTTGGAGAAAGTTCTAATCCCCCGACCGGTATTCCGGCATGTGTGGTAGTGTAGTGCATGTTAGTGTGTGTAAGGGGTGAGGATAGGACAATGCAGAGGAAGGAAAGATTGCGCGCGGTCCGTGGCCCATTTGTTAGGGTACAGCTTCAGCATTCGCGTGGTGTTGATTCGAGAAACCACCGAAAACTACCGATCAGAGCAACCACCTGCTAGAATTCCGCGCTTCTTCAAACAGAACTCAGCGTAGCTATTTAGCTGATGTCGGTTGTCCTCCCGCCAAAGGGACTCGAGCCTAGGACCATCCGGTCATAGACAACAGTTGATGTCATAGCCAGCTTAACCCCCAGTTCTACGACTAGCCGCCGCGATCACAAACCTACAAGAATCTTCTTGCATCTTGTGAAGTGAGAAGGCGCGCCCAGAGAGCGTGCAAGAGCGGTGGCATAGCCTCGGGCATCAGGGCATCGCCTGGAGAACGAGTAAATCGCCCGTGGTTCCCGTGCGCCCGTCCCTCCTTCCCTCCTCCCCTGCCCCGCCCCCCGCCCGCCCTCCCGTGGCGCGCCGCCGCACTCGTTCCCACAGCAGATGCGCCCGCGAGCGATGGCTCGCCCGGAAGCGGCGCACCGCGCGCCCTCTGCCGGCCGCCGCCGCCGCTTTACGTAACGGCGAATCGGTTCACTTTTTTCGCAGCTCTTCCGGACCACAGGACTTCGCACGGGTCTCGCCCAGAACGTATCCTCTTCAATTCACTGAGTGCAATGTAGGAAATACCAATCTGTTTTTGTGGTGTGTTCGCTGAGATGTTTTTGTCGCGTCCGATTCTCTAATGGTTGCCTCTTAAGCATCTCTCATTCATTTTTACAGGTATTTGAAATGCAACTTCACAGTCAAGAATGCAGGTTTGACTTCGATTAAGTCTATAAGAACGATTTTCAGGGCAACCAAAAATTATTTTCATTTCTCAATGGTTTCTTTGGAATAAAATATATAGCTGGCAGTTTCACGTTATGAACGGACAAGATCTGGACGTATACTTGAAAATTTTGGCGTGGCACCGACCATCTTCCAGCTGCGTTTTGGGACGAAAAAAATGATGATTTGATTTTGAAAAGAATTTCTCATGAATCTCTTGAGTCTCTCCAAGGCACTGAATATGTAGTAAGAATTGTGAGGGGTTTTATCGTCATCGGTGATGGCTTCATAGACAGCAATCACCAGTAGACACCAGAAAGCCATTTCGCTTAAACATCACATCACAGATAGTATTCACCAGTAGACACGAAGTTAAGGTTTCGTATTCCTTTGGCGTTTTGTGAACCTTTTGCGTTTTTAAGGTCAAAAAACCTTACATCTAGTGTACGGGAAGTTAATGTGAACGTCCACGTTTTCTAGGACACGAAAACGAGATCGTAAGAGTTACGTAAAATTACTGTTTCTTTTAGCCAATAAATGAAAATTAAAGAAACAAAAGCTCGTAACAACTTCACACATCATTGTTCTCTCGCTTACGTTTGCGTTAACTTCGCTGCTTCCTGAGAAAGAAGACCTCGCTGATTACTACGTATCCTCCTGCAAAGTAGAGGAAATAATATCATTTTGTCTTTGCCGTGTTGAGGTTTTGAGGGCTGAATGGTTGCATTATAGACAATACATACTGAATTTTAAATTTTTGTATCATTCTATTTTGAAGACGACATCAGGTGTTCGATTATTGTTGTGACTAAAGATTTTCAGGAGGTCTAAAATCAGGAGGTAGTTTCTGAAGGAGGAGAGTTCGTAGACCAGATTCGAAGATGAATGGCAAGTAAACGAACCTCATGTAGTTTATACAATGACAATGTGCAACATATAGCAAGAGTTGCAACATTGCAAGAGTTTTTAGAATTTAAAGCACTATGACGTATGTTACGGATTCGTAATTCGTGTGTTAAGCTCCGCTCCTCCTTTCATTTCTAATAATCACTTACAATAAATTTTCTGCCTACCCACAGTAGCCTAAATTCATCTATCAAATTAATTTCACAAAACCTAACCGTGTTATTCAGCCACTCGTAATTTCCTACTTAGAAAAGCCTACACCCAAAATCGAAGTGTAACTTCACTTTTGAATTGCTGCGCATGCACAAACTCTACCGCTACGTTAGTGTTATAGAAGAAGTTGTTTAAAATTCATTACAGTTTTATTACAGAGTATTGACCCTTTACAAGGGATGCTTAACATAGCTAATACCTGGCTAACTTTACATTAGCGTTCTTCAGTGAGGGAACTTTATTCAGTCTTCGTATTAACTTTCGGGTGTCGTGAATGATTTGATGGAGAAGACTGCTTATAAAATGTTAGGTTAGACGAGGAATGGTGATTAACATTTGTCTTGACGAAATCTGGATGTTATACTTCGATTTTGGGTGTGGGATTTTCGGTAAAGGTATAGTCGGAGTTGAGGGAATATTTCTTATTAGAGGACAACATTTAAGGAGTACTAGATATTTGGTAGGTTTACTTAATGGTTCAGGGATGAAGAATTATTTATGAAAATATTTGAAAGGGAGCTATTAAGTCGTCTTAACCTGAAAATATTTTTGCGCATTATAAAGAGTTAACGCTTAGTCTCCAGGAACAAGTCTTCTTATGAAACTAGTTCAAAGCAGATTGAAAGTGACAAGTAACGTCTGATAGACTGTGTTATGACTGTGTCATGACTGTGTCGTCGGTGTGTGGTTGGGAGTCCTGAGGAGATGCCAGCGTAAGAGGTATTAAATGGTGTGATGAGAGCCATGAGGAACGCGCGATTTTTTGATGGAGGAATGGTGTAATTATTAACTTTGGGAAAAACGACAATTTATGACAATGTGAATAGTATGAAGTGTGAAGCTGTGAAGCTTGTATTGAAAACCGGTCGTATGTTACGAAGCTTGAACAAATTGTCCTAGTACCCTACATGGTCGGATACTTGTGTAAAGTTCAAGAAGACAGCCCTTAAAATGGTTTACAATGAAATTTGTAGTAGATACATTACTCGAAATTCTCAATAATTGAAGAGTGTTAGAGTGGTTTGGTTTGAAATCTGACAATAGCTAGAGGCGTATTGGTCTAACTAGTGTGGATATTGAGGGATTTAATGTGCTTTAATATAGGGATGGGCAATGGTTGTTTCTAATTGTGTGGGAAGTAACCTATCTTACCTTAAAGAGCTGTTATACACAGCTATTAGGTATGATGTACTATAACTTGATAGATGCACTGTAATAGGCATTTTATCAATTCCTTTCTTCTTATTCGACTTTTTAGTTAATTCGGTTATTTTGAAAGGAGAGACAAAGTTAATTGATGCGCGTAAAGAATATAAAAGTTAAGGGAAAAAGTTACTTTGTTGGTAAAGGACACGTCTATAATTGAATTTTATTCCAAATTATTTGCAAAATATCCAGCCATTTGCTTTTATCAGTAATAGACATAGTGACATTTTTATTGTTTTGTGATACCGAGAGGTTTGCACATAGTATTCTATGAAAATATATACTTCTTCAGACTAGGCGAATTAGTCTAAATTAGAAATGATAAATTGTCATGTGGTTGGTCAGGTCTAATTAAGGGAATGTTCATTGAAAGCAATTTTAATGTAAACATTTAATTAAAATAAATTAACAATAGTATAAAGTGCTTGAAGTTGATGCAAATGAAATATTTAACGTAAAATTACTCGAATCGATCTAAAATATTTTAAGACATGAAGTGTTAAACTGGAAACATTATTAAAAAATGTATGATGGAAGTATGCGTGATATTTCATATCCACTTTTGAAATCATAAACCGTACACCACTTTCTATTATTACTGTTCTACTTCTTAAGTTACTTAGAAGCTGAAAATGGAAATAATATTTGCAAAACACACTGTATAAAGGGATTTTAGCAGCTAATGGATGTAATGAAATCTGATTTTTTATTTATTAGGGAAAATAAGACTATTAATATCATGCACAATTGTCATCAGTTCTCTAAGAATATTTCACAACAAAGATTTTCTATTTTTGTTTTATTTTTTGGGCAGTTTTTGTAACAAGTATTTAAGATTGTCATGATTCGACATGTAAAAATGCATCCAATGCACACTGCTGAAATCCAATAATAATTAAAACTACTAAAGCAACAAGCCAATTAATATCTGTCATGATTATTATCTATTTTCCGATAGTATTTTAAGACAAAGTTTTCTTGTTCTGTTTTTTACGCAGTTTCTGTGTCAAGTATGTAAATGACCTGCTTGTACCATACATTTTGCTTAAAAGAATTGGCAGTATGCATTGCCCTAGAATTTGTTGTCGATTTTTTCTTGCCATACATAGTAAAAGAACTAAAATTTAAGGACAGATACTGAGCGGATACTACATTGTCAGATCCCATATCTTCAAAATGTTTCGTAAACCACATTTTTTACAACCGCCTCAAGCTCTGTCTTATCTGGATATTCTAAACGCAATCGCACTTGTTAGCTGCACTGCCCGCAGCTATCATTTTCATGCAAACATTTCAATACAATTTTCATGTTACCGATATGCCCCACAAAAACGCGGACACGAATAATTTTAATCGTGTTCGTTACCTGACCTAAAAAATGAAAATAACTTACTCAAAACTTCCGCGTGTCGATAAAACTAATCACTCCCGGAGGCTCTTCCCTGTTATAAAGTTGTTCTTCATAATTCTCCGAACAGCAACGATTTGCTTTAATTTAGCCGATCTCTAACAAGTCCGTAATTCACCTGTTTACTTTTTGGGTACAACAATAAACAAAGAGTTAAAGATCTGATCAGATCTCAGGGCCGTCTAAAACACCGATAAGCGGTCGTAATTCACGGGGCCGCGTTAAAGGAGAGAAACCGCGGGTCGAGATTGAGACGCGAGCAGACAAGAGACGTGCGGCCAGGCGCCCCTTCCCACGCGGCTGTCGCGGAGTGGATTTGAACGGAGCGAGGCGAGGAGTGAAAGAGGGGGGAGGAAGGGAGGGCGGAGCGCAGCAATTCTGTGCTTTGACATATGGAGAGAAGTGAAGGAATAATGGAGAAAGTGGTTCGGAAGAATAGGCGGACGCGACGGATTTGACAAGAGAAACGGCTTTTAATATTTGGAGAAAGGAAAGTGGAGGAACTTGCAGACGGTTGGGGCTGCGTTTTCGTCCCTGCTTGCTACTGCTGGCTCCGAAATATATGCTCTATACCTTACTGGTCACAAAAGTATGAAATTAATTGTTTCATAATTTAAATAGTAATGTTGTTCATGGATGTTGGTCAACTATGCGAACACTATTCGGAAGGTGCCTTCGATTGCCTTATGCAAAGAAGTTTGATCACATGGCTTTGTGCCAGATATTATATATGTACTATATTCCGCTCAGTTTGAAGATGTTGAGGAATAACGATGCACAAGACGGATTGTAACGCGTGCGCATCTGAAACAATAGCTCGCTGAGAAAAGCACACTAAGTTCTAATAATGGATTAATACATTTCGACACTTTGCGATCTAGCAAAGTTTAATTTATCAGACAAACATTCCCGAGCAACGTACCAGAAATTAACAAATGTTCGTTAAATGCAGCAAAATTATATGTATATTGAAAATTATGTTTCTTATAATCGATAATGTATAATATGTAGAGATCTTAGTATTTTAAGACAGTTAAAAATAATCGAGTTTTATTCAGATTGGATTCCAATCTAAATACAAACAAAAAGTTTCAGCCACCCGCTTATGAAATTTCATGTAGACTTCAATCTAACTATTCTTACAAATCGAAGAGTCTTTGCTGAATCAATGTTTTTATTCAAAATAGTCAATAGCCATTGTTTTTTAACTGTCGTTTATTGCTCCAATTTCAAATTTATGGGTTCCTGAATTTATTATACTTCAAGAAATCAAATACAGCACCCCACAAACATTCACCATCCTTTATTAATTCAATGAATTGTGTAAAATGTGGGATTTAGCCTTACGTTTTTCTTATTTAAATTATAAGCAACGTTTGAATAACATATGACGTATGATCAATCCTGGACATATTAATCATCTACCTTTGTATCTGTAATTTGTTTTGTAATCCCTGATGAAATTGGGACGTTTCCCAGTGGGGGGGTAAATAAAGTAATTGTTTAACAATTTTACACAACATTGCTTCCTTCCACTCAAATCCTTAACAACATTCATCTCATTCTTTTGTTAGTTGAATGCTTCGAACTTGCCAAGCTAGGTTTTTATTCTCTGCTGACTCATTTATCATCGATATCAAACTCTCTGGACTTTTCATTGATTTCTCAGGAGCAAACTCTCTCCCCTCCAATTCTTTCGACTCTGCCGCTTCCATGTTGTTCCCGCAATTTCTACCGTCGCGTCCTTACCGCATCACATACTCTTCTTTCCAAGTGTTCACGCCAGTCTCGTGTTCTTTCCCACCTCTGCCTTTCCCATGATTAAAATGTTCCACTAATGTATCGTGTTCTGTCGTCATGTCTTCTGCAGTTCTCTCGGATTCTGCGGCATTCACGTCTTCTGTGGCCCTACTTCTCCGCGATAAGCACGTCTTCTGCTGTCCTCGCGATTTGGCCGGCGTCTCTTGCGGTCCTCACATCTCCTGCGGCCCACACGTCTTCTGCGCTAGTTGCGGCTTCTGGGGTTCTCGCGCAGGGACCGCGGCACGGTTCACGAGCCTTATGTGGTCCTCGCGTGCTCTGTGGTCCTCGCGTCCTCTGTGGTCCTCGCGTGCTCTGTGGTCCTCGCGTGCTCTGTGGTCCTCGCGTCCTCTGTGGTCCTTCTTCTCTCTGGTGTGGCTTCTGCCGTCCTTGCGTCTATTCCTGCCTTCATATCATCAGTACTCCCAGCGTTCTTTAGCTTAGGCTCCTTCATCACAACTGCCCGCGCACAGGCGAGCGATGTCCTCCGAGCCAAGGGGGGGGGGAGGGGCGCGTGTGCATACATCGCTGCTTGCCAGCGCTTAGTGAAATCTAAATTCTGGATTTGGCTTGTTCAATTCGGTAATATAGAAAGCATGTTGCGGTTAGTTTGAAGAGTATTTGGCACACTGGGACTCAGAAAGAGATCTTGAGAAAGCGTTGTTAACGTACGTAATACATATCTCAACCTACAATGAGAGGTTAGTAATTTCTTTTTCTTTACAAGTTAAGTTGCTCCTTGTGCCAGACTACGCAATAACTCAAACATTGGAAACGTGCTTTCCTTTGACATCGGTCAAGCCAGATGCAGTATGATAGATAGATGCAATATGATAGAAGCCAGATGCAATATGACATCCGTCAAGCCAGATGCACCGTCCCTCAGCTCGCAGCACGCTTGCCTGCTTGCATCTAACGGGCGTTCACTACTGGCCATGCTCTCCAGTGTCATTTAAACAGCTTTTGGCACTCAGAATTTTGACCAGCCGCCTGAAGCGATCTTCCACATCCCACACCTTTTCCATCCCCGCGTTCACGCCGACCCCTCCGTCCTCACCCGCAGGCCCCGGGACGCCCCCTCTTCCTCCGCTTTTCCTTCACCTCGGGCTAACCCACCGCTCGCTACCCTCCCCGCCTGGCGCGTTCACCACTGCCGCGGCAAGGCGGTGCACAATTGGCGCTATCTGATGGCGGGAGCAACTCGACGCCAGCCCGCGGGCGGGAGTCGAACGCGGCGCCATCAGATGGATATTGAAACACGTGACTCCCGCGCGGCTACCGGCTGCCCGCCGCTCGCGAGCGCGCGCTGGAGAATTCTTTCGTGCGCTGGCCGCGGAGGCAGCGGCAGAGTTATGAACGATCGAGCGGCATGCCGTGCTCTCGGTACACTCGTTTGCGATGTTGGAGGTTTCATGGGAACGCACCTGCAGAAATAATTACTCACATTGTTCGTTTCTCCGCCGCCTATCTCGTTCACTCTTAATTGCTTTTTGAATTTTACTAGAAATTTGAAACTATAATGTGTTTTTAAAAAATTAAATTTTTTTAAAAAAAAAATTTTAAAAAAAATGGAAATAAAAACGTAAGTTTTTAATTGGAATAAAATATCCTTTTGAAAGTTTACAACAAAATAATTGAATAGACATTACCAGAATAATAGATGAAATAAGAAAAATTAACATGTTTTCTTTATCGCCATACTTTCACTAAATTGACTCTGACTACAATGAGACCTCTTCCTGGTATTGATTTGGGACATGCTTCTCAGAATACTCTCGAACATGAAGTAATACAGTATGGAATTACATATTTGTAAGCTCATATTTATTGAAGTGTACTATTCCTTCAATAATATCACAATGGGCATAATTTAAAAAGCGTGGAAGTATGGAAACGCAGATAAATATATTTTTATCATGGAATTTTTGAAACTTTATTTTTCTTCATCTTTGCCAACTGATAATCGTGTAGAAATCAGTTTTCGAACTTCATCTCCGTAGAGCTTAGCCTCTTTCAAAAGAATTTTATTCAATCAATCACTTTTGTTTTATAAATAAGAATATAAATATATTATGAATATTAATTTGGGTAAAGAACCATAACTTCTCGGAATATATTACTTGGAAAGTGGGTCTTTTTGATGGACTACAATTTTAAGAACACAAAGGATAGGAACAAGTTGCCGGCTTTATTAAATTGCATATTTTCATTATTATTTCCCCATTACTTGGGACGAGATAATTATAAAAAAAATAAAAAATTACAAAATCATATTATTTTCCTACTGAATTTAATGTCTTTAATGCTTCATGTCATAATGGATTTTTATTGTACAAACATTTTTGAAACAATATTTTGGTAAATTTTCACCTTTCACAATAGCAAACAAACTTGTCATTACATATATGATTTTCAAGACACCTTTCTTTTGAAAGAGAGCTTATCTTATGAAACTCTGACAAATAATGAGTAGTCTCTAGTAAATTAAATTTCAATGCAATATCAAATACGAGTTCGCTCGTCAATCGTTTCCGAAAATAAACTGAGTAGACGACATGGTCCTCTACAGAATTTGTGGTATATTCGAAAATGAGAAAACCAGGATGTGCTATTTCAACATGTGCTTTAAAAAACATAAAATGAAATATTTTGTTTAATATAAACAACTTTTTTTTGTTAAAATGTCTTCTGACAATTGCTGCGGGAGCAATATGAATTTGTAGAGAAGGATTCGAATTTATTGAAGAGCAAGTGAATTGACTTCCTCCTTTCTACCGATCAACTTGTACACCCCTTCTTCGCGGGTAAAATGATCGCCTGAACGCGAGTTGGCAGGTGCAGAACGAACCGTTCAGCTTCATTATCGATAACGGAGTTCGCTCGCATTGTAGCAGGAGCCGCCCCCCGAGCGTTGATTTAGTGTCCTGATAAAAACAGCAGGAATCTCGCTCTCTGCTCCAGGAGCATTCTCTTACAGCAGCGATTTTCATCGCGCCGCTTTCACTGCATTTCGCTCTGTAAAGAACACCCGTTTACACGTTATTGCGGAGGCAGTATTTGCAGTTTAATTTTCTGGTGCATTTTGTAATTTTATAATACGTTGTACGTAATCTTAGAACTCTTAATGTGTTTTTAATTGCTAGTAGACAAATAAAAATTAAGAAAACATATTTAAAAATAGGAGAGTTATTATTTGGTTTAAAATTAAAATATTCGAAGATCATCCTACCAATTGAAATCAAATATATTCCTGGCAAATTAGGATTACAAACAGCTAATGGGCCTAAATAATTCATACATTTTTGAAACTTCGCTAAAACACTCATTAGGATGTAGTAATAAGAAACCGAAAATTTCCCTCTCCTTGAAGGGATGCATCCCTAATTCCATTCCACCAAAAAATATGATTCTACAATTTTGCAATTTGCTCCTATTTTACGCAAAGCGGTTTGTTTTTCAAAGCGTAGTTATAAAAATATTTCTCATAATATTACATACAATAAATATCTCAATGTTTTATGAAGCAAACCGTTTTCGAGATACGAGTTTTAAAATCGATTAGCGTATAGTTTGTTCCTATTTTCGTTATTGTCCTAAAAATTGTGAATTTTTGTTTACAAAAAATCGAGGAATGAGTTTGAGGTAAAGTTTTAGGTTATGCATTGAATATAGAAAGAATCAAAGTTTAATTCAATTTTCTATTTCACTAAATGATTTCAATATCTTTCAATTCACCCAAATATTTACTGATCATAATTATTTACAGAAAATGGCCATCCCCTGGTAGATGTGACTTTAATTAAAATCTTAGAATTTTGGAAAACTTCAAAAATTAATGATTTCGATCCTCTCCTAAATTAATGAAGACAGAGATTCTTTTCTTAATGAAATATATTCTTAAAAATTACATCAATACATGCCGCGTAATTTTTTCAATTTATGTCGTATTTCCAATAATTTTAGGTGCAAATGAGTTAAAATTCAAAAGTATATAGAAGTAAGAAAATTTTATATATATATATATATATATATATATATATATATATATAATTTTCTGAAAATTGGCTCTATTTTTCTTTAAACGTTTTATACGAATATACCACAATGTAATCAATCAAATGACACTTGCCCCTTTGTCGAAGTTGAATTTTCAAAAATTAGAATGCATTTGTAATTTTTGGAAACATATCGTCGCTATGAACAGCACGTAGTTATGATATAAACATAGAAATTGTTAATTCTTTTAGAGTGCAAGAGAAGTTATACGGATAGTCGAGAGAGTTCAGGTGGGAAGCCCAAAGCCCAAATGTTGTGTATTCACAACTGCGTACCTATATGTATGGAAACGTACTATGAGTTAGCAACCATATCTTTTAAAATTCATTCTTTCCTTGACTATCCAGGAATGACTGCTCATCCCAGGATCTTCATTTGCTCTGGTTGTTAATTCATCTCACCACTCTCGTCCGCAGGGTTGGGCAGTATTTAAATACTTCCAAATACATTTTGTGAGTACACATGCGTTTTTGGACATGCATTTTAAAAATGTATTTCAATACATCTCTAAAATGCATGTAATACTAAAAAATACAGTTTTTCAAATATAAAATGGAGTTAAAACAAGTATTTCAAACCGGAAGCGGTAGCTCAGTGCATCAGCTGATGTCACTGCAGCGTCTCTGACCGGAATGTCCTAGGTTCGAGTTCTGACGGCGGCAAGAGTTTCAACAATAGATTTTCAGCTAGGTCGAATTCAGTCGCTGTATGGTGTGGAATAATAGCGGCCGGCTGTTCTGATCGGTAGTTTTCCGTGGTTTTCCCGATCAACACCAGGCGAATGCCGGAGCAGTACCCTAACGAATGGGCCACGGACTGCGCGCGATCTTTTCTTCCTCTTCCTTGACCTATCCTCTCCCATTACACAAACACACATACACACTTACACTAACATGCACTACACTACCACATATTCCGGGAGACCGGTCGGGAGCTTAGAGCTTGTCCCGGCTGGGGCGGTGTCCCGCTAGTGGGATAGTCGTGGTTAGGGGGAAATACCGCTAGCCGACGGTAGGTCGGCGCCGAATCTTGCCATCCAGTGGGGGAAGATCACTGCCATCTCCCGAGAAGAAACATGCTCTACACTTAGGGGATTAATGACCAACGTCGTTGACGCGCCCGGAAACACGAAAAAATCCATCAACGAAGGATTTCAAATACAAGTATTTAAATACTGGCCAACCCTGCCCATTCGCTGTCCCGCCCGCCCCGTCTACTCTGCCGTCTCCTCGGCCTCTTCGTCCGCGCTCAAACGCAAAGTGCCGCCCGCGCTCTCGAAGTCGTTCGCCTAGGGCAGCTCGCAGCGGCGCGGCGTCCGAGCAGATCTGGTTCTCGAATTGTGTGCGGCGCGCATCCATCTCCGCGATTCTATCTGGAGCGAGAGATATCGCCGACTTTCAGCGGGCTGCTTTCTAAACGTAATGAACGACACTGGTACACTTGATACTTGAATATTGCGCGCAGTTATTATCGCGAGAGTTATGGAGAGCCGCTCTCTCGCTGGGGCGGAAACCAGCGGCGCCCGGGGCGTCATATAGCGACTCGTCCGACATGCACGATGGCACACGCTCGATTTCCTTGCTGCGTTCGATTGTAGTATCGATTTACCTCATTTGAAATCAAGAAGAAATGCTCTATTAGAAGTTTTTGAGAACGATTTATTTCTTATCGGTTTGATGGATTTTAAAAAAATGACAAATTCCATTAATAATTAAATTTAAATAGTATTGAAATTGAAATTCCAAAATATTGAAATTCATCATTATTCTTGGATTCGTGCGAACATTCCACAATTTCTCACATTTCACACAATACGTCTTGAAACGTTGCGTAAATACCCTTCAAATACCGTCAAGTGGGGTGAAAATAGGACAGTGGGGTGACAATGGAATACAAGAAAACCTATTTAACTCCCAAAAGTGATTATTATAATATTTATAATATTGATAATGAAAGAAAAAGGTAAATATTATTGTTCGGTTAGAATATGTGCCTTTCGAGGCGCGTATTTTAAAAGTTATATACAAAACAATGAAATTTGATTCCATTTTCATCTCGTTTGACGATATAACATGCAGAAAGGTTTAATTTTGTATGTTACTACATAAGAAACAACACGTGACCCATTAGAACCACGTGTTGTTTCGACTTATATCTGTTTGATGAATCCTCGGGGTGGGGGTGGGGGGAATTCCATATCCAAAAGCAGCGATTTTCAAGGTATGTAGTCTCGATAGCAAGTTATAAATGCCACAAAACCATTAGCTTTCCTTAGTATATTGGACGCAGAGACGATCTTTGTAACCGAAGAATGGAACACTAGCTAACCCTTGCGCGCAAAAGGAATAACTATAGAAAAGTTACAACAGAAAAGTTAAACAAATAATTTGCGGAAAATGGACTATTGATTCAAGTCGTTTGGAAACTTATTCTCCAAGACTGATGAAATGAAGGAATTTTACAAATTCTGCAACAATACAATCAATATACACTGTGGAAATATATTTAAACATGTTTCTGAAAATTTAATTGAAATGTTTCATGTTTACCAAGATCTAGACATGTTTTGGGTTAAAGCTGGAAATCCTTTTAAAAGTCTTAACTTAAAAAAGTAATGGATCCTTATCTTATATCCTTATTCTTATTTTTCAAGGAAATATGTATTTCAAACGATTGCTGGATATTTTTTACATACACTCACTATCTTTGCATTTAAAAACTCTCAGACTTCCTCCGCTTCGCTAACTATGATCGAACATTCTCACACACTTGCTCGTGCTAGACCTTGGAAGTGATCTCGGCACAACCAAACGATTAAGAGCAAATGAGAAAAGATAAACGTTCATTATATTAGTTTTACGATTTTATTAAAATTGAGGTCAATACTACTCGTACAAAACCGGTTAATAATTGCAAGCTATAACACATCTGGAACCCACTACCATTCATTAAGATGAAAAATCACGAAATTTGGTTGAGTGAAAATCTCACATTTCTGTGTAAAATAGAACCCTTAGTGTTTTAAATATGTAGATGAATATGGGCGAGTCGTGAAATTAACATTAACTTCTCTGACATGCATTTGGGCACACTCGTGCATTTGACAGCTGCTATATTTCTGGGATATTTATAAATACTATTAAAAGTGGATCACAATATCAATATTTAAACATCTCTTTTTATTATAAGTAATATTCAATTTGATATTTCTCAAAAAGAAGAAACGGAATGGATAACACTCATTGAATATGTTTCTATGAATAGAAATGAATGTTCCTGGTTAGAATGCATACACACTTTCCCGTTTTCCCGTCATTTCCCCTCAATTCCCCGTTTTCTACCAACTCTCACTTTCAATACCATATTGAGAAAGCGAAATATGCAAGTGGAATACTGAGATTTGCGCAATTTAGAAGAATTCTTCCAGATGTTCATATCTATTTTTAGTTTATGTTTGAGTTACACCTAAATGAATGTAACTAGTCAAGTAAATAAAATATTGTTTGCCATTAGATCATTATTCGTTGGAAGTTCTATTTTGTGAAGAGGAGTACAAACGAAATGACAATGAAATGAGACAACACTTAAACATATTGACAACATATGCAACATTCATTCTGACTTTTATTTGTCAGTGTTTCCTTCAATATGTTACTGTTTCCAGCTTATAATCTAGTAAATTAAAAATGTGATGTAATGCAAATACTTTAATTGAAGAGCTTTGACTTGGCGCCAAATCACCTAAATCCCTCATGACGCGAATTATTGTCAATGAGACATTTAAATAAGATGTCAGTATTATTGCGTGAAGGAACATTCACGCCATATCCTGCTCGATAACTTACTTGGATTAAAAAAATCTTCTTGAGTAACGTGAATGAGAGAATAAGCGTGGAGAGAAAGCCATAAGATACCACAATATACAATGAACCGTCTCATAATTTTGTTATTTAATGCATTGGAGCTATAAATGAGTATAGTTGATTGTGCAAAACGATGTAGATCCATGAAAAAGCGTAGGTAGGTGAGTAGTCAAGTTCATGCGTAAAAATAACTTATCAAGCAGATTGAACATTTATTACTTTTGATAATAGAATAAACTTCAAAGAATTTTACATTTGTTTTTTCTAAAGGTATAAAGCACTTTCTTAATCATGGAACTGCCATGATAAATAAGAAAGAAATATGTAAATATCCTGGTCATTTTGATGTTTTAAAAATCCAACTTGCCGACCTGGATGGCCGAGGTGGCTAAGAGCGAGTACGGACTCAGCGCTTCGATCCGAAGGGTCGCGAGTTCGAGTCCTACCTTGGGCATGGTTGTTTGTCCCTTGTCTTTGCATGTATGTGTTGTCGCGGAGGGCCTCGCGTTCTGCTGACCCCAGATCAGAGGAGCCCGCAAGTGTGTTGGTGTCTAGTGTATGGTCGAATATGCGTCCCATCGGGACGCAAAGGGTAACCGGCTGTCGGCTGGATAAAAACCCTAGAAAGAAAGAAAGAAGAAGAAAAATCCAACTTACATTGTGCATTGTTTAGATCTTTTCTACTGTATTTTGTACCTACATTTGTGTGAGAGGTGCGCGAGCAATACTCCCCAATGTTATGAAACCATGTATTGTGGTGGTACAAGTTGGAATTGATAGTACAAGTGCACAAAGTTTCGTAAGTCTATGTAAGAAATATACAAAATTGACTTAGATGATTTGAACGTTTGTAGAGATAATTTAATTAAAGTTTTTAATAAATGAATAGTTTCAAATTTACCTTTACCTAAGAATATATTACAGGACATTATTTAAAGAACACATCATCTCGTTTTTATACGTGAGAGAAATTTGCCGGGTTGTAGATTTCTAGCCTGGAGCCGACATGTGCGACAAACGGTGTGTTGTGGTCTGGCCAGTGGGCGTACGCGGAGTTATTGAATGTCTCTGTTTATGTAGTCGCTGGTGAGCGGGACGTCGTAGGTGTTCCAAAGGCGCACTCCTTAGAACAGCGGTGGTGTCGCAGATGCGTCATTGGGAAGAGTCGTCCTGAGAATAAACCGCTGAAAGGAAAGGGTTGGTGACCGACCGTGGGAAGCGCCGGGTTTTTTTTAAAGACGACGAATCGATGCTCGTTGTTGGGGACAGGCGCTCTCTGCGCTGGCGTTGTGGGAGCAGAGGTCTCTGCCCGGCTCCGGACCCCCTTTGAGTCCCCTTGGGGGACACATGGCCTCTCGCGGCGCTGCCAGGGTCGTTTCCGGGCCCCACAGGTCGCAGAGAAATCAAGTTCACGAACTCCGAAGATCTCTCGTAATTGATCTCGTAATTTGAGAATGTATCGGGATGTGGTGTTAATTCATTTTCTTATTTGAGTCATATATCCCACCACTGACATGATAAGACTTGTCACTTAAATACAGCGCACTTTTATTAGAAGTTTGCCGATAAAAGAGGCACATACTCCTTGCAACTTCTGGTGTATGATTGGAGCAGAAAAAGTGTTGGCGGAAACATTCATTTCCTGCAAGCAGATAGAGTAGTACAATTTATACTATTGCCATTTCGTCAAAATGTGACTTAGTTACCCCATTACTGAATATGTAACAGCGAATTATTGGAATCAAATGATTATATAATTCTAACAATAAAGATTTATCATTTTACGAGATCTTGCATTATTCAGTTATCTAATTTTTCTCAGAGGTCTACGATATTATTCAATGCATTTATGACAAAGTCGGTTGTTAACGTAAAGGTTTTGTAATAATAATAATAATAATAATAAAATAATAATAATAATAATAATAATAATAATAAAGTAGTAGTAATGTACGATCCAGGGAGCCTAGATCGCTAAGGGCTGCGTAGTGAGCAGCGACCACGATAGAGAGCGCTACGGCCTAACAGACATCCTCTTCGATAAATGCTTCATGTCACCGGCGCTGATACGGGATCAGGCTGCGACTTCCGCTATAAGACAGAAAGCCCTCCTAGGTCTTTCGCTTCTAGTACCCTGTTCCCAGCAATCTTCACAGCTCCGCATCTCAGCGTGTGCATGTCGAATAAAGAATGACGGGAAAGTGATCACTTGTTTAGGTAAGGCGCAATTGTTGAGACAAAAGGAAACAAAGCTCGAAAAGCTCGTTGTGACGCATGTGACTCTGAGCAATGGAGTACACACGTAAGATGTGGCAGGATGTAAGGGCATCGCCTGAACACGAAGTATACAATAATCGGGATAACTGCCATTTTATTGTATATCTCAGAGAACAGCAATTGTTTTGTAAGGAAATCAACCACTGCCAGTGATGTTTTATTCTGAAAACGATTTTGTATGAAACTCGAATGATCACTTTGTTTGATATCTACCATTCATCAATGAATTAAACTGAATCCACTTAAACTATAGAAAAGAATTTATTGTAAGTTTCAGATAGACTTCAAAACGTTGGATATAATTCTATATGTTGCTGACTCCGATGCAATATACACAATGTGGAATAGATTAGGAAGTATCAATTATAACGAAAAAAATGAAAATGAACAGTTTAACTTGTTTAATTAAATGTGGAACGTTTCAATCAGTGAAAACTATCACTGAAGAACAAATGAATAAACATTGAAACCAGAGAATCAGAATATTTTGTTATTTTAAACTGCAAAACTTAATTAAAAAAATCAAATTATTGCTTTTGATAGTCATGAATTCTTTTCCAGAACAAAATTTCAAAGGATGAAATTACTGCATACTTTGTTTCATTGAGTGTGACAACAGTAGTCTAAGCCAATTTGGCCAAAATATTGAGATGTATACAAAGCAGTCAGCCTTCGTTTGCAGTTTAACGATTTAAGAACAATTTAAATAAAACAAATATGCTAATACCTTTATACTTCTCAATAATATATTCCTGCAATCAAGATTAAGAATACAAAAATTTATTTACAGATATAAAACTGAATCATTTTAGAAGATATCCGGTAAATTGGGTCATCTCAAAAAACTTTCAAAATTGGGAGATAGTGATAGTTACTTCAGTAAATGAATAGAACACCTAAAACTATTAAATAATATGAAATGTTCTTTAACCAGATGGATAATGTAGATTGACAGTAATCTCAGACCATTCAGTTAAATTAAACATATGGAACAAATAAGCACACAATTTTTACAGCAATGGATCAAAACTGATTCAAAGATTTAGTGAACTAACGCAGAAATCATTTCTTAGAAATGTTAAAAGAGGTAAAGAAACTTTGATTGTCAAGACAATAACACATGAATTTTTGAAGAATTTTAATTTTTCTTATTTACCCTGAATAATCAAACCCACCATATTTTTCTTATATTACGAATATCAACCAAATAAAATACTATCTATCAAATTAATTATATCTCCTTTTAAATACTGAACTTACCAAATCAAAAGTTTATAAATGAAACTTGAAGACAATAAAATTTAGAAAGGGCTATGAATAATGAAATTGGAACAGAATAGAGCACGTCCTACATTTGAAATTCGGGACATTTATCACTTTTTTACACAATTTCACACTTATCTTCACTAGTTTTATTTTATGTACAACTAGGCCATAATTGTTATGTTTTGAGAGCACAAGCAATAGGTACACAATCACATTTCCTTTCCTCTTAGGAAACACAATTCCATAAATTTCTAAAATTCATTCACATACTAAGATTTCTTTGGGCTAGAATCTTCCTTGTTAAAAAAGGAAAAGGCCATGATTCCAAAGAAATCGAAACACTAACCTCTACTCAAAGAATACTGTAATTTTAACGCTAAAATACATTGTTTTCTAGCACACAAGAAAATGTTATCATTGTATGACACTATTTGCATAAATTTAATGTCATTAAATGCATTTTGTAGCATGAAGCTACCTAAATCACGCAACTTCAGGAGGATTCACTTGAGACAATTTTTGCCATGTCTGAACTTTTTAAAATTTATCTTACATTACAAATCTCATTAAGAATTTTCGTCAAAATGACAAACAGCTGCAGATGAAAACTGTACCAGAAAATAATGGAAAAACAATAGCATTTCAAAGCAAATCACATTGATGTATTACAAATTCCCTCAGCTTGGAAGTTATAAAGAACTCTCCAAATGGACTGCGTACCGGCTCTGAGGATCTTAACTTCTTCACATGAGCTAGAACATAACTACAGCTGCTTGTACTGCATCGGCTACTGCCAAAGAACTATGCGAAGTCATTAAAATCTTCTTAACTTGCTGAACAGTGCATGACTATTCAGACCAAGAGATCAAAAATACTTTATGAGAATAATGCTTCATTGCATGGGGAAATGATGTTGTATAGTTGGGTCACTGACGATTCAACAAGACGAGGTAAGGGTTTCAAAAGTTCCTAAGCCAACCATTAAGTAAAGTCATGGCGTGATTTACACAAGGTTCGAGTATCTGAATTGACAAGTTAGTTTCGCCTCACAATTCCTGAAGATGTTCATCTGGTGGAAATTGCGAGTGGCTCTGACTTTCTGCACTTGCTCTCGACCATGAACACAGAGGCATCCGATGCGATTTCCGCATAACATCTATCTCTGACGTCGGGTATCATCGTTTAGTCGCTGTCTCCAACATAAACGCGAAACCTGAATGAAGCCAGACTAAGTGCCGTGGCAATCTCGGATGAAAGAATCGCGGGTTCGAATCCCGCCGAGGGCATGATTGTGTGTTTGTATCAGTATGTTTGTGATTGTCCATTCACCCTTCACCATCATCATCATCTCATACTTCATCCCCCAGAGCTAACAAACCTGGGTTTAAAAATGGATTCGGCATGTAAGTGCTGATTCCCCCCGCCGGGAAGGTCATGTGCACTTGTCCCAGGGAGAATATGATTGGACAGGAATTTCGGTGGATACAAGTGGGGCGTTCGCCTGGTCCTCGGTTGGCCACTTCGCAAGTATTATCTTGGAATCATTATTTACTACCTTTAACATATGATACTACATTTGTTTGATATTTATTACTGTTATTTAAATTGTTATAAACTGAATATTTCATTATGGTAGTAAAGTTTTTTTAAATTTTTTCCGTCTCAGAAGACGCTTTTATGAGTTCATAAAAATGCTCGAGCGATTCACCAACTCACTGTTCAGTTAGGAGGCTCGAAAGGGTACCTACAGAAATGGCAGGTTCGGCAATTAAACGAAATGCAGTTAGACCATCCAAGATGAGAAAATATAAGTTGGCCCCCCATAACACAAAGATTTCTGATAGGATATATATATATATATATATATATATATATATATATATATATATATATATGAAGTGTCCAGACAACTCGATATTTTCTTTAAAATATTTTTTCATAAATTGTGAATTGACAATTTGTATAATTCGTTGATTTATAATGTATTTAACTGAGCTAATCAATACTTTCAACAGTATAAAAAATTTGTAAAATCTGAATTTGTGAATTCGGTTTCTGGGAGTATGGCCCCCTTAGGTGCGCCGCTGAATCTGACGATTCCGACCACCACACCAACTCCCGACTTTTCGATGAATCGATCATTAGAGCATCGTTGACAAAATTATTATTCACTCCCTAGTGTTGAACTGATGTCATTGCGGTGCCTCTGACCGGGAGGTCATACGTTCAGTCCCGACGGCGGCAGGATTTTCGACCCTAGCTTTTCAGTTAGATCGAATTCAATCGCTGTCTGGAGGAGAATTCTACTGGTCAACTGCTCTGATCGGTAGTTTTCTGTGGTTTTTCGAACCAACACCAGGCGAATGCCGGGGCAGTTCCCTCACAAACGGGCCAAGAACCGCGCGCGATCTGTCCTTCCTGTTCCTTGTCCTATCCTCAACCTTTACACACACACACACACCCTTACACTAACATGCACTACACTACTGCACATGCAGGGAGACCGGTCGGCAACTTAGAACTTGTTCCGGCTGGGTCGGTGCCCCGCACCAGCGGGGCGGGAAGATACCTGGTTGGGGAAAACCCCACTAGTCGACGGTAGGTCGTCGCCGAATCTTGCCATCCAGTAGGGAAAGATCACAACCACATCTCGCTTAAAACACGCACTACACTTACAGGACTAACGATCTCTTTAGTTGAATCACTATCAATCAATCATCCCCAGTGTCGGAGCTACGAGCTGTCGGAAGGTTTCGCTACTCCGGTGTTCCACAGGGTGAGGTCCCAACGGCTTTATTAGTGGAGCTGCCTGCGCTGTCGTCGTCGTCGGCCGCCGCGGGCGACCGGCGCGGCGCGTGCCGGCTCGCCGGCGTGGGGCGTGCGACAGGAGAGAGCGCGGGGCGTGACGCACGCTCGCTGGATTATCGCCGACGGGCGTCGCGCGACGGAGGCAGTTTGATTCACGCTTGACAATCGCGGGATCAACTTATTCTCTGCGCTCTCGAGGCGTGTTCCACACTGCGCCCTCGTGGTGACACTGCGCTGGATAAGTGGTGGGGACGGAATTCCCGAATCGAAATGAGGCCACTGGATTTGGAAGGGAGACATTTCGAACGGTAGTAGTTGCTCAGTCCCTGAATGACTAAATATAAATCACTGATTTCAACAATATAGAACTAATTTTACTTTTCTTTTTGATTGACTTTTGACTTTTCTAATTTTGACGAGTAAGTATCAATCTAACTTTATCAATATTGTATAAATTTCATTTTATGAATGTTTATTTTTTTCGTATTTTTCACTATACATATTTTTCTATCAAATTCACGTGTGTCATGAAGATGCTAATTTAGGGGGTAGTAAATGTAAACCACTATAATTCTCTTTTAAATAAAATATCATTCTAATTGCTCACAATAATAAAATGAAACATTGATGGCAGTATTTTTAAATACAGTCATCATTCTATAAAAAACACTTTTAAATGCATGTATCATTCTAATTGCTTACAAAATATTCAAATACATGAAAAAGGTTTTGGAATCGATATTAATATCAGAACATGATGAGAATCTCTGGAACGAACAGATATGGAGTAAGGGATCGGTTGCAAAAGTACATAGATGTTCAATATATTCAAATACATGAAAAAGGAAAGTTGAGGTCTAGAAGAATAATTTTCGGAAAATGACATGCAGTATTGACTCACGTATGTAAAGTAGATATTACACCATAGAATCATCCCAAAACTTGTTGAAGGCCACAATAAACGTGATCCAAACGTTCATTAGTGTTTGTTTATATTCTGTGAATGCGAATTCAGGAAGGGTTACATCCTTCCGTTTATTATAAGACAAGATATGGAACTATCTGACTATCTAGAATCCACGAAGCCTTGAGAAAGCCGCAATAGTCGTTTGAACTATTAAAATACAACTGGAAATGAAAATCGCAGGTATGGAACAAAATTTTAGTAACGTAGTATCACTCAGATCTCACCAAATAATATAACATAATATTTAATAATATAACATAATATCTAAGTTACGTCAGTGAACTACAGAGGTCTTTTGAGATTTGTTTGGGTTACAAAAATGTGACCTAAAAGTTCGCTAACCTTAGAAGATGCAAATTTAAGGAAGCGTTACACCTCTCGTAATTCAGACGAGCCACCCAAAACTGAATCTTTACCGTTTCCGTCCATAAAACTGCAACTTGTTTCGCAACGAGTCGCCTCGCCCGGAAAGACCCCTGCACTCCGGAGAAAGCCGCAAGTCCCCTTTAATAGAATGCGAGCCCGAGCTAAACTTAGTTTCAGCGAGACAGCCACGACAAAGGCAGCCGGATGTGCAACCCGTCTGATTTACGGCGTACGGGGCCTTTGTGTTGTGCGGGCTTCGTGCACTTTCGCCGCGTTGTTGAATATCGAATTACTTTTTTAGTGCCCTTCGGGCGGGAAAACATGAAACTGAAGACACCACGTTGTAAAATTGTGTTGCTTTTAAATATTTACGCTCTTAACGACACCTGTCCGAGATAATTTAAAACACTTAAATCATATCCACGCGCGATTAAGGGGCGCGTGCGGGATGGAAATTTTCGCGACCTCTGAGCGTTTACGAGAGCGATAAATTTCCTTCATTTGCAACAGTCGTCAATACGCTCTTCTCGGAAATCGCGGAGGAGGAGGAGATGGCCTACCAAACGGACGCACACTGGGTCGGAATGAACGAGACATAGAAAAAAGTGTGTAATGTTTCTCGTTATTTGCTCGAACTCCTAACAGACAAATTTTACTACAAATGATAATATATACTAGGTAATATAGTGGACTAGAAAAGTCTCTCCGCAGTGTCACCATACTGGTGAGAGTGCTAGCCACAGAAATTTGTATGTTATTACGAGTATCTGGCAGTACATGGAGCAAAAGGTGGTGCAGCGGGAGAGGAGGGAGCGAGGATATGGCACGCGTGCGATACTAGCGCTGCGTGCGGCAGGCGGTCCTGTCTCGAATCGCAGGTTGAATCGAATGGGTGTGGAGAGACTTTGCTGGCGCACGTTATGTCTTTAGTAAGTAAATGAGAAACGTGACTCACTCATTTTATATAACTTGATTCTAATTTATTTGCATTGCTAGTATTCGTCCTGGGTTGACCTGATTACTTTTCTCAATTGTGACATTCTTTCCTTCTCAATTGTTTGTTTCTGACATTTCTGGTCTTGTAGCCATCATTTCTCTCTCGTTGGAAGAACGATTCCCTTATCAGACAGAGTCGAAGAATACCCAAAAGAAACACTTTTTCATGATATCAAAGCAGTGATTTCCATCGACAAAAAAGAAAAATAATGTGTAAAAGATATGTTTGATGAGCGCTATACTCATTTCTGATCGTGGTCTAGGGAGGAGGCATCTTTATGGCCTGATCTTTAATGGCTTGGGTTGTGTTTTAGGTGGCGTAGGGGAATCATCCAAGCCCCTACGTAGATACTTAGATGAAGGCTATGGGTATGGGTAAGTAAAGCCATGTATTCCACCGTTCCACCGTATCATCAAGACGAAGTTGGCTTTTTACACCACGGATCCTATTTAAGCGATTATAATAATCATACATTCATAATTCATCTCTCTTGGCCACTCGAGCGTCGATCATAAAGTGGAAGGCAAAATATATTTCTGTGTTCAGAAAGTAGCTGGAAATAAAGATATAAATCTCCTCTTTTGCATATGCTCAGAAATCAGTATGACTCTCGTCAAATAGATATCTCTTACCCATTGTTTTTTTCTTTTTCACCAGTTAAAAATATTTTTTTGAATTCATGAAAATTTTATTTGTTTATGGTATTCTGCAACTCACTGTTCGATAAGGCAAGTGTTCTTTCAATCAGAGGAAAGAGTGTTGGGCGAAGGCAGTAGAGAGTACAGACACGTGGGACGAAGGGCTCTGGTGCACATCGAAAGCAAACAATTGAAAAGCATAAGCGGATCAAGTCAAGGCGTATGCTAGTAATGCAGATATGAATGTAATAAGCCAAAACATATGGCGAAGAAAATTTAAGTTTAAGTTGAAGGTAAACTTGCAGGCTAAAGGAGAGATGGGTATGGTGACATTAACGTTTTTAGGATTGTGATGTAATGGGTCAAAAGGGATTCGGTTTGTAGATAGTTTGAACGAAAAAGTCATATGACAATGATTATTGATCGGAGATACTATGGATGACGAATGAAGTCTTGAACTAGAGAAAAGGATGAAATATGATAATAAAAATACTTCACCGGCAAACCAGTCGGTATGGCTGTTGCATAAACCCTCCAACCTCTTGCAGTGATCGGGAAATGAGTACTCAGTGAATGTGTGAGCTGTAACCTCTATTACATATTAATTGCTCCGATGCTATTGGTGGCGTAGATGGGACGCCGTTGATGACGGCGCTGGCAATGTCGAGCGTGGGGGCTGTTTGAAGTCTGATGTGATTTACTGCAAGGCGCGCTCCCATCTTTCATTGGCGCTCCCACTATATTTTGCGTTCATTCAGCAGGTGCAACATCTTTAAATGTAGTATTTCATTGTTAGATCAATGAAGAAATTGACATCTGGACATGGATATGAAAATTAAAAAAACAAAAACGTTTCCTTCCATTTATTAAAATTGGACAATTACAAGCTCGTTTCGACAAGATACGTTAATTGTTCAAACAGTTAGAAGATTCTTCTACAAATAAACCTATAACTCAACATAATTTCAATCAGCCAATCAATAGAAAATGTCTTAGAAATTCTTTTATATAATGTTCCTAATCCCATAAAATTCGTTTCTCTTTAGAAGTAAAAAATGAAATTCTTAACTTGAAAACATAAGTGCAACAGGTTATGAAAATGTAATGAATGAAACTTTGGAAGAGATAAATATACACATTATCTCCGCCATTACAGCAATTCATAATGCTGCATTAGGTTTACACTATTTCCCTTCCGCTTGGAAAGTAGCTTTAGCTTTACTATTTATAAACCTAATAGTAGTCCAAATGTCCCTAATAATAACCGACCAATTAGTCTTCTCCCACATTGTTTTTATTAACAATATGCACGTCCTTGAGGAACATATTTTTGACCAAGTAGTAAATAATTTAAACAAATGTATACGAAATCAGTTATATATGACATTGTTGAGTCATATATAATGCGATAGGCTATTGTTCTTGGTATGGAAGCTGTTTTAATTACTCTTCGCTTTAGAAATCTATAATTAGGTTCTTAATACTGTACGTATGTCATATCTGGACCAACTCATCGATTGTAAAATAAACTTTTTCTAGGGCTTTTATCCAGCTTACAGCCGGTTACCCTTTACGTCCGATGGGACGCATATTTGACCATACACTAGACCAACACACTTGCGGGATTCTCTGATCTGGGGTCAACAGAACGCGAGGCCTCCGCGACAACACATACAAAGTCAATGGACAAACAGCCCAAGGCGGGAATCGAATCCGTGACCCTTCGGACCAAAGCGCTGAGTCTGTACTCGCTCTTAGCCACCTCGGCCATCCAGGTCGGCAAAAGTAAACTTCAAATGGGAAAAAATAGATTCCTCAGATTAAAAACATTTCGTGGTTCATTTTCAACGCCCGTTCAAAAACTTAAAACGAGCAAAACATATCACATATAATCAAAGATATCGCCCTCCTCTCTAATAATTTTTATTCCAACCTAAATACAGTGATGCACCCTTCACAACTTAGCCTCATTAAAACAGTTCTCAACAAGGATTAAAAATAGATTCCCTTTGAAGCCTTCCGTTTTCCATTAATTTTTAACTTATTCATGAAGCAGTTTCCTATGCTCTTTCGTATATAGGTACCTATATTCGTCGCATATAGGTATATAAATGTCAATGTATTAGAGTATATTGTAAGCCACAGCAAATGTGGGAAGTCATTGATACCTAACTTATCCAAGATTAAAAAATAAATTAATTTAAAAATAATAACTCTCGGGCCATGTCACATTCATAATCAGTTTTATCACGAGAAATACCACACGTGCATTGGAAATTCTTGAAAAAGATCGCCAGAACTACGCTTGCAAATTGTGCAAATTTAATTTGAGAATCAGGCTTGAGTTTGCCTAACTTACTATACGCTACGTCAATTTTAGGGTCGACATAAGCGTCCATCCCAGCAAGTTTACTATGGATCGATTGGGCACCACAAACACTAGTTGATATGTATCTACAAAGACGCCATACACTGAGCACAGAAGAAGCAATGGCGGCTGTGGGGCGTTTTGTTGCGAAGTTCTTGAATGAGTCTATTCGCCATCGTGCATTGCAATGGAATTGATTGAGTAGTGATTCCGGGCTTGTGTTTTCCTCGGCAGAGGACATTGATTTTTGCCCGCTGGATGGTGAGATCCGGTGCTGCCCTTCCGTCGCCTAACGGGGTTTTTCTCAAGGTATCTCCCACCAGCGGGGCACCGCTTCATCCAGGACAAACTCTAAGCTCCCGACAGGTCTTCCGTCATGTAAGTGTAAGGGTGTAAGAGTTTAGTGCATGTAAGTGTAAGTGTGTGTGTTAGTGCATGTCAGTGTAAGGAGAAGATAGGACAAGGAAGAGGAAGGAAAGATCGCGCGCGGTCAGTGGCCCGTTTGTTAGAGAACTACATTGACATTCGCCTGGTATAGATCAGAGAAACCACGGAAAACTACTGACCAGAGCAGCCGGCCGCTAGAATTATCCTCCAGACAGCAACTGAAATCGATCTAGCTACCTACCTATTGTCGAAAATCCTGCCACCCTTGGGACTCGAAAGTCCGCAATTGGAGCTATGCCCATCCACTTTGTTGAAGATTTTGCGGAAAGTGATTTGCTTACGAGCTTTCAAGATTCAGCTTGTGGAAGAGTTGAAACAGCGTGACCATTACGCGCGCCATAGTTGGTAAATGGCCATAAACGATATTGAGCTTGATTCTTTTTTTCAACGCACAATTTTGCTCAGAGATGAGCCTTATTTTTGGTTGAACGGCTACTCAATAACCAGAATTGAAGAATTTGGAGTGGAAAAAGACCAGAAACCTTTGTTAACACGACCTTTCGTTCATTAAAAGTCCAAACGTTTTGGTGTGCTTTATTGGCAGGTGGGATCATTGGCCAATATTTCTTAAAAGATAATGTCGGCAGCAATGTTACTGTCAATGGAGAGCACTATAGAGATTGCTGACATCTTCGTTCCTCAGTTGAATGATGTTGATGGTGGCAGACCTTTGGTTTCAACAAGGTGGCGCTGCACATCGCGTGACACCACCAATTTATTGCAGGAAACATTCGATGAGCGTATAATTTGCGCAATGGATCTGTGAACAGGCCTCCACGATTGTATGATCCTACACCTATGTATTACTTTCTTTAAAGACATGTGAAGTTACAAATGTGCGCCAATAAATCGCAGACATTGTATCACCTGCATATCAACAATCGCCACATTATTGCCGATATATGGCCCCAGTGCTTGATAAAGTAGCGAAAATGGGACTTACCGATCGATTCTTTTGAGCCACCCATGTCGCTCATATGCCCGAAATCATATTTACCACTAATGCATACAATTCTCTTTTAAAAAAATCAATTACATATCAATTAACATTATTTTTACGTGTTTTATTTCATTTTAAATAAAAACAGTTTGTAATAAATATCTTAATATCAATCCTCCTGAAATAATTTCATTTAAAAATGGAGGTTTCATTATAAAAATGAATGCAGAATATTTCAATTGTATTTTAAAATACCTATTTAGCAACAAGAATCAGATCTGATATATTTATCTCTATATAAAAATAATATGCGACTTACAGGAAACATATAAACAAGAACTTTAAGTAATTAAATGAACGATAATTAAAACACAGCTATCATTAGCCCATTAATTCAAAATGTTTGACATCTCTTTGACACTTGTAATGCAAAATCATCATTTCTTTTACAACAGGCAACAGAAATAACTGGCATTGTTTTAAAATGTTTTCCGTTTTTCCTCATTATTTTGGGAACTAAATTGCGTATTTTCTCATCTACATCTACCCACCTCGTATTGTAATAAGATGCCTTATTATACCTCTTTCGTAAATAACTTTAAGAATAATCTTTGCATCTACAGATATGAAAATAAACATCTCCGAACGTGTGTCGTTATTTTCTGAAGTAAGTTCTGAAGTAAATCACATGTTTCGCGTACACTTAAGTTTTCTTTTTTGCTTTAGTTAATGTGTTTCCTTTATTTGGCACCACATAGTACATAATTGGTTATAACGCCAGCTAAACAGTTTCAACTTACATGGATCAAATATCTTGAATTCTGCTGCAGGCTTAGAAAAGGTGTAATTATAAGGAAAAGTAAACATGAAGGTAGTTTGCAACTCGATAATCGAGACTCGCTCTCATCGAAATAAGAAGGTTCAGCCATATTACAAAATATTTATAATGGCAAATGAAAGTGAACCCGTTTTCGCGGCACGAGTAGTGAAATCCATGTCTAATCACTTAAAGAGGATGTGTTACCGTAATAAAGTAAAGGTAGTAAAGGTGATTGAACGAGTAAAAGGATGTTTAAATATTTCCTATATTGAAACTTTAATGATGAGGTTTTCAGTGAACATTCTAACGATATAGGAATCACTTACTACTGCAGGGAAAATTATTTCGTTGCTTCATAATTATCGATTCTATTTGAGATAAGGCATTTTCTTACTGTAACAAAATTTTAAATGGACATATTTTGATATTATTTTTATGTATTACCTTATTCGGTACATGTTTATATTCCTGCGCCTGAACATTTTATATTATCGAATTTAGTGAAGATTCTTACTAGATGGAGGTCTGGAAAGCCCTGGCAGTTGGGTAAACTAATGACTACCACTTAGAAATTGCGATTTCAAATCCATTGACGATGCCTTCTGTGTGTTTTGTCGTTCAGAAGATTACGCGTTGTACTGGAGGAGAACCCATAGATGTTTAGTGTTACTAATGTACCACATTCTTCCTCTTCGTAACTTCAAGAGCGGTACCTCAAAGTCAATGGTATAGCTGGCGTTACAGTCATTCTCTCACTCATCAATCGAATTGCAACACTTACAGAATTATCCGCCAATATTTTTATTAAAAATCAAATTTTTGTATTACTTTGAATGAGTTTGATGTTTAAAAGATGAAAAGTGTTGCAAAAGCGTTAGGGTAAAATATTTTGCACTAATAATTCTATAATTAAAATTAATTTAACTAATAATCAATGTATTGTCTGACTTTATAAATGTTTTTCGAGTTACAGATATCTAAAACGACTGTCAAAATATACGGGTAATAAAATCAGTAACGACAATTATTTTTTAATTGAGGAGGTTGTACCATTTGTCGGAAATGAAGTCGGAAAGTAATAAAAGAAAGTCTTCATGAAATCAATGTATAAAATTATGTTAAAAGTTAACACAATTTTAAATAGAACATCCAAATTGACAATTTCAGAATCAAATTTTTCGACGAACGTATGAAGATGAGGCAAATTACATACCACTACGTGTGCGTGAGGTTAGTCATTTATTAACTCGTCTAAGAATGTCACGTCACAGAACCAAAGATAGTTTTTTGCACGAAGATGGTGAGAAAAGGTGATGATTTGTTTCCATAAACACAAAGAGCAGAAGTAATGTTTCAAAATAATCATTATATTTTGTAGAATCATTTTCCTTCAATCTTAGACAAAAATAATAATACTTTTTGAGCAAAATAATTTTTTAAAGATCTATTTTTTCTCGACTTTTTATTAATAAAATTTCACTGGCAAAAGTAATACTTTCTCTCACTTAATTCTACAAGATACACAAAAGAATATTTTATATTGTCACACAGAGTGGACTGCTCCTACCGCCCCACCCCCTGATTACGTCACTGTTCGAAATACTCCACAACTCATTCTCCACCATCAGACGCGATTTATCGCGTTGTACTTATTTCACTTGTGCGAGAAGAAAAGGAAAGGAGATGGGGTCTTGGAGGCGTACGAGCTGCGCTCTCCTGCTGTTGCCATCTTCCCCTCTCGATCTTCCTCGTGACTGCGCAGTGCTTCATGTATTCTTTGAAAATCGGGAAGTGGGCCAGTCGAGTGTTCGCAGAAGACGAGTTCCCTGAGTACATAAGAGCTCTTGTGTATTTAAAACGTTCACGAAAGTAGCCTTCAAACTGCAAAGTTTAATTCATATTGAATTCAATATCTTAATAGATCATTTACTTATGAAGTGTTATTAAAGGGAGTTTGTAAGGGACCTCTATCCACAGTGAAGAATATTCTATTTTTACTTTCAATTGGTACCATTGAAAGTGAAGATAAGTATTTTTATGAATACAATAATCACTATTAAATTCATAGTCAGAAAGTTTATTGAATCGGTATTTTAGAATAAATAAATAAATATATTATTGAAAAAACTTTATTACAAGCTGTAGAATGAACAAATGAACATAAAATGTGAAAACTTAATATTAATAATGCAAATATTTACACTCTCCTCACTTATTCATCTTTCAAAATTCAATTTAATAAGTATCTATAAAAATTTAAATCGATAGTCTGCCATATATGCATATGTTTATGGTAATTTCTAAGCTTGCTCTCTATATTTCATCGACTCTACGAATTACGAAAACAGGCGTGATTTCGATACCTGAAAGACGCCCTTCTTCCTAGTCGTAAATAACCCCGACAGCGTGACTCGGGCGTCGTGACCCAGTAATGCAATGCGCATGGCCTGGCCCTTCCTGCCTCGCACGCCGCCCCAATTCCCCCCCCCCCCCCCCCCCCCCCCCCCACCTCCCGCCCCCCGCCTCCACCCCTTCCACCGCCTCCATCGCTTCACCACCTCAATCACCTCCACGCCTCCACCGCTTCTCCTTCACTTCCCCACATTTCCACTTTCACCACTACTCCACCACTTTATCCACCCCCCCAGGTCCATCATATTTCTTTCCACCTTTTCCATCTTCTCTTCCATGTTATCTATCTTCTTTACCTTCACCACATCCATAACATTCTCTCTTTTTCACCACCACCTCGTTCTCTACGTTATCCTCATTCTCCACCTTATCCGTCTTCTCCACCCACACAACACCGCGCCGACACCGCCCACCTTCCATCGTCGCCATCGCAACGTCACCGCAATGGCCACCGCCGCCACGGCGCCGTCTTCAACGTCGCCGCCCCGCCGCGAAAGTTCGTGCACCTGCCCCAGCCTCCGCCAGCAACTGATCTCCTTGGAAAGTAACGGCCCCTGACCTCGCCCAAGGGTGACGCGAAAGCTATGACCGACACATGGCACGACTGGCACGACCCACGCGTAGGAATAGAGCACGACCCGGGACGACGTTCAGATGTGCCTAACCGAGAGTCTTTCAGATTACGAATCCAACAGACCACCCGCTCGACGCTTGCGTCCCCCGCAATCGTATCTTTTTCAAGGAGAATATATAGTTGCGAGTTCCTAGCCGAAACTTTCTATACGGCGATTTTTCCATAGCTGCCTGCAACATTTTATCAGCTGCTTCGGTACCATTCAATTGGGACATTACACTTCACTACAGTGACGTCACTATGGTAGGGTTCAACCTTCCAGTTAAATGACACCGTAACAGCTGATTTACTTCATAGGCAGCTACGAATAAATCCATGTATAGACTGCCTAGGTCCAATGTGAGTGACTATTCAGTATATCCGTGCACGTCAATTATTATGGTCATTAGTTCCGAAAGTGTAGTGAATGTTACAGCCCTGGATGTGGCGAAGTTCCTCCTGCGCTGAAACATGTGTTCCAGTGCCAAATCAGAGTTTGCACTTTTTGTCTCCTTGAGGTATTTCTCCCAGCTGGTCGCTGTATCAGCCTGGAGAAGCTCAACGGCATGTGTGGTTGTGTAGCGCATGCAAGTGTGTGCCCAGAACCTGGATGAAAGAGGAAAGATCGCTCGCGGTCAGAGAGGATCCCGGATAAATAGGGCCTGTGTCACACGAGCGTTGTGTTGACGTGCGTTAAGTATGCGCGTCGTAGATTATGTATTGTACCTTATGCGGAACGGCCAAAGCGCTCGTGTGCCGTTTCGCATAAGATTCTGTATTATTCTACGAGACGTGTTACTTAACGCACGTCATTTCCACGCTCGTGTGTAAAGACCCTTAGTCCACCGTCCGAGATCGCCACTGGCTGGATTCTCGACCTCAATTAATTAGCTGAATCGAAGCAGACCATGCCTCGTTGAAAAATCTAGAGGATTGCTGTGACCGATCTTTTCCGTGATATCTTCTTATTCCAGGCGGATACCGGAGCAGTTCCTCAAACAAACGGGCTACGACAACGCGCTTCCTCTCATTCTTAAGGCCAACTGTGGGATTTCCCATCTCCATTTGACTTTTCCTCCGAATGACTGAGAAAATCTCCGTCAAAATTCGGAGATCCGGGATATAATGAACAGTTGTGTATGTCTCTTAAGCATATCTCTCCCTGAACGTATTTACGGGTTTTAACCGAAGAAAAAAGAAACTAGAGATTTAGAAAGAAAAAGAGATAAAAAATGTGGCTCTACTATATGCAGTCTAATAATGTGCCTTTTGAAACTACACTAATTCCTTTATCAAAATTTTCAGGCTCTTGTAGATTTGCGACGTCATAATTATCTCTGCAGCTTTGTTGACCTGGAGACACTAGGGTTTAGAGTTCTCACAGGGGCGGATTTTTATACTACTTAGCGGTCTGGAAACGGGCAGCAGGATGCGCGTAATATTCCTTACCTCATCCTTGCCCCATCTCCCCATTATACACACACATACACACTTAAATGCATTAACACACATTTCTGGAGATTAGGCTTGTCACGTGTAGAGCGGTGTTCCACAGGAGGAGATACCTGGTGTAAGTAATCCCCTCAAGCCGCGCTAGCTCTCTCATTTCAGTGGATAAGGAACATCGGGACATAACATTCACTACCCTTACCTTGAACGTTGACGCGCCAGAAATTCATTAACACTTATTCTTCGATGACAAAATTTCTCGTAATAATCGAAACAGAAAATTGATGACGAGGAAGAAATAGGAGGGGCTTCTGACTAAAAGATCTAAAGAGACGTTGCTTTATCGTCTGCCCACATAGAGACTCCTCGTAAGGGCCGACTTCGCTTATGACTGCATCCGATCCGCGCTCATCATTTGTCGCTTTTGGATGAACCAGAGCACTGTGCCCGTCGCGCTTCTCTCGAAAAGCACCCGCTCTTCTGAACACAGACGGTCGTATGGCGTAGGCTCTCTTCTCTGTGTGCTGCACCTTTTTCAAGGGAACCAAAACCATTGTTACCTGCTTGAGTGAAATTTTCTCCGATATGGGAAATATATTACTTGTGGAGTGAAAAATAAAAGAAAACGTTACGAAATGAAAATATACAATTTGGTACGAGTGTATCTACTCGTAAGAGAACGAACAGTGGAGTAATGAAATGCCTGCCGATTAAGCCTTGATATTTAAAGTAAAATAATTGTTTAAATAACCAAGAACAATGTATTTTCTTTTGAAACTAAGGTTTCATTTGACATTACCTCAAGAGCGAGTGAACGGATAGCACTTTGGCAATGTTGGGCAAAATACTTAAAGTAAGTATTTAAATACTTAAAATACTTTAAATACTGCGTAAACACGTATTTAAATACATACTCAAAATACAATAGCTTTCGAATAGCTAAATACATACGTATTTAAAATACTCAAATACTCAAAATGCAGTAAGTACAATATTTTTTATTATTACTTTTTATTGCAGCAATATATTTTAATTGCCAATTACAATGAATTGCAGGGTCCTATGGGATACATTGAAACGCTAACTAGGTTGTGACCATGGTCTCTCTACTGGCTAATTTACAGCTGGCATTATTGGACTTACAGGCTACGCCAGTGAGGATTTAGTAAGTCTGTATGTCTGTACTTGGCTCGACAACCCGCGTACGAGCCATGGCGCACCAGCAGCGTCCCGGCCTCGCGGCCATGGGTTAAGGAGGCACGCGTGTGGTTAGAACGAAGACCCCCCACGCCGTGTTCTGATCTTCCCAACCTGAGAAGTGAGTGTTCTAATCGTAACACAGCAACATATAGTTGGACAATGCAAGGATAACGCACATTATAATCTTGCCCGACCAGGAATCCAACCCGGGGACGTGTCATGGAAAGCGAGCACGCTGACCAATAAGCTGAACCGGATTTAGCAAGAACATGTCAAAAATATGGGACCATGGTCCATTTCATTGCCAGAGAGGGGGAAGCATGGTGGGCGCGCCTGAAGATTAGGCAGATCACAGCTAGCGGGAGGAAGTGAAACAACTACTTCAGTGGTTTCTTGACAACTGCGAAGAATCGAAGAGATTAAATAGGTACTATACTCGTTGTAAATTCTATTGTGAATGAATAGGAAAGAAAGGGTGCAAAAGAAAAGAAACTATATCAAACGAGATATTCGTCAGCATATGGTGTTAAAAATGCAAGGATTTCAAGTTAGAAGAAATAAGTAAACCGATTCAAAGAGTGTCGAGAACTCTTAGAAACATTTGCAGTGAAAAAATAAGGTATATTAGAGAGACGAAGAGAAAACACAGGATTGAGGAAATAAAATTGACACGTAATCCATAACTGCTCTTACAGGGGGTAGAGAGAATAAGATACACAATAAATGTTGCATTCTGTTGGATATTGCTGTAATCATTCAAATATACGAAGCCGAAGCACTGGAAGTTCACTGGGATTCCTTACTCGGAGGTGTACTCTGACAAACAGAAACATGGCGACCGCCTCTGATTTCATTGCGGATTGCGATGCGTAGCTGTCGCTGATGCATCGGGGAGGCCTCACTAAGTGGGACTAATAGGAAGTTCACTAGTGCAGACGGCAGCCGGCCGGCATCAAGCTTAAAATATCAAATTAAATGGTTCTCAAAGGATTGCACTGTAATGTAATGCAACTTTAGCCGATGTGCCCCAAATACAAAGTAATAAGAACAGTATGAACACACAAAACAAGGTGCATTAAATGTATTGATGTTTTAATGACTATTAACGTTGCAATTTTAAGAATACACAATAATGATACAAATTAACCATTTAAAACATTCTCTCAATAATTATAATGGTTTTGTAATTTATTGGGAAATGTGGATTTGTTTTCTACTCTACGGGCGTATCGCAATGTTCTCCTTGACGAAAGAGGGAACCGGGAGCGAAAAAGATTTGAAGTGCGTCCCCATCCTCCAAATGACTCATCTCATTTACTCTAAAAGTACTTAGAAAGGACGATATGAACGAGTGTATTAAATCAAGGACAGTACTGTTTAATAGTTGAAAATAAAAACAATCGCAAAAAATAAACATAAATTAATGTTAATAGTTTGATCTTCCTTGAACGAGAATTCATTTGTATTTCCATCACATCAATGTTTTTAAAGCGTGTTGAAAAGTAGCAACTCCATTTGGAATATAAAAAAGGATTTACTCTAAAGAAAATCAAAAATATCCCTGTGTAATAAAGCGACCGAATAACCGAGGTTCAAAAACATTATTGAATTTCACACATTGAATTTCTTCTATTTAATTTCTCAACTTGTGGACAGGATATAGATGAAATACTTGGTTGGTCAAAGTTACGATAGTATCTAACGTACAGTAGTTTCAATTCTCTGTTGTGAACACATTCCCTCCACTGTGGTTTGAGTTTCTTCATGGTGAGATTTGACTGAAGGAATGTGGGTAGATTGAGAAGTTAAATGGACGAGACAGTGAAGGGACAGTCTGATAAGCAGAGACGATTTAGACCAAGAGTATTTTGAGGAACAGTGGGTGGTCAGAGTCCTGTGGGTCCCAGCAGAAGCCGTTGACGGTGGTCTCTGGACGGTAAATGAAAAGTCGTGGGTGGCGGGTGTTTCAGACAAATGTGTACAGGTGTTACATTTAAAATTGGTTTTGGAAATATCTCGAAAAGTGCGCATAGGATCAAGAATAGTGGGTAATGAATGATGTTCTTATCAATGGGGCTCATCCAATGATACCAAACTTGAACCTCACCCCTACCCTCTGGGGATAGCGGTGGGGGAAAATAAAAATTATTTAAAGGAAACTTCCGTTTTATTTGCAGATTCGAATTCCCCGAAAACTTGGTAAAATTTGTATTTCAGTTTTTTTCGTTTTTTGATAGATAGCGCAATAATCGATTCTCGATTTTGTTGAATATGACGATAGTTGAATTTAACGAGTTATTTTTCGCGACGCAATCAACTGCTGTGGAATTACCCAGCACTGAAGAAGGCCACAAGAAGACGGCCGAAATGTCACCTCCATCGACTGAGACGCGATTGATCCCGGACAGCCAAGAATCTAATGACTTCGGTCGCGGAACCCTATGAATCCATATTACCCAGCAGCACCAATCACTCAGCTACTTTTAAACCTCCACATTCACCAACATGACAGTATATCCAGCACTATATCAGTTTATAGCTTCGTTTACTTGCATCGCACGCTAGCAGAGCTGAAACGGGACAAGACTAGAATGAAAATTGTCGAAGTTTTTCATTTTTTGGGGCATTAATCTGGATTATTTCACATATCTCATGCACGAGAAGACACACTGAGGATTTTCCGCCTTTCGAAAATCCACCTCCCGCAGACGCATTTGAACCTATGAACTCTTGAGTTGGGAAGTCAGTTCTAGCCCTCAAATCACAGGGCCCGATACAATATAAACACAGTATATAATAATAATAATAATAATAATAATAATAATAATAATAATAATACATTTAAACTACGTAAAAGGCCTTACATATTATAGTTGCAACAGTAGGTGCGACCATTTATAGAGTACTTCTTACAATTATTTCTAATTGGTAGAATTAGAAAAATCACACTTTCAGAAGTTACATCAACAACGCTAAATTTTTCGAAAAATCCTAGGTTCGTATCCCGACGATGGAGGATTTTCAACCCTAGCTAGAGAGATGGATCGAATTAAGTCACTGTATCAAGTAGAATTCTAGCGTCCTATTGTTCTAACGTTTAATTTTGATTTTTCTGATCAATATCAAGGAAACGCCTTAAAAACGAAAAACGGACTGCGCATAGCCTTCACGGAGCAACTCACATCGTTAGCTTGAAGGTGGAGGCAGTGAATAGGCATATGCTAAGCCCATTGTTGCCGGACTTGCCCGATAACTTACCAGTTGGGCCCCTGGCGCCGACCTTTAGGGTGGATCGGGCGAAGGGCGTTAGTAACACTTCACTTCACTTCACTTCACAATCTACTATAGTAGATTGGAACAAACTACCTGCAAAAGGACTAGAGACTCTTCCTTCTAATGTAGTGAAATTTAAAAATATACTTAATTCTATGTAGGTCATCATTAATAGCACTGGGACTTTTATCATTTATTATTATTATTATTATTATTAGTAAGTGTAGTGTGGTGGGGCACGGAAGGGGAATTAATAATATAGTCATGTCTCTTATTCAGTGAAGTGAAGTGAAGTGTAGTGTGGTGGGGGCACGGAGGGGGAGGGGAGGGGAGTGTAGTGCAGCGCAGTGAAATGAAGTGAAGTGAAGTGAAGTGGAGTGAAGTGTTAGAAAAGCTATAAGTCAACATATAGATAACTCAAAATTAATTATAACTAGGATATTAATCTCTAATTCTAATTGTAATTATATTTGTAAATATTCGTAATAGTTTTGTAATTGTATATCTAATTGTAATAATGTTTGCCACCGAGCATTAGCTCAAAGCGAACTTTAATAAATCTATCTATCTATCTAACATGCTCCGGATCCCACGTACAGTAGTCCAGACGGGGGCAAGGAGCACCCTTTCCAGGTCTAAGTTCTGGCGATATCACGCCAATAGCCTCATAGTGGAGGCAGTGAGGAGACAGGAAGGGCGGCCCCGACCCGCTCGAACCTTAGTTCGGGTGGCCCCCTGTTGGGTTCTCGGCTTCGTCGTGGCAGGGGCCCGATACTCTGGGAAACGTGGAGGGACTTGTCCCGGCGCGTGTGAGTAGCGCACTCTTTAGACTCCGGTACTAGCCTGTGTAACTAGGAGCTATGATCAGGCAGGACGGCCCGACCCAGGCCTTGTATGGGGAGGTTGCTTTGTGGGCAAACTTCGTTCAGGCGGGACCCGGATATCAACGTGTCGACGTACTTGTGGGTCGGCGGGGGTGGCGATAAAAGCGAAAAGCTTAGGCGCTCATCCCGGGGTTCTCGGCTCTTGGTAGAGCAAGGAATTGTCTGGGTCAAGATTGTGCATGGTCTTTCCTGCCTTATCCTTGTCCCTTCCCCGCTCCTTATACGTACACACAAACTTACTTACACTACACTACCTCGTATGTCACGAGAGTAGAGAGCTTAGAGTTCGTCCCGCCTACGGCGATGACCTGGTGAGGGAGGTACTTATTGAGGAAAGGCGTCTGTCGTCGAGTAGGTCGGCGACATTTCACATTCCAACGGGAGAAATAAGACCGACACAGTCAGGGACACAACATGTACTACATTCACGGGAATATGACCTTACGTACCGTTTGGAACAAATTTCCGCTAACTTATTCTTCAAACCGTGTAGACAATTTATTCCAAGAGTAAATAATTTCAGATTTCAGGATGTGCTAATTTCAATGACACCGGCCAGAAAGCAAACACGAAAACGTCCGTTGTTCGACTGTTTCAACATTCCGCGAACCTGTCGCGGAAGAGAAACCGTGCGAATGTCTCCATCGCCCGTCCGAAGAATCCCCTCGAATTTTGCGCCGTTTCGCGTGCAAGAGCCTCGTGCTCTCGTTGCGGCGTGGCGAAGCGAAAATTGTACGTTGCCACTTGCTCTCGCAGCTCGGGTCGCGCACGGTCGCGCTTCGAGATTTTTTCCAAGCGCTTTACGCAACGTCCACTCAGAATTCATTAAAAAAGACTCGACTTTCTCTCCGGTTCGTTTCCGGAGAGAACCGATAGTCTTTCGGTTCGACGGTTGTGACATTAAAATAAATCAATAAATACATTTTGTACAAGCAATAAATACTCCATAAATGGGGGATCTCTTATCGGAATTCTCGATTAAATGAAGTAATTTAATCGTGCTCTGAATCCGTTCAAGCAGATGGTGTGGACAGTGTTGGTCATGTCTCAATCAGACGCAGATGTCAAGCGCACAGTATGAATGAATAACTAGCGTACCCGTGCGAGAACTCTCGCTTGGTAAACCCTCTTCCCTATCTTTCCATTTCCATATTATGTAACCGTCACGTATCTACCTAACTGTTTCGTAGTACGCCGAATTACAGAAGTAAATCTGTTATTTACTTGTTTTGTGACGTGTGATTACACCGTCACACAAACCTGGGAATACCTCAAATTATGGATAATTCCTATCGGTGGTGGGTTCGTCTTTGCTAACTAATATTCATTTAACAAACAAACACAATTTCATAGTTTTAAAGAACAAGTAACATATATTCTTTCCAATATGATCCTTCGTACACTCACGTTCACATATTCTCCTACGTGATTACTTTTCCTTTGATTACACAATGGTAGCTAACTCCTACCTAAACTGCAGTTTTCTGTAGAATAATAGTGACTCTGATCTACATTTACACGAAACAAACAGTAAATACATATGTACACTTCTCAAAACAAATTATCTCTTAATGAAACCCACAATTCACAATTTAAATAACCATCCTGTAAAAAATACATACAAACAATATACCAAAATTCACTAATACCTTTTCAATCTTAAATAATACTACACTTAATATTTACACTAATATTCAGCTTCTGCGTGACCTCGCAGTGCAAAATTCTGTTTTACAAAGTCTCTTGACTGTTCATGAAATAACGTTTTACCAGAAACAATTTAACAGCTTTCATTCATGTTCAAAACCTTTTACATAGACAATTCCTCTTAAATGATTTCAAATAACATCAAGTCAATTATGTATGAATTTAGATAAAGAATTATACACAAGGACGACTTTTATCAATAAACATAAAAATTATTTAGATCTGATTTCTCTTACGACTGCAAAAATAAATTTACTGGTTATCAAGACTAATATTTAGTAAAACTTGTCCGATCAATGTCTGTTACTGAGGAAGCTCATATTACAACGTTTTAATTTGTGCAATCATAATTCTATCTTGAAAGTTTTCAAGCTGCAATTTAGTAAATATTCTTTCTGCTTTTCTGTGACTCACGACCGGCGAATTCTCCAAGCTGGTCCGCGCTGAGTAGACGGCTGTCGAGCGACGTTCACGCCCCAAGGTCGTCGTTGTCCTGCGACGGTTCGTGCGCTGCCTACCGCGATGGAATCGGAGTATTTCCGTACGCCTTCTCCTCGTTGTACAGCCCAGTTAAACCACAGCTTACACGAAGGTGATGGTCGCGTTAGAATGCGAGTCCAAAACTCCAAATTATAACTTTGTTTTAGTGAAAGTTGAGCCAGTTGTTGAATAAACTATGCTTTTCGGAATTATCAAAATTCTCCAATAGAATTTTCGAAATGAAATCCATAAATAAAAATGAAATAGAATAAAAGTAGAATAAGTAACTGCTCAAAACTAAAACTGAAAAAGCTGTAACAAAGAAACAGAAACACGTCCTATGTTACAAAAATCTCTTCTATATTCCAGCAACGAGAATGTAGCAACGTGGTTTTATAAATTCATTTTAGTCCACTACCACTGTTATTCTTACATTCGTTGCATTACTTGTTTAATATTCCTATCGAATTTTACGTAATCTTGACATATCACAGTGATTAATCCCATGAAAATACTTAGACAATTACCTTTAATAAAGCTTCATTTCTGGTATTTTCCACGTGTCCTCGTCGGTTGTGTGGTGGAGTAGTACCCATCTAATCACTTCAGCGTCTCGATCCGGAAAGAAAGACAATCTCGTCCGAGTCAAGCCTCATGCCACATTCGCATTTCTACAAAAGTTCTGATTGGCTAGGGCGAAAGTACGTTCAGAAATTTGTTTCTAGGTAACGCCATCTCTTCGCTACTCTAGGAACTATTTGTAGGGCAAGATGTCGGGTATTGTCACTTCAATATTTCTTTTGTCATGAGTGTAGCCGATGACAAGCGGTTACAATTAAGCCTGTAATATTTATTTTTCTTCAAGACCTTGTTATCCTCCGTCCCTTATTCTATATATCCTCTTAGTGTGCTAGAATCGAGAAGTGTCGCACCAGCAAAAATGTAATAAATGTTCAAGAATATATCTACCAGTTGATTACTTCTTTGAAGCCTTTGGCCTCATTATTTTAGGTTTTAATGCTCTAAACCGCTTCGTTGAGGAGTTATTTAACGATATAGAGTAAAAAATCCGTTGCGGTCGAGTGTTGCGAGTGGCATTTGACATGGCTATTTTGATGCGTATTTTTAAACAAATTCTTCAAATTAAAGTCAAAGTGAAATTCGTCACGTCTCCGTGAAATTTTCTTTAGAGACCTCATTTATAAAGATTGGTTGCGTGTGAGCGCGGCAAAAGATATGTTTCATACAGAAATAATATAGGAGACGCTGAGGAAAATAATATTTCTGTTCACATAACTTGACACAGTTCATAGGGCATCACCACCATGAGAGAATGGAGGGATTATCCGAAATGCAGTTGTCTACCTTTATTGGGAGATTTTCCAAGTCTAATATTGAACTGTAAGTCGACAGGAAGTGGGAGAAGTCGGCAGTGTTGTTTCGTTCGTTCGTTGAGTGTTGTATTTATTAGTTTTATTTAGTTAGGCTAAATATTAAAAAGTCAGTCAATAGTGAAAAGACACCCCATTGGTAAACTGACTTAAAAAGATATTGTTACTTAATGATGAAATTCATTTTCAATTTTGTACGGGATCCAAAAGCGTCCAGTATCTTGGAACTTCAATTGCCAGCATAATTTCATTGCCGACCGATAGGTAACCTTAAACCTTAAAGGGAATGGTATAAAACCGTAAAATTGCATCACTGTAGGTATTTCCGTTTTTATTGCTCACAAGGCATTTGTATTTCCTCATCATGAAGACGGCAAGATGAACAGAGAGTGAGCGGGAAGTTCTACCCTCTAGAATACCGATGTGGAACAAAAACCTCTATTTGCGAATTTCATTCATTTTTCTGATACGATAATATTCTATTGATTTTTATACTATTGATTGTTTCTATTTGAAAAACCTTTATTTTCAGATCATAAACTTAAAAATGTACCTAGTCAATATAACTATTAAAAATAGAGATATATTGTAATATTTTGGAACAAATGTACCTCATCAATATAATAGTAGAACGATTATGAAAATAAAATGATATTTTGAGAAAAAATACGTATATTTACAATAAAAAAAACTGCATGTCATCCTCATCTCTATTCACCAGCTCAGCTCTCGAATGGTCAATCGGGATTACTCTCCGCTCTCGCCTGGCGGGATCTCATGATACAATCCACTCGATCGTTCCATTCAGGGGCAGCCGCCTCTTTTGAAAGGTTAAAAAGACAGGCCGGTATCTGCGCCTCGTATCTCATACAGACTTGACCCTTTCCGCTGTGGCATTGTGTAATGCCCGAACAATTATCACATTGTCCGCCGAGCTGGAACAAAAGACCCGGACCACACGCCGTCCGTCCTGTGTCCTCTGTCCTGTCCTCGCAAAGGAACGCACCCGAGTCCTTGAGGACGTGGTCGGTGTGTCTGCACACCCTTGAACCTCTCCCAGGACAGGCGTTGTAGGCACGGGAAACATAAATTGGACGACAGGTCGCGTTCTACCGCACGAGGAGATGGCGCCTTTTTGGTCCGGATTTCGAACCAGTTTACCTTCTTTGCGTTCGGAACGAGAGCCAAATGGGTGTTGACATTGGGACAAATCTTTTACACTTCATTATTCAACTTTTTTATGCGACTAATTTTGCTACTGCTATTACGTTTACGAGTCTCTTTATCGAGGGGTCTTTTTTCCAAAAGGCGATGGCGGTGCGGCCGAGGGAAGAAGCCTAATGAAGAAATAAAAAGCCAAATTTAAACGGAAGCCGAGGCTGGAAACGGTTGGAATCGTTGAAGTCCCCTGGCCTCACTCCCGTTTGTTATTTCTGCTATCCTGTTCTTCGTTTTGTGGATTCATAAAAGCGAACTATAAAATTAGTCTGCGCTCCGTGTGGCGGGAGGTCGTGGAGGGTGGGTCGCGCTTCAGCAGACGAAAGCGCCTCCACCCGTTGATGCATATTAATGTCGCGCCACGCCCACTTCTCGGTACAGATTCAGCAAACAAAATGGATCGCGGGTCGTCCGTGCGACCAAGGGGTGCCAACTTTACGTGTTTCCCAGAAGCTCCTGGAAATGAAGATGTCTCCTAACATACTCTCTGGCTTTATGGATTGCTATGCGGTTGTATGTGGGAAATTGTTCTGGAAATCAAATATTATCGGATGCAAGGCACCTCATAGATACTACAGTATTCACTTGAAGGAATGTTTGTCATTTGAAAATGCATGCTGTTGGGGAAATATTTACAGCGTTTTTAAGTTATTCCGTTAACTGATAATTCTGACACGTTTCGTTAAACAAATTGGAACATTTTCATTTCAGATACCGGATTTTCCCGTATCATATTAGCGTTGACATAAAAAGTCGATTTTACTGTCACTCTTTTCCTTCGATCGAGAATTCTGGTTTGATTCCGAAAGGTGTACATTTTTAACCAGACGTTGTGATTAGATGTCTGTTTTTATCGATTCATTTTACCGGTCATTTACAACTCAGTTTTTTGCTCTCAGACACACATTTAATGGGAAAGAGAAAAACTTTCCATAGATTCCAATACTTCACTATGAAGATACATTTATGACCATGCCTGTGCATAATAACTTGTATCTTTAGGAGACTTGTACATTTTAAATCATTGAATTTTCTTCGGGTCATTATTTCAATTAAAGTATGGGTATTTTTAAAAGACATTATACAACATTAAACATTTTACGTAAAAGAATTTTGTTAATTTAATTCTACAATAGAAATTGTGGGAATTTTGACTTAATAGAAAACAGATCTAATATAAATTAGTTTAATCAATCACTTCTTACTTTATGGAAAATGTATTATTTTTTCTTTGACATTAAAAAAAGAATGTAAAGTCAATATTTTCTCCCAATTTATCTCGAATTCAATTTGCCTTTTTCAATTTGCATATTATGTTTACTGATAAATAGGAACGGACTTTATTGTAATAAAAAAAAGCAAAATATGTACATATATATGTACTTATTTTTTCAAAAATATGTAAGAAAAATAGGAAATATGTGAAATAAATATTCGTTATAATGTTTACAATTCCATACTTCAAGCGTTTTCCGAGCAGAGTACATTGGCGATCAGAACTTTACATGGATTCAGAGAGGCTGAATGAAAGTTTTACATAAACAGAAGCAATTATTCGCTAGTTTCTTCCGAAACATAATACTTTCGTATTATATACAATGTTGTTTACGAGGAGCCGGAGCTCAGTGAATAAGTACCGTGTAGCCTGTGATAGAAGGGGGCATATTCCCAACCCAACTCCAGAAAAGGTATAAGACAATGATCTGATTTTTTATCGAGTTACGCATGGGGTCTATGAAACACGAGTAAGCACGTGGTTGAAGTTCCTTCTGCTTCACATACATCCGCTCATCGTTGATCCCGACTACGCTATTTCCAAGAAGCAGTGGGGCGGGGGGAGATAAGTTTGGCAATTAATAGCGATTGTCCGGCGTTAATACAAGCGCATTGCGTATATTTAAGTATTTCAGTAACTAAGTTAGTTTTCAAGTAACATGTATTTTGAACATCACAATGAAATAATCATTTTCGATCTATAAATATATTAAAATGTAACAAAATATGTAGCTATAGATAAAATATGTAATTATACCAAAATATGTAAAAATATGTAAAATAAAAATAGTTCCAATTAGTTCAGAATGTTGTGTTAAATGTAATAAATACTAGTGAATGCAGGTATCTTGTCCCTGTAAAAATATGTATTTACATGAAAATCCGTTCCTACTGATAAATAAGAAAGCTCATGAGCTTGTGATGTGTACATCACGATGTATTCATGCATGGTTAATGGCTGTGTAATCCAGAAAAAAGTTGGATAATGAGAAAGAAATGTCGACGTTTTTAGTGAAAGAAAAGGAATTGTGTAATTTTATAGAATTGGATAATTACGAATAAAACCTTAAGATTTACTTCGAAATATTTTTATGTAACTTACATTGTTGTTTTTCATGTTTCATCTGATGGTTGTAGAGTTTTGAAGTTCAGTAACGTTTGTAGAGATTCTGTTAGAATGAGAAATATTCTTATCGTACTTTCCTAGAGACAGGAGAACTATCTAATTTGCGTGAGAGTATAAATTAACAAATATTTTGCTTCAAAACTATAAGATACTTTAATGGTCAACGAAAGTTTGTAGATACTGCTGAAACTTCTTTTGACTTGGTTAAGATTCTTTAGCGGTACGGATCGGAGGAGTGCGGCGAGTTATTTGACAAGTTTAGGTTAAGTGAATAATCTTGCTTTATTTGCAAACTGTGTTTGAAGTGAGTGTCTCAATCAAAACTGAACTGTAAAGTTTACACGCAGCGGGGCAGTTTATCTGCCTTCCACTAATTTTCTGAGAAAATGGATACACCTAGTGAAATGAAAACCTACAAGATGCCATCAGAGAATCTGCAGAAATCGTACGCCAATGTGTTACAGAACCACATGTATCCAAAAAGAAAGTGCAGTAATTATTGATTCTGTTGAAGGGTTAAATGTACAAGAATATACTGTAAGGATCGGACAAATGGTTGACCAGAAAATATACGGTATGTATCCCGTATTTCTCAAGGTAGGATATGCTTTACCTCGCAAATCCTAGCATTGCAAATAAAGTAACTGCAGAAGGCTGCAACAAAATAAAAGTTAAAATCATTATTTGGAAATAAGGCCCTGATCACAAAGACTAAAAGAGTCATTTTTCTAATGTTTGTCCAGTTATACCTAACTATGTTCTTATTGAAAAACTGAAAGAATTCAATATTAACACCAGTGCAACTATTACCTATATAAAGCTGGTATAAACAATCCTGGTTATCAACATATCTTAAGCTTTAGAAGGCAAATATATCTGGAACCAAATGAAATAGACAAACTTCCTGAATATATGTCAATTATATACGATTCTACCAAGTATTATGTATATCTCTACAGATAAAATAAGCTGCTTTATGTCAAAAAGAAGGACACACGGCCAAATATTGTACAAGATCTAATAATGATGAAACAGGGACAGAGAACGTAGGTGTTGAACCAAATGAAAATGAGAGTCTGTGTAGGAGTAATGTATTAAGCAGTGATGTACAGGTTATGGAACAGGAGAACAATGTGACTGATGCTAGTAAAAGCAAGAGTAGTAAACAAGAGGATAATATGGAAGTGGAAAGGATGCTCCTACTAGTGTTGAAGAAATCATTGAACAAAGTGGTGCTAATATTAACTCGCCTAGTATTTCCCATACAAAAGTGAAAAGTGTGGATAACAAGCTACAACAAGGAAGGATACAGCTAAAACACAGGATACAGACAAAGGAAAGGATTGCATTCAACAAATAATTCCAGCATCTCAGACAGCAATGAAATTGCAGAACGATCTCAGAGTGTTAAAAAGAAAGTGAAAATATCATCAGTACCTGAAGATCTTGTGCAACACTTCAGTGAAATACAAAATCAAATTTCAGATACATTAATTTCAATTTTTCCCATCCCAATGGAAAGTGCTATTGACTTTATTGTTAAATCATATGAACATCCATACAATGACATTCCTATGCTAGCTAAAAAATATACAGAGAATATTCCAGGACTGGTTGTCATGTTACAAGAGATACAGATATATAAATAAGAAAATGTAAAAGGAGAATAACTACTATTATGAAAAATTAGTAAACAATGAACAAGAATCAGAAGTGTCAACTGAGGAGTTGGAAAACAAAATCTAGTTATGATCAGAAGTCCAAGTCAACATAAATTCACAAGCTGTGATTTAAGATTATTGTTTTGGAATACTAGAAGCATCCTTAGAAGATCAGAGGAATTGCAGAAGACCTTAGAAAATATGGACATTGTGATTTGTGTTGAAACATGGCTTACAGAAAATAGAAGTGAAAGTAATATTGATTTTCCAGGATTTGTAATAGTCAGAAAGATAGGGTTCAGCAAAGAGGTGGAGGAATCATTTTATTGTAAGGAAAATATAGCTTTTGTAGAGATTAAAGACTAAAATATCCACACAGTATGTGTGAACTAGGTGGAATTAAAATTACTAATGTAAAGAAAACTTGAATATTATTGCTGGTTACAAGCCTCCAAAATTTAATATAAGTCAGGAAGATTGGGACTCAATAATGGGAAATGCTTATCCAAACAGTAAAACTATAATCATGGGTGACTTTAATGCTCACAATCAGCTATGGAACTGTCGCCTTAATAAAACAGATGAAACCTGTTGAATAACAGTGTTACACACATAATCTGTTTCTGCATAATTCCAGTTCCTATACTCATGTGGACCTTACTACAGGTGCTAAATCAAACATTGATTTAGTTTTTTCTACTACTGATATTTCACACCTAATTCAAGTGAAAGTAGAAAATGAAACTTGGGGATCAGACCATTTCCCAGTATATATAAATGTAAATGTGGAAAAAGATTACTATCACAAGAAAACATTTAAAATAAACACAAAGAAAACAGACTGGGAGAAAGTGAGGAATCATCTTCAAGATAACTATTATCAATTTGGAATGACAGAATATGTTAACTCCCCTGGTACTGGTAAATATAATATATTTGTAGACATTGTGACAAAAGCAGTTCAGGACAATACCCCTGTGGTAAAAAAAAGAAAAGTTAAAAATAATCACAATCCTGTGCCTTGGTGGATGCAGAGTGTGATAAAATGAAAGATTAAGAAAGGCAGCATATCGAAAATGGGAAATCACCAAAGAATTAAAAGATCTTATTGAATATAAAGGAATGTAGCTTGTGCTAAAAAACTATTTAAAGGAAAAAATTGAAAGTTTCAGAATTTTGCAAAATCAATAAATATTAATTCTAATCTAACATATACATGGAATAAGGCAAAATATTCAAAATAAATGGGTAAAAATTAAGACTAATAATGTACATGAAAATTTACAGCAAGAAAAAAGTGGTTAGTGCTTTATCAAAATATGCCCACCTTGGGTTCCTACTAATCCCAGTATGCTGCCTGTATGTCAAAATACTCCTTTCTAGATAATCCCTTCAACTTTGTTGAATTCAGACAGACTATGAAAACAAGGAATAAGAACTCTGCTCCTGGCATTGATGGTATTAATTATGAATTATTGACTAACCTACCTGGTAATTATCATATTATGCTATTGGATATATTTAATAGAATGTATGTAGAAAAAAAATACCCAAACAGTTGGAAGGAAATATATGTTCATTTCATTGAGAAGCCAAATAGTAACAATCTAAGACCCTTCGCTATTACATCATGAATTTGTAAATTATTTGACAAAACGGTAACTGAAAGGTTAAAGTGGTGGTTAGACAAAAATAACACAATAGCAAAGCATCAAACTGGGTTCAGACAAGGTTTGTCTTGTGCTGACAATATTACTGCCCTGAACTTATGTGTTGAAGATGCTTTATGCATAAAGAAGATGTTCTTGCTGCTTTTTAGATGTAAGTGAAGCCTTTGACAATGTTAATAGTGACTTACTTATGGAAAAGATAGCTGAAATAGGATGTCCTGAACGCATGATAATGTTTTATAAATTTTGACCAGTAAGAGGTATTTATACACTAACGTGTTGAGGGGTGAATTTCGTAATGTTTATAAAGGTGTGCTCAAGGAGAGTGTCGAGTCCAACTTTATTCACATTGTACATATCTAAAATAATGAATGATCTTCCAGAGTGTATTAAAGTATCTCAATTTGCTGATGATATAGCTTATATATGAAAACTAAAAGACCAAGTAGTGATAAACAAATAATGGAGAATGCAATTGAAACTATAAAAAGAACTACTAAAGTTAGGCTGGAGCTCTCACATCACAAAACTGTTTTTATTCATTTCAATCAAGAAACATACTCCCAGGGAAATTGATATCAATGTAGAGGCTCAGAATAAAATCTTCTGAATCTGTTCGGTTTCTAGGTCTAATATTTGATTTCAGAAAACTTTTATGCCACATATAAGGTATATACAAGAAAAATGTTGTAAAGCAATGAATATCATTAAATTTCTCAGAGGTACATGGTGGGGAGCTGAGCCTGTACATTATTACATTTTTATAAGAGCTATGTGAGATCTATAATAGACTATGGCTGTTTTGTTTATTACCCAAACAAAACAACTTAAGGACAAATTAGAAAGATTACAGTACACAGCGATTAGATTAGCCCTAGGATACAGGAATAGCACTCCACTAATGTACTTCTGGCTGAATCCAAATTAATGAAATTGAGGATCTGTAAAATTTTATGTAATAAATTCTTAATTAAGAGCATTACTACAAAAAGTCTGTAACATATGAAGAATTCAAAACTATTTTAAAATATTACAATTGATCACAGGAAGAAAGTCCATGTATTACAGAATTGTATGAAAACATTATATGTTTAGAAAAATAGTTGTAGCTGATCAAAATTTTCCATTATATAAGTTTAATTATGACACTTTAATGTACCAGGTATTCTTGGATAAAGAATATGGAAAGTGTTAGTGGATGCAAAGAATCTAATGAATTCTTCCAAAAGTCAGTACTAAATTACAAGCTATATCCATTTACACTGATGGAAGTAAAGTCAAGGATGCCAAAGCAGTTGGAACTGCTTGTATCTGTCCTGATATCAATGTTCACGTAATTAGAAGTCTGCATCCATATGCATCAATTTTCACCGCTGAATGTATAGCTATAAGAGATGCAATGGACATAGCTTGAAGCACAAAAGACAGAGATGTTGATATTTACACTGATTCCCTTAGTGTGTTATTAACATTAGAAAAAGACAGTAAATATAAGAACTAATTACTATTTACTAGATATTAAAATAAGATAAGGAATTTCATACTGATAATAACTTAAAGTTATATTATTTGGATACCTGCACACAAAGGGATTAGTGGAAATGAAATGGCTGACTCAGCTGCAAAAACTGCTACAACTAAGAAACCTTCAAATTTAAAAATACATTATACCGATTTTCATTATATTTTTAAGAGCAGTGCTATGAAGAACAGTTAATAGTATTAACAACCGCAAACATCAAAGGCAAGGAATACTTTGCATCATTTTATAAAGAAGCTGAGAGACCTTGGTTTCATGGCAAATCCATTGAGAGAGATTTTGCTCAATGGTGAACTGATGTAGAGCTGCATTACAGTCTAAACTCTTCATTATTTAGAGTCAAATTGATATCTGATCCAGCATGTAATTGTGATACAATAATCAGGATCTAAATCATGTAATATGGCAATGTTCAAATATAAAGAGGAAAGGGAATACCTAATCAAAAGATTGAATAAGATAAAATATTTTACTCTTAGATGTCAAAATATTCCTTGACAACTAATAGCTACTGGTATGAAATACATTTATGCATTTGTCATTATGTAAATAAAAGTATAAGATATATGGAATTGTTGAAACAGAGAAATTTACTGAATGTAAAAGTTGAATGTAGTGTAAAATGTAAATCAATGTAATGTATAAAAATTGAAGTAATATGTATTGTAAAATTTAAGAAAAGCAAATAACTTCCTTAAGGAGGTTAAAAGCTTTAAATAAAATAAAAAATTCTTTTGACTTAATCGAAAAAACATGTAAATCGTCCAGGTCTTAAGATATTTTTAATCAAAATATGAGAAGTCTACGTACCAAGATCAGAAACGTCGAAACATTTGTTAAATTTTTAGTGATTTGATATTTTATTTATGATATTATAATTAATTCAATTGAAACCTGCCCGCGTCCAGAGATTGTGCCAAACTCAAATGAATTTATTTTATTTTTAGAAACATTTAAAACAGTGAGGTTTGCAGAGGTGGTGGTATGCTTAATGCGGTAAGAAAGCGGTATCATTATTATTTATTGGACTCATCCGCAGTTGTTGAACACGAACGAGTATTTGTTCGTGATAATGACGACTTTATGGACTTGACCGTTTGTACGCTGTATTATCCGTCATGGATCCCGGTTAATGTTATTGAGTCTCACTCTCAAGCTTTGGATGGGAAGGATCTGCAATACCCCGATTCTGATTTTTGAATCTTCAGCTATTTCAATTTCTCCGAGAGTTTATGTATCGTTAATAAGTTTTCCACTTCACCTAGGTTCGGTTGAGGCCTTATTTTGCGAAAGAGATTTTGTTACATGTCTCTCAAAAACTTTGGCTAACTTAAATATTCATTAAGTTAAAATTATACAGAATTAATTGGGCGATTGTCTAGATTTAGCGTTTACAAATCTTGTGTTGAACGTTCTGAAAGCCTCAGAATGAATACAACCTGTAGATCAACACCATCCTCCACTACTTGTAGCACGTTTATCAAGTGTTTTTTCTTGCAATGTTTGCTATGGTAACTGGTCCTACCACTCGAGGGAGGGAGGCTGTAAGGATTTCACTTATTTTTTGGCTGATCTTTTAAACGCAATTATTGTGAGTTATTATTATCATAATTGATTTTATATTAGTTATATAGTAGTTAATATAAATTAGTTTTATAATAGTTATATATTAGTTTAGAATACGTTGTCCCAAAGAGAATGCGAAGGAGCTCAAACAATCCTTGATGATTCAGTTATGTATTATTATCAATTAATTAGTATCAGATGTATGTGCAAAAAATTACCTTAGCTGAAATTTTGGAATTTGTAATGTACATATTAATTTTTTTTCGAGTTATGTAAAAAACTCTGAAGAAAGTTTACCAGGCGTGATGCGAATTGCTACGGATGTTTAGAGTGAAGAATCTTCAATTGTTCACAATTTTGCAAGATTTTTTCTCAACTTTTTATACGCAATCTAACATTAATTACGATATCCTTATACTGGCGTCAAACTCTTTTTTAACCTGAATGTAGTCGAGATCTTCCTCTGATGACTATGACAAAATTGGGAAGTTGGGTTAGACGGAAGCAGGATTTTCGACACTAGGCTAGATCGGATTCAATTCACAGGCTGGAGACGAATTCTGCTGCTCTGTCGGCTGCTCTGATCGGTAATTTTCCGTGGTTTCTCCGATCAATAACAGGCGAATGCCAAAGCAGTACTCTAATAAACGTTCCACAGACCACGCGCGATCTTTCCTTCCTCTTGTTTGTATTCTAACCCCTTCCACTTACTAACATGCACTAACTACCACATATGTATGGAAACTAGTGGGGAGCTTAGAACTGTTCGAGCTGAGGTGGTGGTCCGTTGATTGGAAATACCTGGATGGAGAAATCCTGCAAGACGAGATGTAGCCGGATCTCACCATCCATCTGGGAAAGAACAGTGCCACCTCCCATGATAAAAGCATGCGCTACACTTATGGCGAACTACTAACGCCCATATGAGTTGTCGCGACCAGAAACCCGACATAATAAATCAATAAATCAATCCAATGACCGAGAAGAGAGATTCCAGATTGGTGCCGACGCGCAGGTTGGCAGCCCTCGGAATTCTTCCTGCGGGGCGTCGGCCACTTTCGGGCGGCGGCGACGGCACGTTCCTTCCGCGAAGAAGGAGCGTGCGGCGTCGGAGCCTCCCGTTTGCTTCCAATTTGCATGCCAATACGGCGCATTGTAACGACTCCACAGGATGCGCGAAGTCGCGCGGCGGTGCCTCCGGTTGCGGAGCCGTCGCTTGTTTATCGAGTTTCGGGGTGGGCGCGGCGCGATGGCGTCTGCAAATACGGATTCGGCGAGTGGCTTGCTTTCGAATTTGCGCTCGGAAACTCGGTCTATTGGTCGAGTGTTGACTCTGCGGCGTGCGGTGAAGAAACGCCGCCCGTCGTTGGAAAGGCTCTTTGTCGGGTGTTTTGCCGCTGATTTTATGGAGGGGAGTTTGAAGCGGTGGAGTTAGGTGGATGAGCACAGGTGCAGGTAAATGGTACCGGGTTGACGGTGGACACGGGCAGCTTTACCGACACTTCCGGTAGGTATATTCCAATAAAAGATATTGGTATATTTTCGTGTTGATTTGGTTTTATTCTTTGACAATTTTTCGACGTCAAGCCGGAACCTATAGTTCTCTGTTGTTTTCATTTGAATAGATAATAATTGTACAAAGCAAGATTTCTAGACTGTATTATCCATTACTTGCGGTTTTAGTACAAGAAGTCAAAAGACTTAAAATGGAAACAGCACAATAATTAATCTATTATTATATTATTATTATTATTATTATTATTATTATTATTATTATTATTATTATTTCTACTATTATTATTATTATTATTATTATTATTATTATTATTATTATTATTATTGAAACTGCAGGTAAAATATAATGGTGCTCGTATACAATCTCAGTGATATTTGAGCAATTGACAAACATTATATTTTTTTATTTTTTACCTACGTCCATTATATGAGTTCGAGGCGAACGATAATTTGATGTCACGTTTTTAATCCATTCAAAATTATTCTGTGTAGGAAGAAGACTGAAAACCTCCTTGACCAATATGTAGACTATGCCATCGACGAACAAACCCCTAAGTCGCCTCAATGCCCAACGAGCCATGATTTCCCTAATGATTGTAGAGTGATGAGGTATTGGTGATGTAATGATAGTAAACTTAAAATTTTACTCATACGCCTTCTTGATTAATCTTCACAATACTTCAGTAAACTACATTTCCCATGAATGTTTTACGGGGAGGTACGCGAAGGCGTTCATTTACTCTGGTTTCGGCCTTATAAGCGAAACCAATCGAGGGAACTCGTTTTCCACGTCGTTTAAAAATCCATTTTCGCAATCATTTTCCCCGAGGAAGGGACCTGATGCCCTGGGTTATTACGCCAAGTGGTCTGGCGCCGGGCGTCTTCGCGCTCTTCAGCGGTCACTGTCCTTGCGCGCGCGTCGGCGGCGCCACGCATCTGTGGCGTCGGGGTCGCGGCGGCCTCGGGGTGCCGCGAGTCCACGCGCCCGCTAATTTATTCTGACACTTGACGTGACTGATACGCCGCGACCGAGCCGCTTGCAACCTGGGTGGGATCCCCCTAATTACATAATGGATATTCTTAACTGGTGCAGCGGCGCCCACGCGCTCGTGTCACGGTGACGTATGGCCCGCTCACGGAGCACGTCGCACCCGCGGGGCAGCCCAGCGAAATAAGTTTCGCGTAGTTAACATCGTGGCAGTTTCTCTCCAACGCGGGCGATGGAAGGCCGTTTCAGAATAAATTGCCTGCGATAGTTCAGCGGCAACACCGTTGCCTCGACAGCGTCGTTGCCCGGGAGGTTCTAAAATTTGAGTCTTGACGTTGGCGGATATTCGATACTAGCTAGATAGCGGGGTCGAAGTTCAATCTGTGTTTGATGAAGAATTCTAGCGGTCGATTTCTCTGAACGGTAGTTTTTCCTGATGTCTTCGATGAATACCAGCCGTATGACGGGTTAGTGCATTTACAATCGAGTCGTGGACTGCGCGCGATCTTTTCTTTCTCTTCCTTGCCGTGTCCTCTAATCTCAGACACACATACACTTATTATTACTTTCACAAATTATCACGCATATGGGAGGCCAGTCAGGACGTTAGAATATGTCCCGAAAGGAGCGATGTTCCACTGGAGGAAATATCTTGAGGAGAAAACTCAGCAAGCCGATGTAAAGGTCGGCGCATCACGTTTCAGGGCGAGAAGGTCTCAGTCACCTTCGTCGACATAACACGCCCTACACTTACGGCACTAATGACCTTACTAGGTGATGCGCTCGGCTACATTACATACTCGCCCGAGCAAATTGCGCTTTAAAATATCACTCCTTGTTATGTTGCGTTTACATTCGTTATAATTTAGAGGCGAAACGTCTCGTATTCATTGAAATCAGAACGAATGGATGGTTGAGCCAGTTTCGCCTCACGAAATTGGCTGACCGAGGCGGCCGTTGCTCGGTGGCGCGCGCCGCAAGTTGGCGGCGTAAAAAAGAACTTCATTGGGAGGGGTTGCGAAGCTCGCGCAGCAGATCATGAGTAACGAGAAACAAGGTCCCGACAAGGCTCTGTGACGATATACGGCGAAGAGTAAGAATGTTTAGCAATGGAGCGAATTAATTTAAGAATACTCTAATGGAAGTTGACAAGTAAACGATGGAGTTTATGAATGTTCTTGTTCTGCGGTCTGTGGATTAATTACGTTTTGCGTAGTGCGGTAGTCGGTTGCTGCGGGGGGCTGATAAATCAGGTGGCATCGGGGCATCAGGCGTGAGTCGTAACTTGCGGCGTTCTGTTGTGTGACGTCGGCAGAGGCGTGGCTGCCATTGCATAGGCGGCGTTGCGGCAGAATTGTCTTTTGTAGAAATTGCAGATGAAAAGCCAATTTTCTGCTTGTAGGTAGGATTTATAATAGTGAAAAAGCGTATTATCTGTTTTTTGTGACAATCATTTATTTAAGACGAATTGTTTAGTTCAGAAGAATTCAAATTTAGCTAATTTACTTTCATTGTTTGATGTTTTTACACTAAATAAAATATGTTTTCATATTATAAAGGTGACTTCTCTTATGGATTTTATTTCGTGTTTATTTTGTACACAATTTAAAAATATTTTTAACATTTTAAAGATTTATTTTGAATTTAGAATAGAGTAATGTTTTAATTGAGTGAGGCATTTTCTAATACTTTTATAAAATTTTTACGTAATGTTTAAACTACATAAATTTTGTCAAATTTTGTCATTATGTCATTTATAAGATATTGTTTTTTATATCCGTTCTAGTAACCTGGTGATGTGACAAATTAAGTTACGAAACGTTACAATACGTCTGAAAAAAATGATTGTCAAAAACAGATGATACCCTTTTTTACTAATAGGAATATTTTTTTGCATGTTTAGGGTGGACGATGTACTTAAAAATAGATCTTTCACAGTACTTCAGGCGAAATTCAAAATGGAAAAAATGGAATAAAAAAGAAGGATCCTGAATCACTTTTTTTTTTCGCGAGGGACGATATGTTTTTCAAACTCATTTACGGATATACAATTCTTATACAGTTTACCAATGCAAGGAATGACGAGGAAAAGATTAATAAAATATTATCTAATTATCATAAGTATTAATAATAATAAATAATTTATAACATGAATAACCAATTAATATTGCACGTGATATTTGTGGTCGAAATATAAAGCCTGAATTAAATTCAAGAAGCAAGTGTGTAGAACGAGTGTAAATAAATGTGTAACTAAATAAAACATAAATCAATACACATTTCCACTCTTTTAGTAAAGACACTTTGCAGAAATTTCCTTTCGCGAAAATTGGTACTCCAGAGACGTAGTTCCACTATTAAATCACGTTGTTTAGTCTGCTTTCTTCGATATAAAAATGAAGACAATTTAATGAATTTATGAGCAAATAAATAGAGTATTTATGGTAGTGAAATGACAGAATCGCGAACTAAGAGTTTAGTTCACAAGAAGAGATTTCAATTTGAAGCTCGGTCATGCAGGCACGGCGAATACAGTGCTATATGCGATCGCATAACACTTACGTATGCTTTCGCGTAACAAAAACCTTCATTCTGTGACCGTTACAACAGAGAGGTATTTATGATGCCTATTTAGAGAGGGTTATTCGATTCATATAAGCGGAAAAAAGGTGACTGCAGATTAGAGTTTAACAAATGCAGTGTTAGGGTGCAATATTCAGAAACTTCATAATAGTTTAATTCATTGAGTGTTGGATATGAATTTGATTGGTTGTCAGTTTACATTTATTCTTATTAAATCATGTTCCATTATCGATTTGTTGAGTAAGCAGAAAATTATCACATTAATTCTATTAGCTTTGTAATGTAAACGTACGATGTGTTATCAACTGTATACGTCGCACATTGTTCTTAGAAAACATCATTCCTAGAAAGAAGGATGAATAGAAAAGACACGTAGAAGATGATTAGTAAAAATGTATTAGAATGACAACACTACATCTTAGTGGAAATATATAAGAAGAATTTGTATTACGTTTTCGTCCCCGGAAGAATTTTAAATTCATTAAATTAAAGAAATTCTATTAGCTTTGTAATGTAAACGTACGTTGTGTTATCAACTGTATACGTCGTGCATTGTTCTTAGAAAACATCATTCCTAGAAAGAAGGATGAATAGAAAAGACACGTAGAAGATGATTAGTAAAAATGTATTAGAATGACAACACTACATCTTAGTGGAAATATATAAGAAGAATTTGTATTACGTTTTCGTCCCCTGGAAGAATTTTAAATTCATTAAATTAAAGAAATTCTATTAGCTTTGTAATGTAAACGTACGATGTGTTATCAACTGTATACGTCGCACATTGTTCTTAGAAAACATCATTCCTAGAAAGAAGGATGAATAGAAAAGACACGTAGAAGATGATTAGTAAAAATGTATTAGAATGACAACACTACATATTAGTGAAAATATATAAAAAGAATTTGTATTACGTTTCGTCCCCCTGGAAGAATTTTAAATTCATTAAATTAAAGAAATTCTATTAGCTTTGTAATGTAAACGTACGTTGTGTTATTGCGACCCACCCTCCGCCGGCTAGCTCAGAATGGGTTTTCAAGGTGGGCGCAAAATAAAAAATACAATTAGAATAGCGGGGATCAGGGTCATGTGGGCCGTTGTGGATTGAATGCATTTACACAGAAACTCAAGTCGAATCACTTTCCACTTACTTAAGTATATTCTAATTAAATTGCTGTTACAGTCAATGAACATAAAACACTTTACATATACAAGAATTTTGTCTTGCTGAAAAAAAGAAAACAACTTACACTCTCAATAATTAACTACACTGTTTCCTTTCTCTCATTTAAATCAATTTCAAAGAATACTTAAAACTTTGCCTAATCATTCCAGTTGTAAATTCCCTAGTTGCAACTTTACAATTAGCTAAGTTTTCTTGAAAGAAAGATTGATTCTATTTTCACAGAATATCGGTATAAAGAACCTGTACTAATACTTTCTTTCCGAAACAAATTATTCCTTCTAATATCTACAAATTGTTCAAGTTGGCACGACCTACTGTGTCTTTTCACGGCGTGAGAAATCTACGGCGTCGACTCTTCCAGTCGCTCGATGTCCTTGTCCTTGCAGCTCGGTCGGGAGCAAAGCCGCCCCTCTGCAGAACCGCACGGTCGCCCCTTTCCAGTACCGTTGTTCAACTCACGATGTGGCCTCCGTCTCGTTTTCCGTTGATACTCTTTTCGTATTCTTTTATAGAATGTAACTAGCTTTTAATTCCATATTTAAAAGAATCTACAATACGACAACTGAGTCTATCGTATAAGAAGAATAAATATAAAAAAAAAACTGCAAAGAAAAGAAATGAATGGCCTCGTTAGTTTCATGCTATTCACACTCCTCTCTCTTACAAAGATTTTAAATGCGTCACTTATACTTTCATCCTTTTCCTGATGAATTGTTTTAATGCCTTGTAATATGATAATTACCTCCTCGAATGTCTTGAAGAGTTTTATCGTAGATGCAGTCCTGAAGTCCGTAGCAGTACGAGGTGCCGCCTTCTCGTGATCGGTAGGTCCTCACTCTCCAGCTGTTACTTCAGAAAAGAAAGCTTTCTTCTCCGACTCTCGGTGTCGCATACTCTACCGAGACGCTCCTTACGGATATAGTTCGTAGTTTTCATTTTCGGATTGTATTCATGCGCGTTGGCGCGCGTTCAAACAGCTCATCTTATTCTTGAATATTGATGTGCTCCGTTTTCGAGACCTCGGCAAACGGATGGTCACATTATCAACTGTATACGTCGCACATTGTTCTTAGAAAACATCATGTTAAAGAGGATAGACCATCGAAACCCCTCCCGTGAAGAATTTTAAAGACGTTTCGCGTCGAAAAACTATGTTTCCATTTATTTATATTAAAGAAAAGAATATCGTGTTAAAGAGGGATTTGAGACCATCGAAAACAATGGTAACATCTCGCGCATTGACGAAGAAAATAATGTAGATGAGTCGGTTACCACTATCACATTTACTTTTCTGGTGATGGTAATGTTACTACGGTAGTGGCGTTGGCTTCATCAATGATAAGCATGTCATTCAATAACTTGCTGCGTGTAGTGCCCTTAAAGAATTCATATGATTGCCATTTGAATAATGGATGTTTCTCTGTACCACAAATTTATCCGCCGATGTTTGATGATCACGGGCACGTTGTGTCCTATTCAAAGAGTGTGCACTCTCGGAAGTAACGGGCACGGAGCAGCCTGCTTCACCCCGACGCGGCTAGATCCTTTTTAATTAAGATCCCCCGCTGTGATGGCAAGGTTTCGTATTACTCTTCTGGCGGATTTCTCTCTGGTCAGCGCAGTTCGGCAGGCACCGCCGAGCCACCACGCTCAAGCTGCCTCTCGGCACGCGGAACCTCGAGGAACCTCCGACGCAGGGCCAACCTGCTGCACTCCAGGTGGGCCCCGTGAATATTTCAAATCGTCCGCGGAAATAGATCTCCCGAGATTAGGCAATGCTTGGGTATTGATCTCCCACCCCTTCCTCGCCAACACATACGTTCCTCACATCCCTTAACCGTTTTGCAGAAATTAGAAAACCTCATTGTTGCTCTACCCATTCTACATGCCTCCAACCATTACAAGTCTAGTCCAAATCGAACCGACAACTTCACGAATATATTTAATAGGAATCAGGTAATAAGCTACCTCTTCTAGAACTAATGAGTAAAATATAAAGTTACTCGGTTCTGCAACTTGACCGAACGTTGTATTGTGAGAAAAGCCTCACGGACTGTTCGCGATGATCCCAGATGATATTCTGCAACAACCGATGTGGCAAATGTTAAAAAAGAGTTTTAAGTGTCTTATCGTGAAAGTGCTGCTAAACATAAACTTTTTCCCGCAGGCACGTTTCATCGGGGTCGCTTTTAACTGCCCACAATGCCGCGAGGCCCCGTGTCCTATGGGAATAGTTCATGAGAAAAAGATAAATATTAATTTAAGAAGCAGCTAAGTTTCCACATTTCTCTTATATCGAAATTTGAAATTAGTCAATACCAGTTTAAGAGGTCATTAAGCCTTAAACACAGAGACTATTTTGGCTTTCTGACTGAAGTACTCCAAAATAATTATGTTATATACAGTGTGACTTTTATTATTTGAGCACAGCAGAGCTTTTTTTTATCATTTTTCACATTTATATTGTGAGCATTTCCTCAACAAGGAAATGAGTGCGAATTTAGAACCACTCCAATGAACGAATGTGTATTTACAATGGCTCGAAGAATATAAATCTAAACAATGTGCACTTCAAATAATCTATGGAAACAGATATCTTATATCATTATTGCATGAATTTCCTTTGATGCTCACATTACCGTAGTGAACCTACCTGTGTAAAAGCCCTTGGGGAGAAGTTGTACTTACAGAGGAAATGCGAGACATCCCGCGAAGTAATTTCTGTGAAATATCAACGTTATCAATCAGTTGAATCTCAACGAAGCAATTACTGCACACCTCACTGATTTCGGCAAGCATTTTGCAAGATTATAATATGCATAGTTTGCAATTGACTGGTGTTAATATTCAGCTTTTTGCATCGCTATGATTTGATTACTTAATGCGAATGTCAGAAGATCGAATCCCTAAGATCCTAAACAATTTCAGTTCTAATGAAAAAGGATCTTACGTGTAAGGTCATGAAAATAACCATTCTGATGGTTTTGATAATGATCATTTCTCATATCCAATGCATTTGTACTTTCCTTTTTCTTCCGCTTGATTTGAAATGAACGAGAAATACGCTTAACAACGTTGAATTATTAAGGAGTAAGCATTACTAAACGATTCACAACAGTTATATTAATTATAAAAAATAACATCTTAAGAAATTACAGAAAAAATTCAAAACTCGAATTTTTCCAGTAGCGCCACGGTTAAGTCAGAACGAAACATATTTGTTGAAAATTTCCCTCCAGCGACTACATTCGATTCTACTTTCACCCAGCGATCCTGACATATCAGTTTCGATTCGCCGAAATCCCATACTCTCGATTCCGCTTAAACGAGCACCAGACAAACGAACCGTGGGGCAGGTCCGTTCCTTAACGTAGGTTCTACCGCGAGGATCTTGGTCGCCCCTGCGCGCGATGATTCGATAGCGCAGGGCGCGCGCACGAGCCGCTCTTAGAGCCTTAACCTTATCAGTGGCTGCCACAATACGAGGCGCTCACGGCTGCCTGCCTGTCCGCCCGCGCCCGCCCGACATTCCTACGCACGCGGGCCCTCGCCCGGAACTCCGTCACTGCCGCTGCTACCGGCGTGAGGACCGCCCGCGCGGCGCTGCATGGAAGCTTGTTAGGTGGACTGGTAGCGGATGCTTGGAGATTTCGATGCGGGAGTAAGAGATGAACTTATGGACAATGGAGATATAAATGCTGATTTGGAAACGGCACAGATATAAGAATTGGAAGGTTACGGAAGTCCTGAAAGGACTATATGACCCACATTTCAAGGGCATGAGTCGGGTCTATGGATCAATTCTTGAAGAAGCAAGAAATAATTAAGGAAGTGCTGGTATTTTAAAGTTCGTGATACCAAATTGAAAAGTAACACACAAACTCTCTCTCTCTCTCTCTCTCTCTCTCTCTCTCTCTCTCTCTCTCTCTATATATATATATATATATATATATATATATATATATATATCAAAGGAATCTGGGAACAGTGTAAAGATCTAGAAAATAAATATCACGATACGAAGAATTTGAGTTTGAAAGTTTTGTTTGACATCTATCACATCAATACGTAATACGCTAAGACAGAATGACATTTTGCTCATTAACAAGGCATCATTGAAATAGAACTCCGAGAGTATGCTTCTGCTTATTGGAATATTACTTCTAAGGGTTTCATCAAACAGAGATATCATATGTTATTTCTCTAACCTACTTCTTTTTAGCCTTTTCTTTCCTTTCCATTTTCCTCTAGATTTCTGTTATATTTTCTCTGTGAGTCGTGTATCTTAGAAAAAAAATGGAATCGAAGAAACTACATGGATACAAAATAAGTGAGAGCATTAAAAACTATTAGAAAACGAGACAACTATTCTCCTTGAAGAAAGTGGGTTGTTACTATCCAGGAATGAAGGGATGCACATACTACTACACGTTCTTGGCAAGCGAAAGTCTCACGTGGAAGTCATATTGCAGCATTAAATTTCATTACTAGACATAACCAATTGACTGCAATTTCATTCTCAGCCCATCAGTTCCACAGGTACCTCTCACTTCTCATCAAGCCAATTGCGCTCCGACATTACAACTGCAGAAAGTCTTTCGGAAATCCCTCGACAACATACACGAGTGGTCAGAAATAAAGATAAATCGACTTGCCAGAGACCGCAAAACGACCGCGGCACGCACTTGGCGCCGCAGAAATAGACCAGGGCGATGGGCGCGAGGAGAAGTGGCCGTGGGCGCTCTCACTTCCTCCTCTGAGGCAACCGGGGCCTCGGGTGCGCGCGCGTTGCCGATCGCCACCGACGTAACGCGCCCAAGGGGTCGCGGAGGTTGCCGTCTTTCTCTCGCCCGCCGCGTGGCCGCACTGGCACCGCTCACGCAGCGGCCCCCCCCGCCCCCGCCCCCGCCACCGCCGCTCGCGCCCCTCCCCCTTCTCTACAACACGCCACGCCACGCCCGTCGGGTCGTCGCCGCGTTTCCTGAATGTCTCGTGTTGGAAACGAACGCATTCGCCGTGTTTGGTAACATTTGCGTTCTTCTTCTTCTTTACTTTGTAGCTCCGCGCGCGTGTGTGAATTAAATAATCATTCATCCATTTGTGATTTATCTATTCGCAAGCGAACGCATTCACTGCGTTTGGTAACATTTGCGTTGGCGTTTTTGATTTTTTCTTTACATTGTAGCTCCACGTGTGTGTGAATTAAACACATTCGTTCATTTATGTTTTATCTATTCTATGAATCGTGATTGACTAATTGATCTTAAGTACTCTGCAGTAAAAAATACACGTTCGCATGAGAATGTTACCTACTGATCCGATTACTTCCTTTTTGTCAACTTACATGGCATTTTTTCGTGTCCGTAATGTTTTTACTAATAGGTGGTTTCTGAAGTCCTAAATCCAATGGAACTGTAACGGTGAGGATTGACTAAGGATATGTTAATGTAATGAGTAGTTAAAAAGAATAGACAATTAGTAACTACGTTGTTCATCAACATTCTTATGTAATGAATGTATAAACAGTTTGATCCATTGGAAACTGGATCACAGAGGAACTTACTGATTGTCGTAATATATTCCTAAATATGTGATTTTTTTTGTTTTACTGATGAGAGAATAATGATACATTGATTTGTATAAAAATGTATACAAAACCACTTCCTATTCGACCATCAACTGATTTCGACAGATTACTCTCTTTCCTTATTTTTTTCGTTGTCGGTTGCCTTGGAGACCTTAATAATGCTTTGTTCAATTTCGTGCTTCCTTCCTCCTCGTTTCTAAAGCGTTCCTATACAGTAGTTAATTGCTATTTCCGCAGAAAATGAATGCGTTTGCACAAGTCTACTTTAGTTGATCACATTTAAGAGTGTGTTATTTTCAAGCTTTTATTGCTTGTTCCACGGCATGCAATATTTGGTACTACGTATCTCACATAACGAAATTAAATAATGGGAAACGTGAGGAACGTCTGTTATCTTCAGAAGATTCTTGTAAATCCTTGGTGATCAAGATAACAACGATGATGATTATCCATTTATTTCACCTGTTTCATCGCCTTACGTTATCATGGCAATCGTACCGAAATCGACGATCTGAGCAATTACTTATATCGTTGGTGTGTTACAGACAATGCTATCTTATCATGTGCCCAACCCGCGGAGGACACACCTTGTTATACACTTCACTGTGCTCCGCGAGTTTAAGACCCTCATCTAGTCAGGTCATGCATATTCTTATCATATATCTAAGTCATATATTTCAAATTCTAGCTACTTTATATTTCTGCGATACTTTTCATAGATTTTGTCTTCCATTCCACAGATTGTCCTATCTATCTTCACCAGTTTTCTTTGGTTACTTTGACCTGAATGGATCCTTTTCTACTTGCGAAACTTAGGAAGTTGCTAACAAACGTCTTGGCGTAGAGAAATGAATTCAAATTAATAAATCCAGAGGTTAAAAATTACTTTTCACTGGTCCAAACGCGTAACGATTTGTAGAACTTAATTGGAACACAAAACTATATAACTAATGTTTTAGTCTGCGACATGTGTAATATTTTTTACCGTTACATGTGATTAATTTCCTTATAAAAAGAACCCGATTTCCGGCTGTGTTTATTTAGAGTGCCCTCTGACGTAAAAAGGGTGAAACATTTCATTAACCATGTGGTCATAATTTTAATTTACATCCGCATACATATGTTCGTTTTGGAGTGTAAGTACCAAGCTAAGAGACAATCATGACATTTTAGATGTTTCAATTACTTGTGTTCAGAAAGAGACAAGCTAACATTAAGATAGATATTATCTTCAATTTAACATGTTTTATTCAATATATTTACAAAAAATTAATAAATAAAAATAAATAACAAACCATCAACTTTTCAGTTTGTGTTTATTTAATTCCATCTATTTGAACAAGTAGTTATTAAGGGTTTCTTTAGACCCTCAAAACAATCAACTCTCGAGTATCAGTTTCAAGATTCCACTGATTTAAAGACATTTTTCATTCTGTCCATGAAAAGTTTTGAAAGTCTGTTGTGGTTTTTACTACTGGTTGAATTGTTTCGATTTAACAATGGGACATTCTAACTTACAAAACGGGTCGTAAATAAACTATCAAATTTAACTCCTTATCCATCCTTTTACCATAGTTGTCTAAGAATAATAATGTTAAAATCATCTGGATCATGTAGATGGGTCAAAAATGGTAAAGTTTTACCAATGAACATCTAGTGGAAAATTTAATATAATGGAGTTACAAGAGGGATTTTCCCTGAATATTAGACAACACCATATGCACAGGTGTTGGGCAGGTACATGAAATTCCTTCAATACGTCAGACATTGTCGAATATCTGTGCACAAGGAGAGGGTTAAAATCAAGGACCAATGATACGTGTGCAACTCTGAAATATGAAATTTACCACCACATGTTCTTTGGCAAAAAGTGGTCATTTTCGACCCCTCCACATGCCTTAGAAATTTGTAGTTTTAGTTCTGAGACATTCTGGTTACACTGCAGTTGAAGACGAGCATCCCTCGTCCTACACATTCTTTCCTCTCACTGTTGTTCTTCGAGGTCGTTCCATTGTTGAAAACATTTGTTGATGTTTTTCGTACAGTTGATGGCCAATACTTGGTACACTAAGTACAGTGTTTTGGGGTTGTGTGTTTCAAAGTGCACGCTGTCGAATTCTTAATAACGTAGTGTTCAGATGACGAGACAAGTCTTTATCCTCTTTTCTCCTCGTTAAGATACACAGAATATTAGATATTATACTATTACATGACATTGTCATGTAATAGTTAGAATTAAAAGTTAAGGTATTATTTCCAAAACACAGTGAGGATAATTTTCGTCAGGGGTACGTCATATCTTTTCCTTAACTCCAGGCGTGGATAATGAATAAAAACAGAGCCCAGGCATGGAAACACCACTAGCTGACAAAAGTTGGATTCAACCCACTCTGAATTGCCAAATTCATACATACATTTGAGAGAATGTTATTTCAATAAGCTAGGTTGCTGTTATTCTCCCACACGACGTAAGAACATTCCGTATTTGCGCTCCCAGCGTTCTGAAGAACACTTGGGATGCGAGAGATTAAAAACGATGAAGAGGAAGCCCTCGCCGAAGATTCCGCCCAGTTGGAGCGCGCCTGGGGCGTGCAGGCGCCAGCAGCGGGCGCACCTTTCGCACGTAACTCGCGTTGGGGCGTGGAGCGGAGGGGCGGGGAAGGTGGGAAAGGTGAGGAAGGGGCGGGGCGCCCGGAGAAGAACGACGAGCACAGTGGGGCAAAACGTGAAAACATTACTAACGGTTTTTGGAGTGTATAACACTTCACGATGCATGCAATCGTTGGCATCCGCGGCCAGAGTCATGTGAAGGCTGTCAGCTGTCCGGGTGACGCCCCGTCGATGTCGCCGTTTCGACCATCATACAGCGTGTTTTCATCATAGCATGGCCTTCTTCAGTCCTGAAGACCATGACATGATGGTTGAAACGTCGGCCTCTTTGCCCTCGACTCGGTGTCTTCCGGAAAGCCGAGAGTCTTCATTTCACGATACAGGTTCAACAAAATATATCTTCAAGAATACTTTCAAAACTTTTGTTATACAAGACAATTATTACAAATTATTTATTAATCTTAATCCATACTGTTTTCAATACTTCTTTTACAATATTTTTCATTCATCATTCTAATCATGAAAATTAAAGATATTCTCCCACTCTTTTCATAAATGCTCTCTAATGTCATTAATTGAAGTGATATTGTGAAAAATATATCGCATTCAATAATTATAATTTTTTATCTCCCATCTCAATGTATATTGTTTGAATTATTTGTCCTACTTGTTTATAACTACTTCTTTTATACATTTTATTTTCTGTTACGTTATTAATGAAAGTCATCACGAAGAAAATTATTATACTTTATATTTAATTTATTTCTAATTTTTCTAATTATTATTTGTGTGAAGTGCTCCAGCGTAGGCGCAGAACAATTTTGTATCTGCTAAAGTAATAATAAAGTAGTGGGTCAAAACGATTCCATAATTGTGCATTCCACACTTTTCGAGATTTTGTAGCAGTCACATTTTTCATAAAACAAATATTACACATCCTGTAACTCTACAAGTACGTCGTTGCATGGATACATGTTTACTTCGAAGTGCATCATTTACAGTTTTTTTCATAGATACCACACAGATACATCCAAGTCTTGTTTGTTAAAGGGTTTCAATTTAAAATATAGAGAAAGCACGTTCATATTGGATTCGCATTCGGCTGACTCGAGGACTAGTACACGCTAGTGACTCTAACGCATTCAAAATGAAACTAAGTTCAAATTAAAACCAAACACGCTCAAAATGAGACACAACGCCCACATCAAAATAAGATCCATTCAGGTTTGACTTACCATACATCTGCATTTTAAAGGAAAAATTAAGAAGTAACACTTGGACATTTAACGAGAAGTTCGATTTGTTTATTTATTCCGCACAACGTTTCAATACCTCATTTCTAATTATGTTTTACTTTTTGATTTTTGTTTTCATGATTTACAAAGTACTTAAATTTATTTATTCATTTACTTTGTATTTCAGGGCGGTCAGCTCATGTGGTCATTTTCCCTGTAAGAAGGGGAGTGTATTTTAAATCACGAATGGTGGCGTTGTACCTTTCCCGCCTGGGGTTGATCAATGAACCACAGCAAACTACCGATCAGAGAAATTGGGTAGAATTTATCTGAATTCAACACAGCTACCTAACTAGTGTCGAAAATGCGCCACCGCCGGGAGTTGAAAGCTGGCGCCTCCCGGACAGAGTCACTGCAGATGCAACAATTGTTGTTCGGAACCAAATTAGCCGCTTAACGGGTTTCGATGTGACATTTTTTGGGGGTATTGATGTGTTTATTGGGGTTTTGATGTGACATTTTTTTGGGTATTTAAGGTCGCATCAACATCTAAGTCATTCGCGACCACTATTGGAGTTAACGTTATGGTAACGATGAAGATGAAACAAAATGGTGATGATAAGGGGTGAAAGGACCAACACACACAACCATGCCGAGGTGGGAGTCGAACCCGCGGCCCTTCGGTCCGAGATCACTACGACACTTCTGCCTAAGCGATCTCGGCCACCGGGCCGGCAATGTGAGCTTGTTTCGATGTATTTCGAACCAGTGTGCTGCGGAGAGCGTGGGCGGGGCGGGGAGAGGAGGGGAGGAGGGGAGGTTCCGGGCGCGACCTCCGTCTTCGCGCGAAGCACCTGCTCCTCGACCGCTCCCCGCCGCTGGCCGTCGCTCCCGGTAATTCGCTTCCCATCGCGGCTCTTCGTAATTTCCTATATTTTAAGCGTTGATTAAATTATGACATTTTGGGCCCGGCGGCCCCCGAACCGCCGAAGGTCAGTAGCCGGTCGCTCTGGGTAATTGGTGTCTGCCATGTGCGGTTTGCGCCCCTTGAAAGATGACGCAGGGATGGCCAATTTCCTCGCACCAGTCTGGCGCCCTTCTCTTCTTCCTGTTTCTTTAACCCACGAGCTGCCTAAGCCATATGAAAAAACACACTGCTTGAACTATAAGGAACACTGTTAAACTTTCACATGGAACACACTTTCACTAAAGGATTGCAAGAAAATAAAGGAAACATAGGTATTGAAAATTGGTGTTTTAATACATATACGTGGTTACCACACACGAGGGACATAGGTGGCTGTCATGGTCAGGTGACTACTTATGTACTGGTAGGTCGCTCATTTTTTCACTAGGATTAGTTAATCAATTTTGTTCAATATTTTCATCGTTATCTGGTGAGTCACCTTCGACAAATATTTGAGCTTTAGTTCTTTCACGCCATAGATTTATAAGTAGACATAGGATGTTTAGGCACTAAAAAATCGTCTTTTAGGCGCCTAAAAAGACACTGAAAAAGTCAAGAATAAGGAAAAAAGGCACTGTCATAAGTTACTGTACAATAAAATGAAGAATTGAAATTTTTGTCTATATTATTTTGTAAACTTAAATGCACAAAACCAGTTCTATATTTTATGTAAAACTAGATTTACATATTTACAACTTTTTTACATTTTTTTCTGAACAGTTTCCATTAACTAGTAATATTTACATATTACCAGTAACTTTTCAAGGAGCACAATTTCAAGTTTGCGACGACTGGGAGACAAAATCAGTTTGAATGCGGAGAAGGATATCTGAACGATGTGACTGGCATATATTTTAGCAGTCCAACACTAGCAACACTGAAACATTCTGGGAATTTATATTTATTTCCACTTAAAATTTCGGTTCCCTCGGTGTATTGTCAATCGTCCATGTTCTCAGATCATGGCTGGTATTTATGAAATAGGGAAATGGAGAAAAATCAGTTGGTATACTTTCAGGAATTCTCTCGTAATTTTAAATTTTAAGACGTGAATTGAAGGTTTCGTAATGAATGGTCACGTTGGACCATCGCCGATTTTCCGGTATCTAAGCATTGTCATTGAAAATGTTTATTCAAAAAAATAGGCATTTCCCTAAACATCCGATGTCTATTCATAAGATTCGTCATCAGTTTCTGATTCACTGGAAGTATAAAACTTCAAGCACAAGTTTCTCTAATTCCTCATCCTTATTAGCCATTTTTTAACTTCTAACAATGCACAAAACAATAAATCTATTAAAGCAAATAAAATTACAATGAAACAAACAGAACAATTCTCGTTTCAGAAAAAAAACATTCATTGACACGGATGCAACATGCAAATATTTACTTCGCATGGCAAATAAGTACAATTCCATGTGGGCCACAAGTGGCTCTAATGTCGGTCAATGGGTGAAGGAGCCCCTATGCTCCCGCCACAGGGAACAGTGCTACCAGTGCTCCGCGTCTCGTGTTTAAAGGGGCTCCACACATTCGGCATTCGCCGAGCAGCGAGCTAGTGCTCGCCCAATCCCGAGCACCTAACGTGTTCGGTGAATGTTCGTTCCCTTTGGTGTGTCCAAAAGACCGACACGCGGTGGGGAGGGCGAACCCCGAATGTTCGTCTCTCGGCAAATAGCAAGCAACTCATCCACACTACTCGGGATTCGGCGAGTGGTTGCTCGGGATTCGCCGAATAACGAATGTGTGAACGCCTTAACCGTAATAGGAGGCGCTCTTAGACGCTCTGCTTCGCCTCTGGATCGTTTCCCACCAACGGCCAACTTTCTGTGCTTCTCCGCTTCACGTATCATGTATCGTTACAGAATTATTTATAAACTCTATTTTGGGAGGTACGAGTAAGTAACAAGAAAGCGCCTGGATGACTACAGTTGTTTGATCTTGTTATAAACAAAAATAGTATTGTACGGAAAACGCAATGTTTAACTCGCAGAAAAGATCATTTTAAAAGTGATAATAATGTTTAATATCCGGCAATGGCCCATATTGAAAGCATTTCTAATGTAAGATGATTATTAAAGTTTTTGTGAGAAGCTGTATGTATATGCCCAATAAATTGATGGAGAGCCCACTAAAATGTTATATTAACAGGTATGAGAAGAAATTGAAAATTTTCAAATGTGATTGTAATATTATAATTTGTGGACTGAAAACTAACAAAAATCTCTCAGACTTGTGTGTGAGATCCCGTGAAGCATTACACAGAAATTTACGATTAGAAAGGTGAAGGAACCGGTAGTTGACATGTCATCAGTAGTGGACACTTTCAAATACACAGAAAACCATTCAACTCAAAATGATTGCCAGTCTAGTATGATTGTTAATGATTTACAACACAGATGGCACCACCATACCGATATCGTGCAAACCGATAATTAAATGGTAGTTATTTTCTTACTTATAAAGATTATATTTGGAAGTGTCAACTACTGATGACATGTCAAGTACCTGTGCTTCCACTTTAGCTCTTTTTTCAAGCGGGAAACGGCTTTGACTGAATCAAGGCGCGTCACTACCTGCTCGTTAACTCGTGGATTGTACTCGATTATGGGATTAGATGCGCACTGCCTCTCAGGATATGGGAAACCATGGGCACTCTATTGATGAAAATCATGAACAGATGAATTTCGTTCGAGAAGCCTGTTTTACCTGTTGTGACTATAGAAGCCTGGTTGTGACTACAGACCCCATCTCTAATACTTTCTGTTCAAATATAAACACAATAGCTGAAGACATCCAATATAATCTAACATCAATCAACTATTTCCAACCTGTAATAAAACGGACCAATAATTTAACACTCGAGTATCCCTTTTCTTTTTACATAATCAATACAAGTTTTTTAATTTAAAAAAGAATGTTCCAATATTATAAGGAAAATAAAACATTTTTTAAAACTTGTACATAATTGTCTAAAAAGAAGGAGGGATACTTGAGTGTTAAATTATTATTATTATTATTATTATTATTATTATTATTATTATTATTAGTGACAACCATACTTTAAATATATTTGCTTAAAAACAGTTTATCCGTATATTTGTGTATTGAATAGAAGTATTTTTCAAGCAATAGCTAAGGTGTAGTAGGTGTTCTATGATTCTCCTAAGACATTATGCAACTAGAATACTTAAAAATAAAGTTTTAATCACAGTACACTTACATATTTTAAGAATTCAACAAATTTCACATTAACAGTAAACAAATAAATTAATCAAACAATTAAATAAACAACAGACCCGTGTTCTGGAAGGATTAGTAGGTCGAAACGGAGAAAACTATCATGTTTCCTGAGCCTGTGTGTGTCCCTCTTACTAGTACTATATTGGAAAGCCCAACTGCATGCTGAAACATTTCAACTTTTCATTCCCTTCTCTTCCCTCCCCTTCGTACTCCCCCAAGAAGGACAGAGGTATCTGAGATGTACATCGATGTATCTCGGAATCCAATAGAAAAAGAAAAGTGATGGAGATGGGCTGATCTCGTATAACCGAGACGAGGGAGCGTCTCATCCCGGCAAGAAGGTACAATGTGTGCAGAGATCGATAAGACCGAGAGGGTCGCAACTGGAGAGGAAGGTCACCTCAAACAGCAGGCACCTGTGGAGAAAAGTACCGCAAGGAAAGCGACTAAAATAAATCAAAATGAATTTAAAAACAATCAATACCTAATCTAGCTCTTCTCATTGAAATGTGTTCTTTACGCAAAAAATTTTGGAATTTAAAAAAAACAAATAATGAATAATTGCAACACGTAAGATGTAAGATACTGTCTCAAGATTTCATTGTGTAATTACGAAAAAGAATTGAAGTAATGTTGTCTCATACATCAAGTTAATTAAAGTAACTTTATTATATGGTTGCATTCTGAAAGTACGAACGTTTAGATTGAAGAATAAGATCTTCTTACACTTTTATCTTTGTCAATTAGATGCATGCCCTTCTTTTCCAGTGTCAATATTTATGAAACTCTAAGTCAAATTTATTATTATACTTGCTATAAAACTTTCATAGCACTTGCATAGCACACATAACTAAAATGTTTGATCTACCTCTTTTCATTAATTTGTAACTCAGCGTATCCGAGATGCATGGAGACTTTGTGCTCGGTTCCAAAACCTAGTATAAAATGGAATAAAAAATAAATCGTGTAGCTAAAGTTGACTCTCGTTAAATATAATTCGATAATAGATGTTCATTTATTATGACTGGGGATTAAATATACTTAGCTAAACTATTGTTTACCTGCGTGTTTCCCTTTTGTCTCTCGTGTCTCGTACCTCACGATTAGATCACCTCGCGCGTTCCTTGAGCTACCGAACAGTCGTTCATTGAAGCACGAGAAAGCTTCTGCGTCGCTTAACTTCCCCTACTGCGGCCGGTGATTTCAATGCTCCGAGTGTGCTGCCCTCTTCTAATGGCACCTGCTTTATTGGACACTGCGTAATGGTCGGGAAGTAATTAGTGGCAATTGGAACGGTACTCGAACGCCGCCCTGGGGGATTTGAAGCTTGCTGCTGGTAATGAAAACAGCGAGGGGACTCATAATTGGCCTCTTGGGTGGCGCGCTCTCCTCATGAGCCTTGCTCGTGAGTTGTGCTCATTCGCGTGTTTCAGAGATAGAACACATGTTCATCTCTTCTTGTAGCAAGTTGTAATGAATTTTGTTGCTGCAGAAGGAGACAATACGTAGAGATTGCTTCCTGTCGAAGAAATTAAATAACGATTTGAGGCAATTGAAATACTGCTGAGTGAAAGGTACAAATAATGATGACTCCAATAGAAGAAATACACTCGTTATTTTTTGAAGAGAATGATTAAATACTCAACATAAGTCTGTCAAATTCGCCTTTAATTGTACAAATCGAAAATTAGTGAAATCATTGGCCTTATTTTACAATGTCTAGAAAAAGTAGGAATGACTATGGAATTTGCAACTCTTCATGGAATGTAAGCTCATGTGTTCTGTTCCATTGAAATTCTATATAAGTCAAATTATTCAAAAAAATTGTTTGTAGTTTTCATTTGAAGAATTTGCGTTCTGTCATTCAGGTAAAAAGGATTAGTATTGTCATAAATTTACATATACAATAGAACTAATTGAAGAATTGTAATCATGCTTTGGAAATTTTTGAGTTAAGAAAGTGGCAGCATTAATTTCTTACACCCAAATATAAATTTAAATATCTTTTAATTTAGCAACACATCCCACAAAATAGATTAATCCTGAAACTAAAAACATATAAGTTAACTCATCTAAATAAAAAGTTTAATTGTATGTTTTTTTTTCATTTCACAGTTTCTGGAAAACTGGTAGTGTAATTGTAATATTTTTGTACAGCCCTGGCACACACTATCGACACCAACGCCTGCGGATGGTAATTGAAAGAACATGGCTGGCCAGCGCCTCATCCCTCACGTTTTTCGCCAGCTCCCTGTAATCTGCCAGGCGTTGTGGAATGAAGCTGCCTTGGCTACCATCGCCACTCCCGTGAACTCCGGGATTTCCACGGTCCCACTCCAGAAATCCTCGTAAGTTGATCCTTTGAATTGCTTGCCCAATAAAATTGCTTATACGGATGCAATTCATGCATCCAATGGAAAATGAACTTATTGTAAAACTACTCATTGTATGTTAAACTATGTGCTAGAGGACTTCTGAATGTTATTATTTCCCAAAGTGAATGTGGGACAGAAGAATGCTACGGTCTGCACAAACATTAAGTTTGCTGACACTTCTATTGAATTGAAATTTGAAGAATTCTCTAGAGATGGAATTAGAAAATCATTATCAGATAAATTCAACGGTAGATAATCAGAGTATTGATTTATCGTCAATGTGTTATTCATGACATGATATTTTGATTAATTGTTCTTTTATTTTAACAATAAAACAAATGATTACCTAAATCTTTTTGTAGAATCCCTTCATAAACTCGCGAGTGTTGTGACTTCTTAGCCACATTCATTTCCACAAGACGCAAACACTTTTAATCGCGTAAATCCCCGAGTACCAATTAGTCCGCACCTGCGAGTGGCCTCGGCTCCTGCGCAGTGCCCCGTCGAGGCGGCGTTTCTGGCAACGGGCACGTGTTCAACTCTCCGCCGCCGGTCCCCTCCCAACGCAGCGCCCAATCCGCCCGTACATTTTATGTTAAACCGCTTGTCAAAGCGCGAGCTCGGGCCGTTCTAGTTCCAGTAACGAACGGCGACCGCATACTTCGAAGGCGATTGTTCGGCTTCTGGAGCCGCCCCGCGCTCCTCCAGCCAACGCCCGCGCCCGCCACGCCGCTCGCCCGGGCGTGCGCCGCCACAGGCAGGGGGCGGGGCAGGAGAAAGGGAGGCGGTGTAGCAGAGAAATGAGGATGGGGGATCTAGAGGAGGAAGGTAGCAAGGAGAAGGAGAAGGTTGTGGAAGAAGAGGAGGGTGTCGAAGAAATCCTCGCCCGAACGTACGCCGCGACGGGCAGGGGGCGGGGCAGGAGAATGGGAATTGGTGTAGGAGAGTAATGAGGATAAGAGTGTAGAGGGGGCAGGTATCAAGAAGGAAGAAGAAGAAGAAGAAGAAGAAGAAGGTTGTGGAGGAAGAGGGAAAGAAGGGTGTAGAAGAAATTCTCACCCGGGCGTGCCCGGAATCCAGGGGCGGGGCAGGAGAAAGGGAGGCGGTGTAGCAGAGAAATGAGGATGGGGTCTAGAGGAGGAAGGTAGCAAGGAGAAGGAAAAGGTTGTGAAGGAAGAGAATGGTGTCGAAGAAATCCTCGCCCCAACGTACGCCGCGACGGACGGGGGGCGGGGCAGGAGAAAAGGAAGTGGTGAAGGAGAGAAATGAGGAAAAGAATGTAGAGAAGGAAGGCATCAAGGAGAAGGGGTGGTTGTAGAGAGAGAGAGATGAAAGGTAGGGGAGAGGGCAAGAAGGAAGTGGAAGGTTGGGGGAGGAGGGGATAACGAGATGGAGGAAGAGGGTAAAGATCTGCATAGGAAGGAGGATAAGTAAGAGAAGAGCAGGGAGTAACGAGGGAGGCGAGGATGCGAAGACGAGGAGAAGAAAGTGCAGAAATATGCAAGAACGTAGCGACTTTGTTTTGTGTCTTACTACAATCCCATTCGTTTCGTGCCTAGACTTTGTGTGCGAAAGTAGAACAGGGGGTGGGGATTACAAATCGGAATTTCACGAGCGACTTTCACTTTATCTCTCATTTCAACAACCAATCCATTTTAATGCACGTTATCAGTAACTTCACATACCATTTCACGTCTATGGTCATGCCTTGCTTTTTGTACGGCGGAGATTTAGTAAGCTTCGCCTTTGGAAAAAATGCAAGGTGTTGAATTACAACCGAAAATACATTTCACTCCATTTGAAAGCATGATCTGAATTCGTAAAGAATTGTAACATGGGAGCAGAGCCGATCACTTGAGTGATATCGCCAACCTCGCATCATTGCAATTTTTTTTAACCTCTTCATTTTTCCTTTATCATTTACTCTATCACTTGATTGACAATTGATGACGTATTGTGTTTGCCCTCTGTTATTCTTTCTGGTATTTCTTACTGTTTCACAGTAGTTTTAGTTTTGCAGACCTCTTTTGTTGAGTTCATTTTGCAATTGTATTTACACACAAATCATGCGTAATTTAATTTTTATTGCCATACTTCTTACCTCTCTTGACGTCTTTGAGCCGTTTTAACGATTTTACTGTGCCCTCCTTCTTCTATAGCTTTTTTTTGTTAAATAGGTTGGGTTGAAGGGGTGGTATTTTACCCATACCCGAAGTAACTATGCAGTGTTTTTTCGATTTTTGCATACATTTCAAACTTCACCTTTAAAACAATAAGAAGCAAAAGAACTAGAAGATAGAGAAAGACAAGAAAACGAAGATTTTAAAGGAGATGCAAAAGCTGAAGAGGAGAGAAAACTACGCCGAAGAAAAAAAATTGTATTGTAGTACAGACCGTTTCCAGGCAGGTTCGTATTCTGAGTTCAAGATTGTTAATCCGTCCTATAGCCTCCTCTTTCTCCTTCCCCGAGTTTCAATTTCTTCGCCCACTTACGCACCGTCTATCGCCTTCGCCGCCACCGTTCCACGGGCAGCGCCTCGTTTGGCGTCGCGTCCCAATGGGCCGACGGCCGCGGCGCCTCCAATTAAGCGCCGGTTCGCCCGCAGTGCTGTAACGAAGCGGAGGTGTGCGAGGCGGAAAAGCCTGTACGCTGCAGAGGCCGCATTGCCCTGGAGGTGCTGCACGCGAAGACGAATGGCGGAGGATGCTCGCCTCGTCCGGGAAGCCGTTGGATCGCCGAGGCTGATCTCATTCGAACCAGGAATTTGGCAGTTAATTAAATACCATAACCTGATGTTATAATGTCTGAAAGGCGTAAGGAAAGAGAATTCAAAAACCAACAAACTCTCGAACTCCTGACCTGCTGTAATGCCAAGGTTGATGTGTGTTGATTTAACCAAAAATAAGGAAAGCCGTTACGGTAGAAGAGTTTTTACTCCACGAACTTTCTTATTTGTGGAGTTGAGCTCAAAGACAGCATGTCTACTCTTCAGCAACACTGACCTAGGGGACCGACTGCCGACGGTGGGGGATTTTTGACCCTTGCAATACAGTTAGGTCTAATTCAGTCGTTGTCTGGAGGGGAATTCTAGCGACTGGTCGCTCTGATCGGTAGTTTTCCATGCTTTCTTCGATTAATAACAGGCGAATGCCGGTATAGTACCCTAACAAACGGCACCGCACGCGATTTTCCTTCCTCTTTTTCGTCTTATCCTCATAACTTATTTACACATGCTCACTCTTACAAGCTCTACCACACAGTCAGGAGCTTAGAGCTTGTCTCGGTTGGGATGATGATTTGTTTGTGGGAGATACGCTGGAGAGGGAAACCCTCTCGAGTTTACGTGTAGGTCGGGGTTAAAACAATGACAACACTGACCTGACTAATAACCATAGCAGTTAATGTGCTCGAAAACCAATCATTCAATCCACAATCCATTATTATCTCAATATTATTTGCTATTTGCACATTAATTTTATTAACTTTTCTTCGACTTTTGTGAATTCTATTCAAGAAGAATGTTTTGAGTTTGTACTGTTTGAGTGAATGTATGTGAGATTTACACAATATGAAATTGGTGATTTTTTGGAAGTACTCGTACAAGTTAATTGGTATAGAGGTATGACTCCAGATAAAAGCATACCATTGCATGGATTTACATGAGAAATGTGAAAAAGCGGACTTTTAGCTTGTACTTCTGTTACTCTCATAGATAAAAAAAATATCTGCTGATTCCTTTCCTGTATTTTCAACTCATGTAAATTTGGTAATTTCCTAACTGCCTAACATGTTTTCCTCAGGAACCTTGTCTTTTGCCCTTGGCAATAAACTTCATGTGGTTTGTCATTAACGTTTGAATATTCTTTTTATTTTAAAGAGTACGAGGCAGAAGAGACAGAAGTGTTAAATATGTTCCCATTTTAGAGACTGTAGTGCTTCCTATTCAGCTCCGCTTCTTTGAAGTCGCGTATACCTTCCGCCCTCGCCGGCAGCCGGTGCTGTAACGACTACCAGAAACCAGAGAAGAGAGGTAGCGTTTGGGAGCCGCAGATAAATAACTCGTACTCATTCAAACTAATGCCCAATGGGGTCGTTTTACGTGACGGTCAATTTTGCTGGAAATCACTGTGGGCGGCAGCGGAGGGCTTCTGGTCGGAGTGGGAAGGAGGGGTGGGGGCAGAGGTGGGCGGGGTGATTTGGGTGGGCCGCAGGTGAGTCACGGAGCGCAGGTAGCCCTGATGCGGAGATGGCGCGCGGAGGAATCGTGCGCGACGAAACCTGTGGTGGTAGAGTCGCCATCGCACAAACGCTCATGACGTACAGCGTGTTCCAAAAGAAGCGTTGTTCACTGCTGATGCTGGTTGTAGGAATTAGTTTCCGTAAGTGGACTAAATTGCAATATTAATAATGTATCTCATACATAATTCTCACAGATCGAATGAAATAAATTATGAATATATGTATTTGGTATTTTTGAGTCGACTGTTTGACTTTGCCAGCTATCTAATGGTGTCCCCCATGATTGGGCCTAGTTCAATTTCCACATTTGGGGGTTAGAGAGTCATGTGGCGAACATGATATATTTCCCTTCACCGTAATCAGCAATCTTCGCTTGCTTGCGCTTTTTTCGTCATGCGACTGAAGAAACTGAGACGATTTGAAAGAAAAGCTACAACTATTCATGCCTCGACCGGTATAAATGATATATCTTTCGTAATAATTATATTTTTCACCACTTTGTTACTGTTGTATGTTTAACAATGACTTGGGAGTGAGTTTCCCTTTTTGCAATAGTCCACTACTGTTGCAACATCATAGTTACTGTGCATGATGTAATTGTTATAAATTATGTCTAGACTGTTCAAAGAATTGAGAAAATATGTCTTATATCCGTCAGGGGCTCTCGTCTCCTTAAAGTTTTTCGAAGACTTGACTGTCTTGGTAGCTCAATTGGTTTGAGTAACTGAGCGTGTACTGAGAGATACCCGGCTTCGTCAGCCAATGCTGGGAGCAAAACATATTTTATAATAAATATTATTGGCTCCTGTATCAACAATAAAACATCGTAGTTTGAATTGCAAAGGATCACGATCGATTGAGTCAGTACGCGTGACATTGAGTGAATACACAGTCAGCTACAAACATTTGTTTGCACATCTAATGCAGATACTTCTGTTGGATGCAAATCTTTGAGTTGGTGTCGTCTTTCGACACAGGGAGGCCACTGACAGCAGGCATTAATACAGTTGCTAAAGTACGAAACTGTTTTGCAATAATTCGGATCTACCATATTTGTAGCTGTTGCAGTTGAAGTTGTATATCCACATTCGCTTAGAGAAAATATTTGAAAAAACTAGTTTGTAACATGAGGTGTGAGCTGTTCCTAGGTAAAAACTGATCTCTATTAGACGACATATTTAACTTCCAAATCTACCAAACGAGAAGCAATATCTCTACGCTCTTCATTATAGCAAGCGTTCGATTTCATTGTTAGCACTCTCAGCAAAGTTCCCGCATTCTCAACCAGTCACACCTCTCCGTCATTAGTGTTTCCAACTACACTTCCATTTCCGATTTTATCCTGTATAAATTATTATTATTATTATTATTATTATTATTATTATTATTTCAAATCAGATTAGAAGCACTTCTACAACTATTATCCTTTTCGCAAACGACATCCATATTTCGAGTGTTATTGTGATGCAACACTATCAATCAGCTTGTTTTCTGGATTTATCATACCAAAGTTACGAGTGCCACAACTTCTTTCACATGGTAGCTATTACTTTTTCTAGAAATTACACTCCTTTTCTGTCACCAAAAGTACGACTACCACCTCTACATACCAACAACCAAGATCACCACAACCACTGCAATTACTTCCACCAGCACCAGAAATATCTTCTGAACATTGAATATTAATCCGAATGAGTTCAGCTCATTGTTGCCGTCTTTGCAGCGATTCTGACTGCGAGGTCTTAGGTTTCGAGCCCTGACGGTGACGGATTTTCGACATCAGTTGTACAGCTAAGTACAGATTTCAAGTGGACGAATGCTCGGAAGGGCTAGAAAATTCGGTGGTCACTAACACAATCATTTACAAGCACTACACTACACAAGACGGGAGACCAGATGGGAACATAAGCCTTCGGACACACGAGCGTCGCGTAACGGACCTTACAACGTATTATCACGGACGTCAGTACATCCGGGCTGGCAAGCCAGACAGGCAGTGGCCAGGCATGCAACGGATGTAACGCAGCACACTCGTGTGCCATGTCTCGTTCGTGTCTGTTAACTCTGCAACGGGCGCTTTTTAACGTTCGTTAAAGTGCTCCCGTGTGTCTACGGCCTTAAGTTCGTTTCGGCGAGGACGGGGCCCCGCTCGGAAGAGTTACCTGGAGGTTGATATCGCCTCAAACCGACGTGTATGTCAGTCCCAAATCTCAACCCCACTTCAACGGCGAAGGAATCTATCCACTATCCGAGATAAAACATTCACTCCACAAATGGGACTAATGACCATAGCAGTTGTTGTGCCCGGAAACACCAACAAGTCAGTTCAATATTAATGTTCCCTAGCCGTTTCTGCTTCCCCTGCAATCACCTCCCTCGCCATCCCACTATCCTGAAAATTCTGCCCCCACTGCCTCCACCGCCACCGCTGCGAGACAGCTGCCATCGACCACGACCGCCTCTAAGTGGATTAAGATGCGATCGGCAGGTTGCTGTGTTCGGGAGCACCGGGGGCTGGGGGGCGGGGGCGGGGGGGGGGGGGGGGGGGCCCGGGGACGGGGGCGAGAGAGGAATGATAGTCTGCGGTAGCGGCGTGGGTGGGGGCGGGAGCCGGTGGAAGCTGGGGCCAGTGGAGTGTGATGCCAGCCCTAGTCATTTGTGTTAGGATGTCATATATTTATATTTTAAGATTTATAATGTTAATGATCCATCAACAATTTTGTGTTTTTAGAATAGATTGAGGGCAGATAGGTTGAGGGCAGATAGATTCAGGCAGATGGTTCAGGGCATTTTGTCTTACAAAGTTTCATGGTTGCTGAAGGTGAAAAAAACAACAGTAATTGGAGTATGAAAATCAGTAGTTTACATTCGCAATTTATGAGCAGGCATTAAAATAATACGTCGAATACCAATGTCCAGTCGATATATTTGAGACTCACTTCTAGAGGTGTGAAAGCAATAAATTACTTTTGTAGTTTAAAAGACACTGAATCAATTAACTGATGGAAGACCTCCACGCTACATTTTGGCTCAGATAAACCTCATGAACATTAAGTTGTATGATTGTTGGTCTCTTCATCTTCTGATAGTGTCGACCTGTAAGATAGTTGTGAGGGTCACTCTGTTTGCTATTGGGGGTAGTGGGGTGACCGACGACCTGTGTCGTGGTGAGCGCGGGGGTCCGCCAGGGCAGCGGAGGTATGCGTTGGAGGCAGGGAGCTTGCGTGCCGCTCAGTGAGAGATAGAATGGTCACTACTTCACCCCGTCGATCATCCGCGTTTATCTAACTTCCTGCCTCGTACTCTAAACTCTCTGATCACTTTCTTTCAGGTGTTATTTATAGCAGTGTTGTGCAGAAACTGTCGATTTGCAATGAAATACTTTGATTCAGTAGGAAACACGCAAGGTCTTGAAAAATGGTCAAGTCCCAACTTTTTTCGCGTATTTATGCATATTTATTTCTGATTGTTTGCAAAAATAAAGAAAGAAAGAATGCAAATGAATATTTCGTTGAGATAACATGCGTGATTAATTTGACACAAAACAACCTTTCTTTTGAATTTTTAACATTTTTTTAAATTTATATAAATATATTAAATTAAAAGAATTACATTATATATAAAGGAATGTTTTTTAAACGAAGAATAGTACTGTATTGTTTTGTTATATTTTTGTTATCAGTGTTTTTTTACAAGCATCGGGAGTAATTTTGTCTGATACATTCGCAGTTCTGGGTGTCTAAGTTATGTAAACGTGCCTAGAATTCTTCAGCAATTGCAATTGAACTTTAAAAATATTCTCTAGAGTGACCAGCGCTGTGCGTACATTATAATTGAATGTAGAAAGCCACAACATTCTGGGTGTCCAATATTGTATACAGCCTGCTCATAAAAGTATGTACGTTTCTTCACGTCAGATCGATATGTCTGCACAACAAGAGGTCATGGGTACCTCTTGGATTTTGCTTCTTTCGTGCGCGAATTTAGGTTTCCGCGTGTTTCGTTATTCGTTGTTAATATATTGCACACGCAAGCGTGTTATATAGCCTGTCGTACGTGATTTATTTCTGTAAAGAGAAATGCTAGCAATTTTTCCCGAAGTATCACCTGCTGCCGGTCCGCCTCACAGTGTTTTATGTATCTCGATTTCCCCTGGAGTGTAAACATTGTATGTTAAAGTGCCAAGAGCTGCAGGTTCAGGCGTCTACTTTAGAGTTAGTTACCTCCACTGCTTCTGCTACCATCCATTTCTCTGTTACCTCTGCCGCCCCTGGTTCCGTTATCTACTGTAGCTTTTTATTTTTTGTTCTTCCTCTTCGCTGTCTGCTTCTACCACTTCTTTACTCTTCTCCATTCTTTTAAAATTAATTTCCACCTTCCACCAGTTTCCTTTCTTTAGATCCCTCGGTCTATACTTTCCTTACATATAATGATATACGTACCTTTCATGTCAGCTTCCATTTCGTAGTGTATGCCATGTTTTATCGTTCTAGGTTTTCTAATACCAATCATCTTTATTAAACTCGTTTTCCTCCACTAACTGTTCGCTAGCAAATCTTATTGCCGAAATATTTTTTGTTCTTTTTCGTCTTCACCGCATATTTTCGGGCTTTCCTTCATCCTCACAACGAACAATGTAGTTGACAATCCAGGTATACTATTCCATCTAGCAACAAGAGTAAACTTACTTCGTTTCCTTATTCCTCATCTAATGAATTCTCGATGTCTCCCCCTTTTTCCTGCCAAACAACCATATTCACTTCACTCCAATCCATATCGACGCTATAAATTTTTGTTTTGTTTTTCAATTTTTTCTTTCGTTTCCTATTTTTGAGGTTTGAAGCCTATACCAAGAATGGTCAATGAATTACTGAGTATATTAAATTCATGAAAATGCAATAAATGGCATGTCGTTGGAAGACTAATTTTGAACACAAAATTAGCAATTTAATTAGTGCAATAAACTAATAATGACTTCTAACTTCTAACAATATTTATATATGTGACTTAAAATACAAGATCTGTAGTGGATTACATTTATTTTAACTAATTATTTTATTTAATAATGGACAATTTGAATTATGTGCAGCTAACTGCTATTTGCTAACTGAACTGGAACGAGGCAGACGTACAGGCATTTAAATCCACCAAATAACTTAAATTTTTTAGCTCGTGGTATTCTTCCTTGTGCGGGGAGTACGAATGGATGAATGAAGTAACAGAAAGGAAGGCGGGAAATCCCCAAGAAAACCTACCATGAAATATTTTTTACGCATCACAAATTCTGGATACGCTTTCCGTCGTCGACTCACAGCTCGTCCGTAGCCACCATTCCATCTCCTGCCGTATCTCGTGCCCGCGGAGAGCCCATCAATATGTTTCGCGAGGAGGGAAAAGAGTCGGAGGCACTCGATAGCGGTCGCATGCCGCCCCGAACCGATCAAGGCCGCGAGAACCAGTTCAAGAAACGGCGCAAACACTCATATTTCTTCGCGGTAGTTAAGATGTTTTCAGGTACTCTCGTTCTGGCCGCTCTCGGAGGCGCGCTTGCCAGCTCGATAAATCAGCCGCCTACCGCGGACGTGTCCCGGGAGTCGCAGTCGCGTTGTCCCCTCTTTGTGCTGTGCACCTGCACCTGTGCTCCCCTGCAGATACTGCAAGTCTCCGAGGGACTGTGGGAAAGATATTTATTGCAATGGGTGCCTCGTATCCCTTAGAAGACACGTTGTCGAGAAAAGAATGATCACTGCAAATAATGAAAGTAGGTCTTATAAATGCTTTTTATTCACAATATTTGTTCCTTTTGCAACATTTGGTGGGTTTTTAATATTTCATAAACACGTAGGAAGGAGCTTCGATGTGTCTTCTGAATCCAAACATTAATAAAGCTACTGGTAAATATATGTACATTCTGCTTTAATATACATTTTATGTGACCGTTGGAATCGGTAAATCACTATGAAAAAAATTATTTGGAATGTAACTCGGAGTGTTGTGCAAGATTCTTAGGACTTTTGATTGGAAGTCTTGTAAGTTCTTAAATGTTTGGGCTCAAACAGGATTTAAAACCATAGGTGACGGGCTCACGTTTTGGTGCAGTTGCCGCAATTATCGCTAGGCACACCTAAAAATCACGTTGCATTTTTCATAAATCACGTTCGTCACATGCTTGTGGGTCCGTATGTCTTAGGTTGTCGTTACAGTTGAAATGCATTATAGTTTAGCTTTAAGTAAATAAATATATAGCATTGATGGTCACAGACATTGTATTTTTCTATACACATTCGTGGTTACTAAGCGTTGGTGGTTATTAAACCTAGATACAGAATGACAATCCTGATTCTTGAACGAAAACATATGTTGGGTTTCAATCATTTAAACATGTTCTATTTAATACTATCTTAAAAACAGAGTAGTAATACCACATAATTTTGCGTAACATTGGCTGTTTATTTTCATCCTCCACAAATGATGCTAAACGCTTCACCAAGTAATTTGCTCATTAGCTCAATCCAGGAACAGAGAAAACTAGCTGTACCTATCCAAACATTCCATAACTAATTCACCTTTGTACTTTTCTAAACCTTACAATGAGGGATAGTGCAGTGACCCTCTGGGAATGAACGGAAAACTCTGAATAACTTAGAGGACTCAGGAAAGTGAACCATCCAAAAATGTAATAAAAGGGTCGAAAATATATTTGGAAAAACAAAATTGCTTTTAATAAATTCTTATTTTAGAGGCAAAAATAGTTCATATTGAAACCGAACTTCGAACGTTTCTGATAAACAGTGATAAGCACTGAGGAATCCAAAAATATAAGTCCAAAGAGAATCTCATTTTCAAATTAGGACATAATGTTAGCGAGCTCCTTTACGAACCCGGAAACCTAGTTTAAGGGACTACGGCGCATCATTTCCGAGTTATCTACGTAGTGTATTACAGTATCATGGGTGCTGCAGGTTGCGTGTTCGCTCACTTTTCTTTTTACTTTTAAACCTGTTTGTTGTAGGTATTTGTGGTAATTCCTTAACAGCAGTAGCACACTTACGATGTTAAGTAGGAATGACAATGATGAAAAACCTTGATATTTTTAACACATTATATACAGAGGAGTAGTTTTGCTTTGAAGATGATTGGTTAAAATATATCAAATCGCCTGAGAAGTATTATCAGTAATCGCATTTGACGTGCATAATTTAAATGCGATGATATTTTCGATGATATTTTGATGTAATATTTTTTCTTGGCGGTTTAAATCACGAAAAGTTAACTTGATATTATAAAAGATCATTTTATCACTCTAATATTCTCTGGAGTGAAGATAGATCTTCTAAACTCTTCTGCTGGCATGCAGCGCAAAGAATCATTGTGAACTTTCTCTGAAATACAATTGAAACTAGTAATTACCACATTGAAACATCTCTGTTATTATTTTAGAGAACACAATATACAAAACAATCTCCACCTTCTGCTTTCTATCTACTTTGATAGCTGGAATAGAAGATCTGGGAGGCGTAAGTAACATTTAGCAGAAGCACAGAATATAAATAACCTAACATTTTCTAGAAAAGTTTGAATGTGAAATTAAAATGGTGAATTTACTGCGAATACATTAAATTAATAACATAATGGATATAAGGCTCAGGAAATGGATGTTGCTTTACAGTCGTACGAAAAGAAACTTCAGAGGCACACAAAAGAATGCAACAATTCAGAGTGAGTATATTGTAGGTAAAAATACACTTCCATGTTCTTATCAAGATAAAAATATCTTATTTCATTTTGTTGAGAAACTCGTCGTTACTGCGGAGGAATTTCATAAAGAATTTTATTCTTCTATAAAGTACAGTAGTTTGAGTTTAAAGTAAATCGAAACGCTGAGAATATTTCGAAATGTTGCCGAATAAATCATCTACGTTTCCGGAAATAAACACGAAAAATGCTAGTGATGCACTGAATTGATTGGAGTGCATTTTACAATAGTTGTGTATCGCACGCGACTCTCCTGATTTTGCGCATCTCGCCAGTCGGCCATCAGAATGTTGGGTACACGCGGTTAGAAAAAGATGCAGATGATCTCCCGAGTCTCTAACAGCAATTCAAGTCTTGAAAATGCGCATGAAGTTGCAGTAGCACAGGCTACGTCAAAAGTTTTTAAAATAAGTACTGTAATCTATGACGCTGAGGCTGTAACAAGGAATTATTTGTTGATAATTTTATGAAGAATACGCTAATATGTATTTTGACATTTGGAATGACTCACCGTGTAAATGCAAGTACAAGATATGTTTCTGGTGGATAATTCAAAACAAAAACAGGCGAACGACAAATACGCCGTTTCTTGTCAAATACCGAAATCAAGTGTTCCAGAGATGCGAAAACACTTTCACTTCTTCCTTTATGCTAGAAAGTAAAAGGATCACATTCTACCAAAGCAATTTACTGCGCGGTATTCCCATCGAAAACGGTTCTTTAGGCTGCCATCCCCGTCGCTCGTTCTCCGCAGCACGACACGACTCTTCCCGGGGCTACTGACTTACGCCGCGCCTTGTAAAGTAGGCGAGTTGAGGACCCGGGCAGGCTGCTCTGACAAAGCGCCCATCACTTAGGCGCGGCTAGCTAACGGCCGGGTCGGACAGCAGCGACCTCACCGCGCGCCGCGCCGCCGCCGCCCTCACCGCCCTCGCCGACGCCGATCCCTGCTTCCCCGCTGCCGTTGAACTCTATCGAGTACACCACGACATGTTTCTGATAACATATGGAATCCAGTACATTCTAATCTTAAAAAGTATTGTGTCTTAATTTAACAGCAGACAATCGAAAAAATCCTGATGATGTGCGTCCAACTGCACGTAGAGTCGACTCTGGTCATAGTGGATTCATATATAGTGAACCCTCGGTTTTGGTTATAGTGAACTCATATATAGTGAACCCTCGGTTATAGTGAACTTAAGTCACTGGTCCTGTTTCACTTACATTACAAATAACCGTAAGAATATTTGGTTATACGAACCTGAACCTCGGCCATAGTCAACGTAGCAAATGAGTCCTGGAAATTAATTCGATCTGTATGTTATTAGGCGATTGAGAGTGAAATGGTGTTTCAAAAGTGCAAGAAATTTAAAGGTACGATACTTAGAAGCAGAAGAAAATGAAGAATCAAGTATG